>CM061556.1:228364401-228964401 GCA_030864225.1 Capsicum baccatum var. pendulum
TACCATTAGAATATGAACCTCTATAAGTGCATGCATGTCTGAATTCCGCATTACTCATAGTTAATAGATACGTAGAACTCATAAGGTGGACATAACCCTAACTTATAATTCTCATTGATTTAATCTTACTAAACAAAGCTGTCTGTTGTACGTTGATACTCTTAATTCACGCCACAATTAAATCCCCCCTTTCCGTAGAATTTTCGACCAACAGTCTACTAATAGTTGCATACTTAGTGACCGAGTATTCCCTGTGGGATTCGACAGCCAACCTAGTTAGGTTTTATATTTGACAGCGACCGCTTACACTCTCACGAGAGCTGTAGTTTGGGCGTTATCAATCGGTACCTTTGTGTATTAACCTCATATATTTCAGGTTCTGAGATGTAGTCCCGTGGTCCCGTTAAACAGTAGATCATTATCAGACATTCGGAGTTGGTGAGATTCCCTTACTTCAGAAGGCGTCTTTTTCGCATATGTTGGTTCCCTTTTGATTTTAGTTCATGGTTCAGCTGGGGGCCTTGTCCTGGTCTTAGACAAATTATTGTTTTTAGTTTAGTACAGACGTCGTAGGCTTATTATAGATGGTTTTGGATTTTTCAATGGACTTATGTTCCGCATGGCTATGTTGAAATAATAGAACTATCATGTTTTCTAGTTTATTTCTGCATTATTATATTAGATGAGTTATGCTTATGATTGCAAGCAAAGGGGCCTCTCGGGACTTCATGGTTCGGGATGCCCGTCGTGACTGGAGTCTCAGTTCGGGTTGTGATAAACTTGATATCTGATCACGGTTCAGGTGCCAGGGGGTCTACGAAGTCGTGTCAGGTAGAGTCCATTTTATGGGTGTGTAACGCGCCATACTTATAAGGAAGGAGCTACTAGGCTTTCAGGAATGTCTTTTTTTTTCTTCATGTTATAGTTCGTGATATAGAGTTTGAATGTCCACTAACTCATGATTTCCTATATTTCAGAGATTGATCATGCCTCTCTGTAGATCTAATGAGCGGAATACCTATGCTTATGATGTCTTCCCTACTTATGGGATGCAGACCGTAATAGAGCTCATACTCCAGAATTTGTTGCTACTCCAGGAGTTCCTCAAATCTAAACTAGTCCACCTCGGGCTCCTCAGTCTAGTGTTAACCGTACCCAGCCTTCCCACAGAGAAGTAACAATGAGTTCCATCAGTCCATCCACCTGGTTACTCAGCTTATGGCTTTTAAGTCCCGTCGGTCTGGAAATGTGAATTCTGTGCTGAGTTCTTCTGAAACTAATCGGGTTGGCCAGTTCATGAGGATGAACCCACCCACCTTTACTAGAACAATGGTTGAGGAGGACCCCTAAGGGTTTATTGATAAACTGGAATTTTTTTTTAGAGTCATGCATGCTAGTGAGGTTGAAGGGGTTGAGTTGGCATCCTATCAGTTAAAGGATGTAGCTAACCGGTGGTATAATAAGTGGGAAGATTTAAGGGGTAGAGATACTGAACCTTCTGTGTAGGGTGAATTTGTAGAGGCCTTCCTGGGTTATTTCTTTCCCAGGAACTGAGGGAAGGAAAAACTGAAGAATTCGTGAATCTAAAATAAGGAAAGATGAGTGTCAAAGAATATGGTTTAAAATTCACCCAACTTTCCCGTTATGCTCGAGAGTTGGTGGGTAACATCAGGGATCATATGAGGAAGTTCGCATTTGGTCTCTCAGATAATTTGGTATTAGAATGTAAGGGGGCAATCCTGAACACAAACATGGATGTCTCTAGGTTATCAGTGCATATGCAGCTGGTAGAAGAGGAGAAGAAGAGGCAAGCAAAGGTAAGGGAAAAAGAGAGGCAGACAAAGAGAGCTAGGTCTGCAGATCAAACTATCAGTCATCACCAAGGTGGATATTGGGGTAATAAGTGGTCTAAGAAGAAATTTTAGAGCATTACCTAATCTTCAGCGAGTGCACCTGCGCCTAGGCCTTTGGGTAAGCAACAGTTCCAATCAGGAGATAGGCATAGAACACAAGTGTAATGCCCCGAGTCTATACCCCGGGTGCCACACAGTGCTTATAACCCCGAAGGATCATAAGCTAACCCATGACTGGTACCTGCTGCATTAACTTCATAACAACACTGTAATTATGCAGAAAATAGGCAAAAACTTTCCACAAGGTTCAAAGCTATAAATAAATACTGAGTACGGTACATCAATACCAAAACTGAACATCTGTCTATAAATACTCTATGTCTGAAAAGCCTCTACTGTCTGAACAAGGAGTTGATGGGAAAGGTCCCTAACTAACTCCGACTACTAAAATAAACTGAGTACTGAAATACTGGAGTAATAAATCGGTCCTCAAATAATAAGGACTCACCACTAGTCTGCTGCTGATGGATCAGGCTACTAAGTTTGATCGGGAACACGTGTGTCTGAACTTATGATATAAGTAGGGGTGTTCATGGGTCAGTTTGGGTCGGTTATTCGTCAAAACCATAACGAAACCAACTTAGTCGATTTTTAAATTTCTAAAACCAAACCAAAAAAAAAAACTGTCGGTTTGGTTCTTGTCGGTTTAGTTTGGTTTGGTTCGTTTTTTCCAATTTATAACTTAAGCTAATGATAAAAGTTGAAAATTTTAAAAAACAAATTCAATCTAACATATGAGATGTTAACCGAGTGTTGTATCTCAACCTTGAAACTAAGATTTCAGCTGAGTGTTTTACTTCTGCAAAGCTATGAACAACACCATATGAACCCTTCTAAAAATTATTTTAAAACAACGTTTAACAAAATGATATGATAAGCCCCATAAAAGGTGAACACATAATTTCTTGCTCAGCAGGGTTCAAAAAGAAAGTTAAAATTAGTGATTGTCTATAGTCAAATGAATCTCAGCTATAAATTTCAATATATAACAAGATATTATTTTCATAATTAGTATCATTTGTCATTCAAAGTACGAAATTCATTTAGAATCAAATAAGGTACTATCAACTGGATGAAGACATGACTTAATGTGTTACGATTAAAGTTAAATCATAATTAAAATATAGAATGTAACAAATATTTATATTATATTTTTGAATAATACATATATAATTAAAATATATATATATATCGGTTTAGTTGGGTTATTTTGTTGGTTATTTTAGAGTAAAACCAAACTAAACTAAATTATTATCGGTTTCTTAAAATTCAAAACCAAATCAAACCAAACCTAACTAAATATTGATTTTTTTAATCAGTTTGGTTTGGATCGCAGTTTGATTTGGTTAAAAACCAAACCATGAACACCCCTAGATATAAGACATCATAGCGCAAAAGAAAGGTATGCGTCAGCACTTTGAATGTACTGGTATGCTAAGTGAGGTAGGCTGAGATGCATGGGTTCATATGTATGAAAAATACTGTCTGAATAACATGAGTATAACTGAACGTGAGTACATTCGTGAAATGCGTAAACTGTAACTGAGGTCATGGTAACACTGGATACTGTGTTTAGAATCACTGATTTACTGATATCTGAGTTGACTGATACTGTATTACTGTTAACTGAGTCACTGTATCTGACAGTCCTAATTTTGTAGAACTATTCTGAGTTCCGTACTGAACTGAGTGACTGTGTCTGACAGTCCTGATTTCTGTAGAACTGAACTGAGTTCTATTCTGAATACTAAAATTGAGACTGTAGGAGGTAATCATCTAATCGACATGCCTCTTTAAGAATGGATTAGGGTTCAACCTGTAACCCAGTTGGAAGGGTGTCGGTACCTTACCACGGGTAAAGATAAGCCGAGTTACCCTCATCTGGCAGGTGCTCTGAATGAGAATGGTAGTACCCTCAACTCGAAGGTAGGACACCTCATCAACCCTCAACTGCCAGGTTGATGTCTCAGCCTATGCTGCCTACGTAGTTCTGGAACACAAGGGCTGCTTCTAATGATCACACCCTTTGCGGCAGGTGAGTCCCCATCCTTGAGTTTACTCGGTGCTGAATTCTACATACAACTGAATAGATACTGGACTGAATTCTAAACTTTGCTAGAATGGACTGATCTATTACTAAATCATTCTTTCTGATTGAACTAAACTGAACTGAGTTCTCTAGATTTCGCTAACTCACGGAATACTACTGAATTCTGTTAACTGACTGAACTCTACTGAGTTCTGAATTAAATACTAAACTACTGATCATAATACTACCAAGTCTATTTTGTAGCTACTATAGATCTAGGTAAACAACTAGATTTTCGGGTATTAAATACCTCCAGGATGCGATAGCATATACTATAAGACATAGCACAATCTTGACACATGATAACTAATTACTTGATCACCATTCATTGATTGAAGCATTTTGACAAACACTTGCATAACATGAACTTGTATACATGCTAATATGATGGGACTTAACTATTTAACTCCCATGAACAATCCACCAACACTTGGAGGGCATAGTATATGCACACAATACTAAACAACATGGGGGCATTACAATTTCAAATACCAAATTCATAATTCAAAGGTTTTAACCTGAATTCTCATGATGGAAACACATATAATAAATAATTTCAAGCAAATCTTGCAACTAATCATGGATTAGGAACTCCATTAACATAGAAATCATGATCACATTCAAACCCAACCATGAAATTCATCAAACTCTTGAACTTGTAGTAAAAAGGGTTTCTTGAACTCCAAGGGTGGAAGGAAACCCTTGGATGAACATTTGAAATACCTCAATGCCTGAATTCTTAAAGATTGGTGGTGCAATCCTTAGGATTTGAATCTTGGGTTGATAGCCCTTGGGTTTGTTCTTGAATGATCTTGAGAGAATAGAGTGCAATTTACTTTGTGAGAGCTGAATTTCGTGTTTTAGGGGCTAATTTAAAATGGAGAAATGCCCCAAATACCCCTCTGGATGCTGATTTAATTAATGAAAAACATGTCCAGTGATGCGCAGAATAATGCGTCGCATCGATGGGGTCAATGCGTCGCATTTATGGGGTCAACGCGCTGCGTCCTCTCACTAGAATTTGCACTGGGAGCTGGGGAAAAATACTCATCGATGCGATGGGCAACGTAGTGCATCGATATCGCGTCAATCCGCTGGTTTGGATGGATGTCGCGACGCGTCGAGATCATATCGATCCACTAGTTTGTATAGGCGATGCGACGCATCACGATCATGTCAATCCACTGGTTTAGACTTCCAAAAGTGCCTCAAACAAATTCCAAAAAATCCAAAACTTGTTTGAGAACATCTACTGGTATTTCTGATCATGAATTAACCTAAAAAGCGATATTTAATGGTCATAAGGGTCATGAAAAAGGATCTCCAACTTATGAAGGCTAAAATAACTCTAAGTATGAACACTTTGTTGAATTTGTTCTATGTTTGGGACCCCTTACTAGCTTTTACAGGAATAAATCAATATTAGAATTTTGTGGGGTCTTACAATATATCTTCCTTGGGAACATTCATCCTCAAATACGACTGACTAAGCTGAGAATACTGATAGACTAAGTTTAGATACTGGATATGCACAACTACAACATGGTTTTATAACTGACACTACCGATTTGCTAAAATTTCATATTGAACATGCATATCTGATGCATGAGTACATAGATGAACATAATTCATGAATGCATGATTGGGATTTATAATAAGCTTAGTTTCTCATGCTGAACATACATATCTGATGCATGAAGACACAATAGAATATTCAATGGTAACTGTTATCAAGTCTATAAAGGAAAATTTGAGCATGGAATTGAGTTAGTTAAAGGAAAAACTGTTACCTTGGGCTGCGTTTGAGTTTGCAGATAAGAGGTGAGGATACTTGGTCTGCATATCTACCTCTGCTTCCTAGGTAGCTCCCTCAACTGATTGGTTCCGCCAATGAACTTTGACTAGAGGGAATTTTTTGTTCCTCAGTCTGCGAATCTAATATTCAAGGATTTCAATTGGGACCTCTTCATAAGAGTGACTATTTTGAATATCTAGGCCCTCTATCGAGACTACGATTGATGGGTCACCTATGCACTTCTTAAGCAAAGAGACTTGAAACACTGGATGCATTAAAGCTAAGTATAAAGGCAACTCAAGCTCGTAAGCTACCTTTTTGAATCGGCTGAGATTTTGGTAAGGACCGACATATTAGGGACTGAGCTTCCCCTTCTTGCCAAACCTCTTCACTCTTTTCATAGGAGAGATCTTCAAATACATATAGTCACCAATCTCAAACTCGAGATCCTTTATCCACACATCTGTGTATGCTTTCTGTTAGCTCTGAGCTATCTAAAGCCTTTTTCTAATCAAATAAACCTTTTCTAAGGTGTTAAACACCAAGTCAAGCCCTACCACTGCGGCCTCTCCCAATTCAAACCAACCAATGAGAGACCTACATCTCCTCCTATAGAGTGCCTCAAATAGAGCCATCTCAATGATGGAATGATAATTGTTGTTATATGCGAACTCAATCAAAGGAAAGTGGTCATCCCAATTAACTTTAAAGTCTATCGCACATGCTCGCAACATATCCCCTAAAGTCTGAATAGTCCTCTCTCCTTGATCATTTGTCTGAGGGTGAAATGCTGTACAGAGGTGAACTTGGGTACCAAGATTCTTCTGAAATGCCATCCAAAAATGAGAGGTAAACTGTGTACCTCTATATGAGATAATAGATAATGGAAATCCGTGCAATCTAACCAAGACTGACTAGAGTTTGGCATAGTCATCAGCAAAAAAAGGGTATGGATTGGTAGGAAATAAGCTGATTTGGTCATCCTGTCAATAATGACCCAGACTGAATCGTGCTGATGATGAGTACGTGGCAAACCCATGACAAAGTCCATGTTCACCTCCTCCCACTTCTAAGTGGGGATATTGAACTCCTACAAAGCTTCACTAGGCCTCTGATTCTCGATCTTAATATGCTGATATGTTGAGCACTTGGCTACAAACTCTGCAATGTCTCTCTTTGTCCCACTCCACTAATATATCTCCCATAAATCACGGTACATCTTAGTGGCCCCTGGACGAATAGAGTAACGTGCACCATGCACTTCTGCATGAATCTGCTGTCTTAGGTCATCTACACTTGGCACACATAGGAGACCCTAACAATGCAGAACACGATCTCCTTCTTGGGAGAAAACCTCTATCTTCTGATCTCTTACTGATATTTTCAACTTAACTAGACTGAGATCCCTATCCTGCTTTTCCTTCACTTTGAAAACTAGGGATGATTCTGAACCATTCTACACCCATACACTGCCTTCTACTGAATCAACTAAGCGAACACCTAGTCAGGAAGGCTGATGAACTTCCTGAGCTAACTTCTTCCTACCATCATCCACGTAATCAAACTACCCATAGAAACCCTACTAAGAGCATCAAACTCTATATTGGCCTTGCCCAGATGATATAGAACACTCATGTTGTAGTCTTTCAACAACTCCAACCACCCTCTATGATGGAGGTTTAGGTCTTTATGAGAGAATACATATTGTAGGATCATATGGTAAGTGAACACATCAACGTGCACTCCATACAAATAGTGCCTTCTAATTTTTAAGGAAAATACTATTACTGCTAACTCAAGATCATGAGTTGTATAGTTCTTTTCATGGGGCTTAAGCTATCTAGAGGCATAGGCTATGACCTTACCTCTTTTCATTAAAACACACCCCAAACCAACTCTGGAAGCATCACAATACACAATAAATCCGTCTGAACCATCTGGTAGAGTTAAAATAGAGCTGTGTGACTCGAGTCTTAAACTCTAGAAAACTCTTCTCATAAGAATTTGACCACTAATATTTGACCTTCTTCTGAGTTAATCTGGATATAGGTGATGCAATAGACAAAAATCCCTCAACAAACCATCGATAATAGCTAGCAAAACCCAAGAAACTCCATATATCTGATAGAGAGATATATTTGACCCAATTTCTCACTACTTTGGTCTTTTGAGGATCAAATCTAATGCCATCACCAAAAATAATATAGCCGAGGAAGGCTACTGACTTCAGCCAAAATTTACACTTACTGAATTTGGTGAATAGCTAATGGTTTTTGAGAGTCTATAATACTATTCTGAGATGGTTTGCATGATCATGCTCACTGCAGGAGTAGACAAAGATGTCATCTATGAAGACTATAACAAACATGGGCAATGTCATACCCCAAATCCCATTGGAGCGGACTGGCACCCGTAGCCGAGGAGGCCCGGGAGAACCCGTTCATAACCTATACTTTCACATTTACATTACTTATGGAAATTAGAAGTTTGGGCAACACTTCGTTGTAATTAGAAGAAAACAATACCTGTATCAGCCCAACAGACACGCATAAATATATATATATAAACAGTAATTGGCCGTCATAGCCATCACGTCTATCAACCAAACACTCCTATGGCTGTACAATATGTCTACAAAAGCCTCTACATAGATACACAACTGAGTTAGGGTCGAGACAAACTCCCGCCCATAAAAAACTTTTATACAAATACCAAAAATACATATAGAAACGACTAGGGATGCCCCGAAACAACTGGAGCTCACCACTAACAACAGAATGTCCTGGCTCTTACTGCGGAGGTGTACGACCTGAAGTATCTGTTCCTGCAGGCATGAATATAGGTCCTCCGTGAGGGACTTCATTACGGAAATATGTACTGAGTATGTAAGGAAGTGAGTATCAAGATGAGATACAAAAGATCAACAGAACCCAGATACCAGTGAATAAACAGTATGAGTAGACCACACTTAAAAGAGTTGATGGGATACCTGCACATTACTTTCATATCATTACTTCCCGTAATCCTTATCAATACATAACACATGTCATACAATGGCCAACTGATCAGTGGTACTAATACAATATATCAGGGACCACCCCTGGAATAACATATATACATAAACTTTCTAATACAATGGCCAACTGATCAGTGGTACTAATACAATACATCATATCATCAATTTAAAATACAGAAATTCCATTTCTTAATTCAATTAATCTTTGAGATTGGTTACTTTGTGGTCACACCTTATGGAACTTGAAACCATGATACCTCAATAGGAAAAACATGTAAATAGGTAATCAATATCATGAAAATGAAGTAGAGAATCATGGATACCTCATTAAACCATTTCGGAGTCAACAATAGTATATGGATATTTTTTTTTGACTAGCTGGACATCTTAAAAGTGAAAACAAGTTCAATTGGTAGTGTCGAAGATCATATGATGTTATTATGTGTCATGTGTCGTAGGACAATGTTGGAAGCTTACTTGAGAGTGTCCATGGGTCATTATTCATGCCAAAGATTATATAGAGTATGTCTTACATACCTTGATATAATCACTTCAATACAAGTCCAACTTGACTTCCCGTACTCTTCGAACACTTATCTACAATAAGTCATTTGTGGCAAACTAGTATTAGCAACCAAACCTTACCATTTAGGTATTAACTTCACCAAATAATGTCCAGGAAGTATTCCTTTAACTCATCAATAAGAGTTCTACATACATCCTCTTATACTCTTATTACATTCACATATCATGCATTTTCATGAAATATCCCTCAACATCACTCTTAGCCTTTATTTCCCTTCTTAATCACCATCCAATACCAATATGATCACTAGGCATACATAACCACCAATATAATGATATATCACCACAATTCATCCTCCATAATCCAATACAACAACTTTCATAATTTACTACTAACAATTTATACAAAACAATTCATAACTATGTTTCTAGTTATCTTCCAACATCAAGACAATACTCATAATCCTTTATCAATACTTATTCATGGATAAGAATCAAGAATAAACAATATTCATACCTTAACAATGAACTCTTGTATTTAGAATCCTCCTTACATAACCATGGGGTGCTTCTTGAAGCTTTCGAGATGGTGAACACAACTACGGAACCAATTCGGATTTTCTACGGTTGAATCACAAAATATTTGAAGTTGAAATTAGGCTAGGGTTTCACCTTATCTTAATAATTGGATGATATATGATATATATGAGGCTAAGTGTAGGTTTATAAAGACCCATTTTCGTCCAAGAGGTAATAGAAAATGACCATTTTGCCCTAAAAATTTAAATAAATCCGAATCTGTCCCCAGTGGACAGTTTTGACAGGCTGAAGTAAATCGATCATAACTCTTTGCTCTGGTATCGGATTTGGGTGAAACCAATTGCATTGGAAAGATAGTTCAAAGGGATTTCATTTTCATATAAAGTATACCACCCAGTTCTTCCTGTAAAAGGAGTTATGGTCGTTTAAAGTTGACCGAAAAATCTGTCCTACAATTCTGTTTTTTTTTTGATAGGCTGTAGTAAAACGGGTATAGCTCCTTACTCAGACATTGGATTTGGATGAAACCAATTTCATCGGAAATAACACTCTCGCAGATTTTCTTCGATATATAGCAGCTCACACAGTTTGTTTTGTACAAGGAGTTATGATCATCTAAAGTTGGTCCAAAAAAATAATTGCCTAGCTGCAGTAATTTTCCTGCAGATTTACTGTTCACAGGCTTCCCGGTCACCGTTTTGAAATTTCGAATGTGCTCGCTTATATGAAATACTCCTTTGTTTTGGGCAAACTTTATATCGTTGAAAACCTTATTCCAATACCTACACATACAACTATTGATGGGATACTTCCGAACACCATAAACTTAATTTAACCCATACGCAAGCCTTTAGGACTCCATATAATCGCGATAAGTGTACGAAAAAAATTTACGGGGTGTTACATTCTCTCCCCCTTAAGAACATTAGTCCTCGAATGTTAGCATAGTTACTCAATTAAGACATGTCCATGCTTACAATTAACATATTCATCATCATAACATACTTGCATAAAAATAAACACTTACTTGTTATTGTTCTTCTTCCGTCTCATGAACTTCCTCCTCATCGTTGAATAGGTAAGGGTACTTAATCTTCATGGCTTCCTCGGCTTCCCATGTGATCTCCTCAACTTGTTGATTCCTCCAAAGTACTTTTACCGATGCTATCTCTTTATTCCTTATCTTTTTAATTTGGCGATCAAGAAGAGCAATAGGCATTTCTTCCAAAAGTGAGATCTTCTGTAACTTGTACATCTTCCGTAGTAGTGATGTGCGATGGATCTCCGATGTACTTGCGAAGCATCGAAACATGAAATAAGGGATGAACTGCTGAGAGCTCTTGAGGTAGCTCTAACTCACAAGCAGCTTGTCCAAATCTTTGAATGATCTTGTACGGACCTATGTATCGTGGACTTAACTTTCCTTTCTTGCCAAACCTCATCACTCCTTTCATTGGTGATACTTTCAAGAATACCCAATCGTCGATAGAAAACTCAAGTCCTCTTCTTCTAACATCCGCATAAGATTTGTGTCGACTTTGAGCTGTTTCAAGCCGTTGTTGGATCACTTTAACCTTCTCCATTGCTTGATAAACAAGATCCGGTCCAAACCAGACCGCATCACCTGCTTCAAACCATCCTATTGGAGATCTACACTTTCTTCCATACAATGCTTCATATGGTGCCATTTTGATAATTGAATGATAGCTATTATTGTAGGCAAACTCGATAAGAGGTAGGTGATCATCCCAGTTGCCTTTGAAATCTAATACACATGCTCGTAGCATATCTTCAAATGTCTGGATGGTACGTTCTGCTTATCCGTCCGTTTGAGGATGAAAAGCCGTACTTAGATTTACTTGTGTCCCCAAACTCCTTTGAAAAGACTTCCAGAAATTCGCGGTAAATTGGGCCCCTCGATCGGATATAATGGAAATTGGAACTCCATGTAACCGAACGATCTCCTTAATATACAACTTCGCATACTCTTCCGCCGTATAAGTTGTCTTAACTGGTAAGAAGTGCGCAGATTTGGTAAGCCTATCAATGATCACCCGTATGGAATCAAACTTCTGATATGTACGAGGCAAACCCGTGATGAAATCCATATTGATCTTGTCCCACTTCCACACTGGAAGATCTATACATTGCATGTAACCACCGGGTTTTTGGTGTTCTACTTTGACTCTTTGACAATTCGAACATTCAGCTACAAATTCGGCAATATTCTTCTTCATGTCATTCCACCAATATATTGTTTTCAAATCTTGATACATCTTAGTCGACCCTGGATGGATGGAATAACTTGAACAGTGTGCTTCTGTCATAATTCTATTTCTTAGCTCAACTACATCAGGTACACATAAACGATTCTGACATTGAAGCACTCCTTCTCGCGTAAGCTCAAATGCCTTTGTCGTGCCACTCTGCACATCCTCCTTAAGCTGCAATAAAATTGGATCTGCATACTGCTTCTCTTTCACTTCAGCTATCAATGAAGATTCCGCTGCATTACGTACAATAACCTCTTCATCTGGAGTTTCGAGAAGTCGAAATCCCAAATTAGCTAGTTGGTGAAGATCCTTAATCATCCCCTACTTTTCTATAGATGCCATTTTAGACTTATGACTCAGTGCATCCGCTACCACATTTGCTTTCCCTGGATGATACAAGATATCAACATCGTAATCTTTCAACAATTCAAGCCATCTCCGCTGCCTCATGTTTAGATCTTTCTGACTGAAGATATATTGCAGGCTCTTATGATCGGTATGTATGTCAACATGAACCCCATATAAGTAGTGGCGCCATATCTTCAAAGAAAATACAACTGCAGCTAGCTCAAGATCATGTGTGGGATAATTCCTCTCATGTGGTCGCAACTGTCTTGAGCCATAGGCTATTACTCTACCATGTTGCATTAATACGCATCCTAAGCCACTTCTCGAAGCATCACAGTACACTGCATACCCTTCTGTGCCTTCAGGAAGTACCAATACCGGTGTAGAAGTCAACTTGCTCTTCAGATCTTGGAAACTCTTTTCACAGGCATCATTCCATTGAAACTTGGAGGCTTTATGCGTCAACTTAGTCAAGGGTGCAGAAATAGAAGAAAAACCTTCAACAAACCTTCTATAATAACCTGCCCACCCGAGGAAACTACGAATCTCCGTAGGCGTCGTGGGTCTTGGCCAATTCTTCACAGCCTCAATTTTCTGAGTGTCAACTTTTATGCCTTCACTGGATACAATATGGCTCAAAAATGCCACTGACTTGAGCCAAAACTCACATTTAGAAAACTTCGCATACAACTTATGATCACAAAAAATCTGCAACGCCTGCCTCAAGTGATTAACATGGTCCTCTTCTAATCTAGAGTAGACCAGAATATCATCTATGAAAACTATCACGAACACATCTAGAAACGGCTTAAACGGCCTATTCATCAGATCCATAAAAACTGCGGGTGCATTTGTCAGCCCGAATGACATAACCAGGAATTCATAATGACCATACCGTGTTCGGAAAGCTGTCTTGGGTATATCTTTATCCTTGACTCTCACTTGATGATAGCCTGATCTCAAGTCAATCTTGGAAAAACACTGGGCACCCTGCAACTGGTCAAATAAATCATCAATTCGGGGAAGAGGGTATTTATTCTTGATAGTCACCTTATTCAATTGCCGATAGTCAATACACATCCTCAGCGAACCATCTTTCTTACGCACAAACAATACTGGTGCTCCCTAAGGGGACATACTAGGCCTGATGAATCCCTTCTCTAGCAAGTCTTTTAGTTGCTCTTTCAATTCTCGCAACTCTGCTGGTGCCATTCTATAAGGAGGAATTGAGATTGGCTGTGTGTCAGGCAACATATCAATACCAAACTCCACTTCTCGTTCAGGAGGTAAACCTGGTAGTTCTTCAGGAAATACATCAGGAAATTCATTCACAACCGGAACGGTCTGAAAAGTTGGCGGCTCTGCCTCTGTATCCCTTACTCTAACCAAATGGTATATGTACCCCTTGGAAATCATTTTTCTTGCCTTAAAGTAAGAAATAAATCTACCTCTCGGCGCGCCAACATTACCCTTCCATTCAAGGACTGCCTCATTTAGGAAATGGAAATACACCTTCTTAGAACGACAATCTACTGTAGCATAACAAGACGCTAACCAATCCATGCCCATAATAACATCAAAATCTACCATTTCTAACTCAATAAGATCGGCCATCGTATCACGACCACAAATATTCACAACACAATTTCGATAAACCTTCCTAGCTATAAGAGATTCCCCCACTGGCGTTGATACTTCAAATGGCTTGGCTAATAATTTGGGTGTTCTCCTGAACCTTCCCGCAACCAAAGGAGTAGCGTACGATAATGTAGATCCAGGATCAATTAAGGCATACACATCAAATGCAAAGATGGACAACGTACCTGTAACCACGTCTGGAGAAACCTCTAAATTCTACTGATCTGCTAGGGCATACACACGGTTCTGAGCTCCGCTAGAACTAGCTGCTCCTCTATCACCTCTACCGTGACCCATAGGTTGTGCACCCCTACTCAAAAGAGGCACCGATGATGATGCAACAGCTGATCCGGTAGGTCGTGTTATACCACCTGTGGTCCTGCGTGGGCAATCCCTAGCCATATGCCTCGGCCTACCGCACCAAAAGCAATTGTTCGTTCCAAGCCAACATTTGCCAAAGTGAAATCTTCTACATATGGGGCACGGGTGTCGTGGAGGTCTCAATTGACTCATACTCCCTTGCCCTTGATACCCCACTGTTCGCGAACTCTGATTTTCACTGCTTTGCCCGAACTGATTACCTCTGAACCTTTGAAATTGTGGTGGAGCACTAATTGCCGGATAAGAAGATAACGGGCTAGGCAATATATGAGAGAACGAAGGCCTAAAACCTCCCTGAGATGCCATAAACTGCCCTATAGCTCTGTCCCGCTTAGAATATCCTTTTTCTGATTCTTGGGTTCTTCTTCTTTGCCTCTGATCTTCCATCTTCTGGGCGAAATCTTGTATCTTCGCTATATCCATGTCCTTGTTCAAAGCAGCAGTGGTACAATCTCTAACCAAGTATGGTTCCAATCTATCCACATAGTGATGAACTCTATCATCCATAGTAGCTACCACATTAGAAGCATATCGAGACAAGGAGTTAAATCGAAGACTATACTCCCTTACACTCATATTACCCTGACGAAGATTTAAGAATTGATCTGCACGGTCCTGACGAGTCTCAAATGAAAGATAATGATCAATAAATGCATCTTTGAACTCTCCCCACGTAGTTGGAGGTGCATCAATACCCCTAGATCGTTTCCAATCCTTGTACCACAATATAGCCTCTCCTTTCAGTCTATATGCTGCTAGCTCAACCATCTCTTTACCGGATATGTGCATAACATCTAGAGCCCTTTGGGTTTGATCGACAAAGTCCTGCGGGTCTTCGTTAATATCTGATCCGGTAAAAGTAGGAGGATCCAGTTTCAGAAAATCCTGTGTCTGAAGGCTAGCTGCTCTATCCGTACCACTAGAACCCGTGGTAGGAATAGCTTGCCCTTGAACTTGACCGGCAACTATATGCGTCAGAAGTTGTACTGCATCCCTCAAATCTCGATCAACAGCATTAATAGATGGCCCTTCCGGAGGAGAAGAAGCTCCTGATATATGCTCAGCTTGAGACTCACTTTGTTCAGCTTGTGCCGATGGTGACTTACTAGTAACTTCTCCGGCCACTACATCCACTCGCTTCCACTTATTCTTTCTCCTTGTAACCGGCATCGTTACTATAATAAAAAAACAATTGGATTAAGTGATCGATTATGACTTTATCTCTAATATGGGCTTTATTGCACGATCTAAGAAATGGAGAGTGGAAACAATCCCTAAATATCCAATAGCCTCTTGTTTATAGATGTGGTGCACAACACACCGATAAACGAGATTCTACGTAGACACGGGTTTGTAGACTCACTAGGGCGAACTGCTCTGATACCACTTCTGTCATACCCCAAATCCCATTGGAGCGGACTGGCACCCGTAGCCGAGGAGGCCCGGGAGAACCCGTTCATAACCTATACTTTCACATTTACATTACTTATGAAAATTAGAAAATTGGGCAGCACTTCGTTGTAAATAGAAGAAAACAATACCTGTGTCAGCCCTACAGACACGCATAAATATATATATATAAACAGTAATTGACCGTCAGAGCCATCACGTCTATCAACCAAACACTCCTATGGCTGTACAATATGTATACAAAAGCCTCTTCATAGACACACAACTGAGTTAGGGTCGAGACAAACTCCCGCCCACAAAAGACTTTTATACAAATACCAAACATACATATAGAAACGACTTGGGATGCCCCGAAACAACAGGAGCTCACCACTAACAACAGAATGTCCTGGCTCTTACTGCGGAGGTGTACGACCTAAAGTATCTGTTCCTGTAGGCATGAATACAGGTCCTCCGTGAGGGACGTCAGTACAAAAATATGTACTGAGTATGTAAGGAAGTGAGTATCAAGATGAGATACAAAAGATCAACAGAACCCAGATACCAGTGAATAAAAAGTATGAGTAGACCACACTTAAAAGAGCTAATGGGATACCTGCACATTACTTTCATATCATTACTTCCCGTAATCCTTATCAATACATAACATATGTCATACAATGGCCAACTGATCAGTGGTGCTAATACAATACATCAGGGACCACCCCTGGAATAGCATATATACATAAACTTTCTAATACAATGGCCAACTGATCAGTGGTACTAATACAATACATCATATCACCAATTTAAAATACAGACATTCCATTTCTTAATTCAATTAATCTTTGAGATTGGTTACTTTTTGGTCACACCTTATGGAACTTGAAACCATGATACCTCAATAGGAAAAACATGTAAATAGGTAATCAATATCATGAAAATGAAGTAGAGAATCATGGATACCTCATTAAACCATTTCGGAGTCAACAATAGTATATGGACATTTTTTTTTGACTAGCCGGACATCTTAAAAGTGAAAACAAGTTCAATTGGTAGTGTCGAAGATCATATGATGTTATTATGTGTCATGTGTTGTAGGACAATGTTGGAAGCTTACTTGAGAGTGCCATGGATCATTATTCATGCCAAAGATTAGATAGAGTATGTCTTACATACCTTGATATAACCACTTCAATACAAGTCCAACTTGACTTCCCGTACTCTTCGAACACTTATCTACAATAAGTCATTTGTGGCAAACTAGTATTAGCAACCAAACCTTACCATTTAGGTATTAACTTCACCAAATAATGTCCAGGAAGTAATCCTTTAACTCATCAATAAGAGTGCTACATACATCCTCTTATACTCTTATTACATTCACATATCATGCATTTTCATGAAATATCCCTCAACATCACTCTTAGCCTTTATTTCCCTTCTTAATCACCATCCAATACCAATATGATCACTAGGCATACATAACCACCAATATAATGATATATCACCACAATTCATCCTCCATAATCCAATACAACAACTTCCATAATTTACTACTAACAATTTATACAAAACAATTCATAACTATGTTTCTAGTTATCTTCCAACATCAAGACAATACTCATAATCCATTATCAATACTTATTCATGGATAAGAATCAAGAATAAACAATATTCATACCTTAACAACAATGAACTCTTGTATTTAGAATCCTCCTTACATAACCATGTGGTGCTTCTTGAAGCTTTTGAGATGGTGAACACAACTACGGAACGAATTCGGATTTTCTACGGTTGAATCACAAAATATTTGAAGTTGAAATTAGGCTAGGGTTTCACCTTCTCTTAATAATTGGATGATATATGATATATATGAGGCTAAGTGTAGGTTTATAAAGACCCATTTTCGTCCAAGAGGTAATAGAAAATGACCATTTTGCCCTAAAAATTTAAATAAATCCGAATCTGTCCCCAGTGGACAGTTTTGACAGGCTGAAGTAAATCGATCATAACTCTTTGCTCCGGTATCGGATTTGGGTGAAACCAATTGTATTGGAAATATAATTCAAAGGGATTTCATTTTTATATAAAGTATACCACCCAGTTCTTCCTGTACAAGGAGTTATGGTCGTTTAAAGTTGACCGAAAAATCTGTCCCACAATTCTGTTTTTTTTTTTGATAGGCTGTAGTAAAACGGGTATAGCTCCTTACTCAGACATTGGATTTGGATGAAACCAATTTTATCGGAAATAAGACTCTTGGAGATTTTCGGCGATATATAGCAGCTCACACAGTTTTTTTTGTACAAGGAGTTATGATTGTCTAAAGTTGGTCCAAAAAAATAATTGCCTAGCTGCAGTAATTTTCCTGCAGATTTACTGTTCACAGGCTTCCCGGCCACCGTTTTGAAATTTCGAATGTGCTCGCTTTTATGAAATACTCCTCTGTTTTGGGCAAACTTTATATCGTTGGAAAGTTTATTCCAATACCTACACATACAACTATTGACGGGATACTTCCGAACATCATAAACTTAATTTAACCCATACGCAAGCCTTTAGGACTCCATATAATTGCTATAAGTGTACGAAAAAAATTTATGGGGTGTTACATGCAAGTACTGCTTGATCACATGGTTCATAAAGTCCATGAAAGTAGCTGGGTCATTAGTAAGACCAAATGATATGTCTAAGAATTTAAATTGACCATACCGTATTCTAAAAGCTATTTTTGGAATGTCACATTCTCTGACTTTGAGCTGATGATAGCCTGATCAGAGGTCTATCTTAGAAAAATAACTGGCACCCTAAAGTTGGTCAAACAAGTCATCGATTCTGGGAATTGGATACTTGTTCTTGATCGTGACTTTATTTAGTTGACGGTAGTCTATACACATTCTGAGAGAACCATCTTTCTTACGCGCGAATAGAACTGGTGCACCCAACGGGGATAAAATGGGTCTGATGAATCCCTTATCTAAGAGATCTTTCAACTATTGTTCTAATTCTTTGAGTTCTCCTGGAGCCATTTTGTATGGCAGAATAGAGATAGGATGAGTATCTAGAAGAAGGTCTATTCTGAAGTTAACTTTCCTTTCGAGAGGAATTTCGGGAAGATCTTTAGAAAATATGTCTGGGAATTCACATTCTACTGACACTATTTTAAGATTAAGGGTTTCTGAACTAGAGTCTTGAACTCAGACGAGATGGTAGAAACATCCCTTAGATATTATTTTCCTTGCCCTAATGTAGGATATAAGATGACCCCTAAGTGCTGATGTACTACCTTTCCACTCTAGGATGGGCTCATTCGGAAACTGGAACTGGACAATTTTGTTTCTAGAGTCAACTAAGGCATAGCATGAATAAAGACAATCCATGCTAAGAATGACATCAAAATTTGTCATCTCTAATTCTACTAAGTCTGCTGAAGTGACTCTCTAAGATACCATAACCGAACAGTTCCTGTATACCCACCGAGCTATGATGGATTTACCCACTAGGTAGAGATTGAGAAAGGCTCTGCTAGGATTTTAGGACTGACTCTGAATTCGACAACTATATATGGAGTTACAAAGGATAAAAAAGCTCCTGGATCTAGCAAAGTATAAACATGTAAATAATAAACTTGTAATGTACTAGAGACCACATCAGGAGAAATTTCCTAATCCTGTTGGGACTAAAGGGCATAGAGTTGTTTGGGCGTTACCCACTGGTAGTACTGAAAGTGGCACCCTGCTGATTTGGGAAACTAGACTAAGCTGAGGGACAATTATGCAGACCCTGGGAACCTGAATAGGGGCAATCTCTGACTCTATGACCTGGCTTGCCACACTCATAATACATATCACTTCCAGCCCTGCAGATACCCTGGTGGTTTCTGCCATATTTCTGGCAAAGGAGATTGGTTCGGGCACTGCTGACACTACCCTAAGGCTTAGGGCTTGGCACCCTATATCTGTTGCCGTCTCTGAATTTCAGCACTGGAGCACTGGCTGAGGATGGAGATGGAACTAAGAATTTTGAGCAGAACTGAGAATGATTCCCACCGCTTGACCTAGGCAGAGCAAAGTTGAAACTGCCTATTCTATCTTTTTTGTTTGCCCTCTCCTTCTCCTTATTCTTAGACTCCTCTATCTACTGAACATGGACCATGAGCCTAGATATGTCCATTTCCTTAATTAGCATTGCTGTTCTACACTCCTTGACCACACTGCTGGAAAACCTAGACATAAACTTGATCATCCTGTACCTGCTATCTACCACCACATGAGGAGCGTATCTATCTAATTATGTAAACTTGAGAGAATACTGTTTCACTGTAATGTTGCGCTGCTTCAGATTAATAAATTCTAGAACCTTTTCCTCCCTCAAGTCCAATAGGAATAACCTATCCAGAAAAGCAGTGGCAAACTTATCCCACTCTATGGGCCCTATATCTGTGGACCTTTATACTTTTACTGTTTAAACCATGAGTGATCCACATTCTGCAACTGATATATGACCAACTCAACACTCTCAATAACAGTCATCATCATTATATCTATAACTTTTTGTACCTGATCGAGAAATTCCTGAGGGTCCTCATCTGACTTAGACCCATTAAAAGATGGATGGTTCATTCGAGTGAAGTCTTGAATCTTAGCTACAGCAGTATTGTCCACTGGGTTGGATAAAATGGTAGCCGAGCATTTATTCTGGATGCCACAGTATGAGATAGGGTGGTGAAAGTTGTTCTGAATTTAGTGTGGAAGATATGTTCGTCTAGGGGATCTGCATGGACGGGCTGAGGTGCTGGCTGGTCTCCCATTTCTCTTCCCTTAGTCCTCTTTGGAGGAATATTCTATAAATGGTAGAGAAACTTGAATTCTATAGAGAGTTTAACTTGAGTTTGTGCTCACCCACACGACATGAATACTGAAAGAAGGGAAACTTTTTCTAAAATATCTAATAGCCTCCTGTCCATAAGTGTGGCGCACTGCACACCCATGCATAAGACTCTGCTAGATGCGGATTTCAGTCTTCCTAGGTCTCTGTTGAACTTTAGGCTGTGATACTAAGTTTTTAACGCCCCAAGTCTATACCCCGGGCGCTACACGGTGCTCATAACCCCAAAGGATCACAAGCTAACCCATGATTGGTACCTGCTGCATTAACTAAATAACAATACTATAATTATGTGGAAAATAGGTGGAAACTTTCCATAAGGTTCAATGTTATAAATAAATACTGAGTACGGTATACAATACCAAAACTGAACATCTGTTTATAAATACTCTATGTCAGAAAAGCCTCTACTATCTGAACAAGGAGTTGATGGGATAGTCCCCAACTAACTCTGACTACTGAAATAAACTGAGTACTAAAACACTGGAATAATAAATCTATCCTTGAACAATGAGGACTCACCACTAGTCTGCTGATGATAGATCGGGCCGCTAAGTATGATTGGGAGCTCGTGCGTCTGAACCTATGATATAACACATTATAGCACAAAAAAGTTATGCGTCAGTACTTTGAATATACTAGTATACTAAGTGAGGTAGGCTGAGATACATGGGTCTATATGCATGAACAATACTGATTGAAAAACATGAGTATAACTGAACGAGAGTACATGCACAAAATACGTAAACTATAACTGAGGTCATAGTAACACTGGATACTGCATTTAGAATCACTGGTTTACTAATATCTGAGTTTACTGATATTGTATTATTGTTAACTGAGTGACTGTATCTGACAGTCCTGATTATGTGGAACTATTCTTAATTTCGTACTGAACTAAGTGACTGTGTCTCACAGTGTTGATTTCTATAGAACTGAACTGAGTTCTATTCTAAATACTGAAACTAAGATTGTAGGAGGTAATCATCTAATTGACATATCCTTTTGTGAATCGATTGGGGTCCAACCTGTAACCCCAGTTGGAAGGGTGTCAATACCATGCCACGGGTAAAGATAATCTAATTTACCTTCATCTGGTAGGTGCTCTGAATGAGAATGGTGGTACCCTCTACTGGAAGGTAGGACACCTCATCAACCCTTAATTTATAGGTTGATGTCTCAACCTACACTGGCTACATAGTTCTAGAACACAAGGACTACTTCTAAGGAGCACACCCTCTGCTGGCAGGTGAGTCCCCATCCTTGGGTTCACTCGGTGCTGAATTCTACTCCCAATTGATTAGACACATGACTAAATTCTAATCTTTGCTAGGCTTGACTAATCTATTACTGAATCATTCTTTCTGACTGAACTGAACAGAGTTCTCTAGATTCCACTAACTGACGGAATACTACTGAATTCTTTTAACTGACTGAAATCTACTGGGTTCTAAAATAATTACTAAACTAGTGATCATAATACTACCGTGTCTATTCTGTAGATACTATATCTCTAGGTAAACAACTAGATTTTTGGGTATTAAATACCCCAGGAAGCGATAGAATAGACTATAAGATATAGCACAATCTTGGCACATGGTAACTATTTACTTGATCAACATTTATTCATTGAAGCATTTTGACAAACACTTGCATAACATGAACTTGTATACATGATAATATGATGGGACTTCACTATTAAACTTACATGAACAATCCACCAACACTTGGAGGGCATAGTATATGCACACAATACTAAACAACATGGGGGCATTACAATTTCAAATACCAAATTCATAATTCAAAGGTTTTAACATGAATTCTCATGATACAAACACATATAATAAATATTTTCATACAAATCTTGCAACTAATCATAGATTAGGAACTCCATTAACATGGAAATCATGATCACATTCAAACCTAACCATGAAATTCATCTATGTAATACCCCAAAAAATCCAAACCAATATTAGAGCCATGTAATAAGATCATGCATAGTTCATCATGGTTATTTTATAGTTTTATGATTAATTTATATGTATATTAAGGCTTCAAATAACTCCCAGCTATTAGACGAATCAAAATATTCCTTACCGATTGAATTCTTGAGAAAGATATTGGTATAGTCAACTCCAAACGATCATATATCTCATTATACTTGGAATTTTTGATATAATGACCTATAAATAGATAGATAATTGAATTATATTTCCAACGATACCAATTTTACCTAAATCCAATATCGGAGCAAAGAGTTATTCCCACTTTACTCCAGCATGTCAGGCTAGAAACAGTGTGACGACATTCATGGTAGCTTACCACATTTGTGATGCCCTATCACGAAGGTCGTCAGCCTTAGGCAGAAACCAAATCCTAAGTGACAGCTTAGTGGTAGCTTACCACATTTGTGACGCCCTATCACAAAGGTCGTCAGCCTTAGGCAGAAACCAGCTCCTAAGTGACAACATTCGTAACAACTTACCACATTTGTGATGCCCTATCATGAAGTTCGTCAGCCTTAGGCAGAAACCATCTCCTAAGTGATGACATTCATGACAGCTTACCATATTTGTGATGCCCTATCACGAAGTTTGTCAGCCTTAGGCAGAATCCAGCTTCTGTGTGACGATATTTTTGATAGCCTATCACATTTTTGACACCTTGTCACAAATATTGTCAGACTTAGGCAGAAACCATCAATTCCAGATCCTGTATGATGACATTTTTGATGGCTTTTCATATTTTTGATGCCTTGTCACAAATGTCGTCAGCTATTATTTTCAGCAACTGGGAATTTATTTCATAAGGGTATTTTGGTCTTTTCCCTTTACTTTTTATGACTTATAACCCTCAAGGAATGTATTATCTTCCATTCTCTTTAGTTAAACATCTCAAAAATCTCTCTCTTACACTCTCAACCATAAGATTAGGGTTTTTTTCTCAAGATCAAAACTATCAAGAACAAGCCCTAGGGTTTTCATAGAAGAGTCTATTTCAAGGAAATTTTGCCGTCAATCTTCACAAATTCTTAATCTAAGGTACGCTTAGTGTTCATCTATGGATTCAATTCATTCATAGAGCTCAAGAATCAAGCTTTTAAATGTTATTTTGTAAATGTTTTGTGGTGATATGAGCATGTAATTGTTGATGATTGTTGTTTAAGTTTCAAGATGATATCTAAAGGTGTTTTCATGGAATATATGTGGTTTTTAGTTGAGAAAGACGAACTTTGGGTGGTTTGATATGATGCAAGTATGAATTCTACCTACGACTTAAAGAATGCATGCAAGGTGTTTGATAAAATGCCTAGGATGCTAGAAATTCATATTTACATGATTCCATGATATCTAAATGACAAGTCCATGTTAGCTATACACTTCAATATGGATTTCCATGCTATCTATGTGTTGTTATTATTGTTGTATGAAGCATGTATGATA
Organism: Capsicum baccatum var. pendulum; assembly: GCA_030864225.1. NCBI lineage: Eukaryota > Viridiplantae > Streptophyta > Magnoliopsida > Solanales > Solanaceae > Capsicum > Capsicum baccatum. The sequence goes on from CM061556.1 coordinate 228,388,642, forward strand.
ATGGAGATATGAATTATGTACATGAAATATATCCATGCTTTCCCCTACCATGTTTGAGATGTTGAATAAATACATGAAGTATAATATCCCCTACTTATGACAATGTGAATTGTGGACTCCAATCTTATGATCAAGTCAGTCATGTTGTGTCTGTTTCCTTCCATCGAGTCCTGGGGGTATTCATACCTGAAAAAAAAGCTGTGTGCCTAGAGACATGTCATGTTTCACGATATACAAAATTATGCCATGATTCAGTAGAATTCAGTTAGTCATGTGACTCAGGAAAACTCAGTAATCTCAGTAGTTCAGTATTCTCAGTAATCTCAGTGCTTAGTAACCTCAGTAATCTCAGAAGTTCAGTAATCTCAGTGATCTTAGTACTCTATAATATCTGTAACCTCAATATTCAAAGTTAATATCAGTAAATTCAGTACTCTCAACCAGTCCTCAGAACTCAGTATATTCCATCAGTCATTGAAATCCAGTAAAATTAGTTTAGCTATGCTAAACAATACCACTAGTATCAATTTAGTTAATCAATATCAGTTCAGCTAATTAGTTTAGTTTAGTTATTCAGTTTAGACCAGTTATTTAGTTCAGTGTCTTTCAGATGGGAGTAGGATTCAGCACCGAGTGATCCTAGGGATGGGGACTCACCCGCTAGATTAGGACTGAGATCCTTTAAAGCAATCCCTAAGTTCAAAAACTATGTAGCCAACATAGGTTGGACATCATAGCCTGTTATATAAGGGTAGTTGAGGTGGCTTAACCTGTTATATGAGGGTTCCCATCGTTCTCACTGTAGTTACTTATTATATGAGGGTTGCTCACACGTTATCCTTACCAGTGGCGTGGTATTGACACCCTTCCAGTCAGGGTAGAGATTAGACCCCAGTCATCTTAGCTTGGGGTATGTCGGTTAGATGAATACATCCCACAGTTTTAGTTATAGATTCAGGACTGTCAGATATAATCAAGTTAGCTTAGTAGTACAAATTCAGTACTGTTAGATATAGTCAATGCTTATCATTGTAAATAGACTTTCAGATCACCCATTAGCTAGGACTGATCTCAACTATGATTAATCAGTATCATAATCATTAGATTTAACGATCCCCTGCTAGATAGGACTAATCTCAGACTAAGTCAAATTATCCTTATTATCAGTGTACTCATGATTTCCCGCTAGATAGGACTGTTCTTAGATTTAGTTAATCCAAGTAGAACGAAACTCAGATCGTTCCATCAGAACTTAGACTGTCAGATATAGTCTCTCAGTATCAGTTACATCGGTTAGGCCGATCATCACAGTTATATTAGTTATATTAGTTTTTGAACTCATGCATTAGTCATATCAGTTATCAAAATTCACGATATCAGTATTCAGCTTCAGTACTGTCAGACACAGTAACTAGACCAGTTATTAATAATTTGAATTATCAGAAACAGTCGTTCATCTATTCAGTATCTCAGTATCAGTACACTCATGTTGTCAGTATTCAGACTCAGTAGTCAGTATCTCCATGAGTTCAGTTATAGTTGCTTATACATATATGTATTCTCACGTTCATATCAGTTAGAATTGTTCATGCATATAACCCTTTGCATTTAGACCACCTCACTCGTATACTCAGTACATTCGGACGTACTGATGTATTTGCGCTATGGTGCTTTCTCTTATGTTGCACCATAGGTTCAGAGGTACGAGCTCTAGGTCAGCAGTAGCATTCCAGCGTTTAGAATTTGTAGTGAGTCCTTCTCATTCAAGGACGATATGATTATTGCTTCATTTACTATTTTAGTTCAGTCGCTAGATGGAGTTAGTTCGGGACATGTCCCATCAACTCCTTATTCAGATAGTTTAGAGTCTTTCCAGACTATAGCATGTCAGACAGTTATTTCAGATTTGTTTTGGTATTGTTATACCATTTTCAGACATTGTCTTATCAGATGTTTTATTCAGATTTGAACCTTATGGCCATTCAGTACATGTTTTCGTATTTTCATGTTATGTTATACAGTTTACAGGTATAGATATCAATCATGGGTTAGCTTGTGGTCCTTCGAGGTCATGAGCACCGTGTAGCATTCTAATTCAAAAAATTGGGGTGTTACAAACTGAATCCAGTAAACTTAGTTTAGCTCCGCTAAATAATACCACTAGTATTAATCTAGTTAATTAGTATCAGTTCAGCTAATCAGTTCAGTTTAGTTATTCAGTTTAGCCCAGTTATTTAGTTCAGTGTCTTTCAGATGGGAGTAGGATTCAACACCGAGTGATCCTAGGGATGGGGACTCACCCGCTAGATTAGGACTGAGATCCTTAGAAGCAATCCCTAAGTTACAAAACTATGTATCCAACATAGGTTGAGACATCACAACCTGTTATATGAGGGTAGATGAGGTGGATTAACCATTTATATAAGGGTTCCCACCATTCTCACTAGAGTTACCTGTTATATGAGGGTTGCTTACATGTTGTCCTTACCAATGGCGTGATATTGACACCCTTCCAGTCAGGGAAAAGATTGGACATCAGTCAGCTTAGGCTGGGGCATGTCAGTTAGATAAATACATCCCACAGTTTCAGTTACAGATTCAGGGCCGTCAGATACAGTCAACTCAGCTTAGTAGTGCAGATTCAGTACTGTTAGATACAGTCAATGCTTATCATTGTAAATAGACTTCAAGATCACCCATTAGCTAGGACTGATCTCAACTATGATTAATCAGTATCAGAATCATTAGATTTAAAGATCACCCGCTAGATAGGACTGATCTCAGACTAAGTCAAATCATTCTTATTATCAGTATACTCATGATTACCCACTAGACAGGACTGATCTCAGATTTGGTTACTCTATGTAGAATGGAACTCATATAGTTCCATCAGAACTTAGACTATCAGATATAGTCGCTTAGTATCAGTTACATCGGTTAGGCCGATCATCACAGTTATATCAGTTATATCAGCTTTTGAAGTTATGTATCAGTTATATCAGTTATCAGAATTCATGATATCAGTAATCAACTTTAGGTTTGTCAGACACAGTCAACCAGACCAGTTCTTCATAATTCGAACTGTCAGAAATAGTCGTTCATCTATTCAGTATCTCAGTATCAGTACACTTATGTTATCAGTATTCAGACTCAGTAGTCAGTATCTCTACAAGTTCAGTTATATTTGCTTATGCATGTATGTATTCTCACGTTCATATTAGTTAGTATTGTTCATCCATATAACCCTTTGCATTTAGTCTACCTCACTCTTATACTCAGTACATTCAGATGTATTGATGCATTTGCGCTATGGTGCTTTCTCTTATGTTACACCATGATTCAAAGGCATGAGCTCCAGAGCAGTAGTAGCATTCTAGTGTTCAGAGTTTGCAGTGAGTCCTTCTCATTCAAGGACAATATGATTATTACTTCATTTACTATTTTAGTTCAGTCGCTAGATAGAGTTAGTCGAGGACAACTCCTTATTCAGTTTAGTTAGAGGATTTTAGACTAGATGTCAGATTAGATATTCAGATCTCATTATTTTCTATATTTATGACTTATTTTGGTATTGTTATACCTTTTTCAAACATTTTGTTATCAGACATTTATTCAGTTCGAGCCTTCTGGCCTTTCATGTCCATGTTTCCTTATTTTATGATATGTTATGTAGTATACAGGTACAGATATCAGTCATGGGTTAGGTTGTGGTCCTTAGGGGTCATGAGCACCGTGTAGCCTTTCGGTTTAGAAAATTGAGGTGTTACAATCAAACTCATGAACTTGTAGTAAAAAGGGTTTCTTGAACTCCAAGGGTGGAAGGAAACCCTTGGATGAACACTTGACATGCCTTAATGCCTGAATTCTTAAAGATTGGTGGTACAATCCTTGGGATTTGAATCTTGGGTTGATAGCCCTAGGGTTTGTTCTTGAATATTTTTGAGAAAAAAGAGGGCAATTTGCTTTGTGAAAGCTGAATTTCATGTTTCAGGGGATAATTTAAAATGAGGAAATGTCCCAAATACCCCTCTAGATGCTATTTTTAATTACTAAAAAATATGCCCAGCGATGCGCAGACCAACGCGTCGCATTGATGGGGTCGATTCTATGGCTAACATACCACATCGAGTCCACATCGGCTCACTATAATTTGCACTTAGACCTGGGGAAAATACTCATCAACGCGATAGGCGATGTGGCTCATCGAGATCGCATCAATCCACTGGTTTGACTTCCAAACGTGCCTCAAACAAAGTCTGAAAAATTCAAAACTTGTCCGAGAACACCTACTGGTATCCCTGATCACGAATTAACCTAAAAATAAATATTTAAAGGTCATAAGGGTTGTGAAAAAGGATCGTCAACTTACGAAGGCTAAAATAGCTCTAAGTATGAACACTTAGCTGAATTATTTCTATGTTTATAACTCCTTACTTGATTTTACAAGACCGAATCAAGCTTAGGATTTTGCGGTATCTTACATTAGGGTACGTAGTCCCAGGGGAGTGTGACTCAACCATTCAGACAACACCCCCTTATAATGCTTATGGGTAGAATAATTCGGAAAGATATCAGTATGGTACTCTTTTTGTTATGGTTGTGGGAAGGCCGGTAATTTTAAGAAGGATTATCCCTCTGCCAAGGGAGATTATGGGGCTGTTAGAGCCCAATCTACTACCCCAGTCCCTCCAGATAAGGGTGTTATATCTAGAATCGGTGGCGGCCATAACTGTTTGTATGACTTTTCTCTCATCAAGATTTAGAGGCTCTCCAGCTATGGTCACAGGTATGTTACAGATTTTCTCTCGTGATGTGTATGTGTTACTTGATTATGGGTCTACCTTGTCTTATGTGACCCCTTACGTGGCAGTTAGTTTTTGGTTTTGAGCCCAAAAATATTTCAGAACCCTTTTCTATTTCCACTCTCGTTGGTGATTTTATTGTGGCTAGGAGAGTTTATAGAAATTATGTGCTATCTATTTTTCATTGTGATACTATGGCCGATCTTGTAGAATTGTACATGATTAATTTTGATGCTATATTTGGAATAGATTAGCTCCATTCATGTTATACTACATTAGACTGTAGGACTAGAAAGGTCACCTTCTCTTTTCCAAATGAGCCGGTGATAGAGTGGGAGAGATGTTCACTAGCACCTAGGGGGGAATTTATAACTTATCTTAGAGCCCATAAGCTCATACCAAAGGGTTGTTTGTATACCTCTTTTTGGGTCAAATATTCTCGCACTAAAAGTCTTTCCCTCCAATCAGTCCCTATAGTTAATGAATTTTTAAAAGTGTTTCCTGATGATCTCCTTGGGATACCACTAGATAGGGAGATAGATTTTGGCATTGACCTGTTGCCGTACACCTAACCTATTTCTGTTCCACCATACAGAATGACTCCTGTAGAATTGAAATAGTTGAAAGAACAGTTAAAAGACCTTCTTGGCCAAGGTTTTACTCATCCTAGTATCTCTCCCTAGGGTGCTTCGGTACTCTCCGTGCGTAAGAAAGATAGATCCCTCCGCGTGTGTATAGATTATCGTCAGCTGAACAAGGTCATAAGTTAAAATAAATACCCTCTTTCCAAAATTGATGATCAATTTGACCAATTTCAGGATGCTAAATATTTCTCCAAAATAGACCTTTATTCGGGGTATCATCAATTGAAGGTTAGGGCGGCTGACATTCCCAAAATGACTTTCTAAACCTGATATGGTCACTTTGAATTCTTAGTTATGTCCTTCAGACTAACTAATGCCCCCACAACATTTATGGACCTAATGAATTGGGTGTTTTGCCAGTTTCTAGATCTGTTCATCATAGTCCTTATTGACGACATCATTTAATCTAAAGAGTGAGAAGGACTATGCCAATTACCTCCAAATCGTCCTTTAGACTCTTAAGGATCATGAGTTATTTGTAAAGTTTTCCAAGTGTGAATTCTAGCTTAGTGCTATTACTTTTTTGGGGCATATTATTTCTAGCGAGGGAATTAAGGTTGACCCCCAAAAGGTTGAGGCAGTGAAAAAATGGCCCAGACCCATGACTCTAACCGACATCCAAAGCTTCTTGCGTTCGGTAGGGTATTATAGAAGGTTTGTAGAGTTTTTTTCATACATAGATGCTCCACTTACTAGATTGACACAGGAAAATGTAAAATTCTTATGTTATGACTCTTGTGAGAATAGTTTTGAGAAACTGAAAGACAAGTTAACTACTGCACCAGTCTTGACCCTTCTTGAGGGTACAGAGGGTTTTGTTGTGTACTGTGATGTATCCCGTATAGGACTTGGGTGTGTACTTATACAACATGGTAAGTTAGTGGCCTATGCATCTAGATAGTTAAAGGTGTATGAGAAGAGTTATCTCCCCATGATCTAGAGTTAGCGGTTGTGGTATTCGCACTTAAGATTTGGAATCATTATCTTTATAGGGTGCATGTTGATATGTTTATTGATCATAAAAATATGCAGTATGTTTTCACACATAAAGAACTAAATCTCAGGAGGCGGCGGTGGTTGGAATTGTTGAAAGATTATGACATGAGCCTGAACTATCATCGGGGTAAGGCCAATATGGTGGCTGACTCCCTTAGCAGGTTGTCCATGGGCAGTATTTCTCATATGGAGGAATAGAAGAGGACTATCGTGAAGGATGTTCATTGTCTTGCTAATTTGGGAGTTCGACTCCTAGATTTCAAAGATGGAGGAGTCGTACAAGAGGTAGCTAAATCATCCTTATGTGCTGAGGTTAAAGATAAACAAACCAGAGACCCCATTTTGATGCAGATTAAGGAAGATGTAAGACAACAAAAAGTAATGGCATTTGAAATTGGAGGTGATGGGATTTTGAGGTATCAAGGTCGACTATGTGTAACAGTTGTGGGTGGGTTACGAGATAGGATTCTTGACGAAGCTCACACTTACAGGTATGTTGTTGACACCAGTTCTATAAAAATGTATCATGATCTTAAGGCCATTTACTGGTGGAATAGCATAAAAAGAGATGTTGCTAACTTTGTGGCTAAGTGTTTGAATTGTCAACAAGTTAAGATGGAACATTTGAGACCAGGTGACACTTCCTAAAAGATAGCTTTTCCTCTTTGGAAATGGGAGATAATCAACATGGACTTTATTATAAGACTTTTGATATCCCAAAACCTATATGACTCCATTTGGGGGATTGTAGATAGGATGACCAAGTCTGCCTATTTTCTCCCAGTGCGGACTAATTATTCGGGGGATGATTATGCTAAGTTGTACATTCGAGAGATAGTTTGTTTGCATGGGGCTCCAGTGTCTATTATATTTAATCGAGGTACATAATTTTCTTCTCAGTTTTGGAAAATTTTTTAGAGGGATTTAGGTACCTAAGTAAACCTTAGTACCGCCTTCCACCCTCAAATAGATGGGCAAGAAGACCGCACCATTCGAACCCTAAAAGATATGTTGAGGGCTTGAATGATTGACTTTCACCATTCAAACCCTAAAAGATATGTTAAGGGATTGCATGATTTACTTTAAAAATAGTTGGGTAGATCACTTGCCGTTGATAGAATTCGCCTATAATAGCTATCATTCCAGTATCTAGATGGCTCCTTTTGAGGCTCTATATGGGAGAAAGTGTAGGTCACCAATTAGGGGTATGAAGTGCGTGAAACCCATTTGTTTGGGCCTGATCTTGGACATCAGGCGATGGAGAAAGTGAAAGTTATTATGGAACGACTTAAGATAGCTCAGAGTCACCAGAAGTCTTACACCGATGTTAGAAGGAGAGAGTTAGAGTTTGAGGTTGATGATTGGGTGTTTCTAATGGTCTCCCCTATGAGGGGAGTCATGAGATTCAGAAATAAAGGAAAACTTAGGCCTCATTATATAGGCCTTTATCATATTACGAGAAGGATTGGTGAAGTTGCTTATGAGACAAATTTGCCCACAAATTTAGCTTTTGTTCATCCTGTATTTCATGTATCAATGCTAAATAAATATATTGGATATCATTCTCTTGTGTTTCCTAGTGATGATATTAATATAAAAGACTCATTGTCATATGAAGAGGAAACCATTTCTATCTTAGATTACCAAGTTTGAAATTTGAGAAGTAAGAATATAGTTTGAGTTAACTGTTGTGGAAGAATCATAAAGCTGAGGAAACAACTTGGGAGTCAAAGAATGACATGCGTACGAGATATCCGACCCTCTTTGGAACCGTGGATGATGATATGGAAGTTATTAATCTCATACTACTTTTTTCTTTCCAAGTAACATTTGAAATCATACTCATTGTATTCCTAGTCATTATTCGGGGACTAGTGATCCCAAGGGGGGATAATGTAACACCCTATAGTTTAATGCTATATTATGCATTTAAAATGACATTTAGGACTTTCTTTTTGATGGTAAAATAATTTGACATTATGGAAGGAGTCATGGGTGTTTTAGGACCTCAAATCTTAGTGTACGTCGCAAGATAGGACCCCTACGATTGGCCATGTATCTCATAACCATCGCCAACTACCACTGGAATGGTCAGGCGATGGGGAATGCATCACCCAGCCTGGCCTTGATAATGAGGCATGCGTTGCCCGTCCTGTCCTGAGGCGATGGGGCATGCGTCGCCCAACCTGGCCTTAGGTAATGGGGCATGCATCGTCCAGTCAAGGCATAATGGCATACTGCTCCATTTTTTAGTTATGTTAAGAGTAAACAGGCCCTTTTCACTTCCCATATCTATTTCTAAATCAATATAGGCAAAATTAAGGTCCTTAATAATGTATTAACACCCACAAATCTCTAGTTCATCTTTCTTAAGCACAAGAAAAGAAAACAACCTAAGGTTTGAACCTTCAAGCTTCAAAGGTCAATTCCTTTATGTTTTTTTCATCGTTAAGGTATGTGGGACTATCCTAAACTCTATGGGCATAAGTTCATTGTCTTACTAAGGTTTGAAGGTATGTAATTATGTTTATAAAAATGGTTTGAAAGATCATTTTGAATAGCCGAACGATGAACCCATTTTAATGATATAGTGTTTTGGTCTTGAATCCCTTTTCATAGAATTGAATTATGTTCACGTATATATATGTGTTTTCAATTTTGAAATTTGAATTGAGAGTATGAATAACAGAACTCCCTCTCTCATTGTGATATCTCTTGCTTTAATATGTTATGGGTTATTCAATTAGATGTCTTAAAGCATGAGCCAAATATTTTACTATCATTTATGGACTTGATGTTAGTTATGAATTGAAGAGAGGGTGTTTTCTTGTTTATAGATGTTAAATATGATAATTGAAAAAAGATGCATGGGTTCTTATGACGGAATTGACCATCATGGGCTAAAGTATTTAAATGAGAGAATCATTGCATAAGTTTTCACATATTTCAAAATACAAATCCTCTTGCATTGTTTAAATGTTTCAGTGATCCAATAGCATGTTTTGAATGAAAATACTACAACATAATATTATATGGCTTATACGACTTGCAAGTCTTGGTGTGACAATAGCAAATCAGACAAATTCCATAACAGACTTAGACCAGACTAGACTACAGATCTTTTAGACACTATACCATATTTCCAGAAAGATACATATTTTAAAATGATTAAAATGGGCTTAAAAAGAGTTAGATGGTTACCTGAAAAAGGTATTTGAGTGTAAGGGCTCATTTTCGAAAATTGAGGTTTGCTGATTCGGGAGACATGATTGTCTATGGCCAATGTATACTTGCCCCTGAGGCACTGGTATACTAGACTAGTATGTAGGACCCCTATCCTTGCGACAAACTTGGACATGGGGGCTTAGCCAAAGAGTTAATGGAGGACCCATATAGCCCGTGGGTACTAGACTTTTAGGATGTACCATCTAGTTTAGAAGTAAAATAAAGAGTTGAGTCCTGATTACAAGAAAATATTTGAAAGCTCATCAAATCATGCCATGTACTTTCATTTACCTTATGCTAAATGTTTTTATTAAATTCTTTCACCTATGTTGTATAAAATGTGTTATTTTGGATTATTTCACACACTAGTACCTTTGTGTATTGACCCCCTATATTTCAGGTTTTGAGGTCCAGTCCTGTGATCCCGTTAAGCTATAGATCATTATCAGACATTTGGAGTTGGTGATCCTCCCTTACTTCAGAAGACGTCTTGTTCACATGTGTTGGTTCCCTTTGATTTTAGTTCATGGTCTAGCCAGGGGCCTTGTCTCGGTCTTAGATAAATTATTGTTTTCAGTTCAGTTGAGACTTCGTAGACTTGTTATAAATGGTTTTGTGTTTTCTTATAGACTTATGTTCCGCATGGTTATGTTGAAATAATATAACTATCATGTTTTCCAGTTTATTTCTGCATTATTATATTGTATGAGTTATGCTTATGATTACAAGCTAAGGGGCTTCTCGGGCCTTCATGGTTTGGGATGCCCATCGCGTTCAGAGTCGCGGTTCGGATCGTGACAATTAATTATATCACTTAATTATACACAATGGATTTAATAAGGTTTGAAATCTTAAACATGTTTTAATTGAGATCAACGTTTATAAGTAATTAGCTAATTTAGTTTACATCATTAACTTAACTACCTAATAAATATTTGACAGTGTGCACAATAGGTTACAAAAATCTAAATATTTTACCATGTGTTTAGATGCTAAATTGGAATAAACATTTAATCAAGCATCCTAATAAAATGTAATGACAAATTTAGTATTAAGCCTAAATGTCTATGCGCATCTTAAATATTCCACTTGCTGTCTCCAACAATTATATTTGTAGTAACTTTGCTTATCAAGATTTATTCATGTGTGAAAATATCACCGGTCTTTATTAGAATTTGAGCTCTGATCTCCCAGAGTTTCATCCACCTCATTCATGGTTAGACCTAGGGGAGAAGCTACACTTGGGTATACTATATATACATGGTTTAAATTATTTTTAAAGTATATATAGCATATGTCGAACCCCCTTCGTTAGTTCGTATGTTCATTTGTGAACCCCTTGGTAAAAATTCTGGCTCCGCCACTGGTTAGACCGCTCCCTTCATTTTTTAAAAAATGTATTTGAGTGGATACATATGGCCATGATTCTAATGTATTTTTTTTATTTTTCACAAAAGAATTAGCTATGATCAATCACAAGTTTGTGAAAGTAGTTTGGGCGGAATAGGAGGTAGCAACCATAGAGCTGGCAATAATTGCGCTGGTGCTAGTAAGCCATAACTGAATAGAACATTTGGCTCTGGACAAGAAATCAATTTTTTGTATGAAATAAAGGTCACATTTATATTAACCTATGATTTAATAATAAAGTCCTATCTTTTGCTTGTATACAAAACTTTACTCCTAACTTACTAGCTTATAGTTTCTTAAAGAAACATTTAGGAAATGATCATTAGTACATTCACTCCTATATATTATTCTCTTGTATGAGAATAATGGAAAGTATGTTAAAGAGATGTACAACGAGTTGATAATATTTGTAGTTTGGATACATAGATATTATAGAAGACTTTCATCATGTTTTCTTGTTTTTATGATGTAAGACCCATAAATTTTAACAAATTTATTTTGAACCCTCACTCGTGTTTAATGATGATTTTTGACTTAAATCATGAAAAGGATGTTAAGGGGATGATTTGGGAGAGTTTTGAAATTTTCTAAATGTCTTTAGATTCATTTTAGGACCCTGAATCAGTAGGTCCTCGTTAAGCGCGTGGCATGCCCTACCGCGTTAGTGACATGCCATGTTACGGGGCACAAATCGGATAAATCATTTTTTTAGTTTGGAGTGGGAGATTTTTGGTCCTTAACCCCATTAAATGACTTTAAACACCCTTTAATCCCTATTACCCATCAGTTATCAACTTTTTATCACTGTTCTTCCCTCTTTCAACCCCTAAGTGAAGTAAAACAAGGGTTTCCTTAAGAATTCAATTCTCCGGGCTCTAAACTCAGATTTCTCTCAAAATTCTTCTGTTATTAAGGTATGTTGGTCACTCCCTATTTTAATTAATGTACTATTTCATCGATTTACTTGATATTTACGTGTTCTTGAATGTTTAATTCAAACTAGGATTGAAGATTTTGGGTTGTTTTACACTTGCATTGATTTTTTCTTGTTTAAATTATTTATTTATGGTTTGAATGGTGGATTGTAAACTGAATTTGCATCCCATGGTAATGGTAGAATCTGACAATATGGTTTTCATAATGTTTATAGATTTTGGCATGCTAATGACATGAACCTCAACTCATATCCTAATTTGGTTTTGAACAAGGATTCTATAGTGTTTAACTCATATTTTGAAACATTGCATGACATTAAATGGTAAAAAGGTAAAGAGGTTTTGAAAACGCCCTTGGGGACTATGCTTTTGGATTTTAAAATGGAATTTATAGTCTAATGGTAAAATGAATTCGGAATGGCATAATTAGAATGATTTGAAAGTCTATTGGTATGACTATACCATCTTGGAAATGCCTTAATAAAAGAATTCATGGTTGATGATATGTGTAAAAATGTTTTAATTTGGGCTTAAAAGGAATTGTGTAGCTCATCGAGAAGGTGTAGACCCGAGAAAACCAACACTAAAAATCACATTTGCTGTCGTTGAGAGTATATGATCACTGTGGCTATTTTACACAATATATTTTTTAAAGGCTATCACTAGAGTGAGTGTCTTTAGTCAAATTTCCTCGGTTCATGAGGATAACATGGATTGGGGCCCTTCCAGGAGGTGGGAGCCGGACCCATATAGCCCATGGGTGCCTTTAGATCGGTATGAGATACATAGTTCAAGATTAAAATTTTAAAAGGCCATGTTTCATGACCTTTACCATAATCCCGGTATCCTATTACATATATAATTATTTTGTATATGAATTATGACTAGTTTTTGATAAATGCATATATTTTATTCTTTTTCTTGGGTTGTATGCCAGTACTCATCGTACTGTCCATCTTCGAACACTATATTATTTCATGATGTAGGTTTTGAGGGTTTTTCTTGTTACCCTATGCAGTTTTAGGTAGTTCTATAATCTATTTGGACAGTTGCTGAAGTGGTGAGCCTTCCATCCTTCTGGAGGTCTAGTTTTATTTAGCTTTCTTTTTCTAGTCCAGTACTTTTATTTTTCTTCTGGCATAATCGGGGTCATGTACCGATGTGGTTGGTATTCTTTGATTAAGGGTTTTGTAGACAATATTGGGTTGTTATGATGTGGGTTGGTTTTTTGACCCTCAAGCTTAAACCTTTCAGCTATTACATTCTTTTATTCTACTATTTAGATTATACAAGTTTATTATTATCATTATGCTTTTGAGGTAAGGTTAAGGGGTCATATCAGGCCTTGGTTGGTCTAGGATGCCTATCACGGCCAGTGCGCCAGTTTGGGTTTTGGCAAACTTGGTATTAGAACACGGTTTAGGATCGTTGCATGTCCACAAAGCCGTGTCATGTAGAGTCCCTTTTATTGGTGTGTATAACACCACACTTATAAGGGGTAAGCTATGAGGCATTTAGGAATGTTTCCCCCTTTTGTGTTCTATTTCTTTGTTAGAGAGTGTAGTTATTATGAATCTTCTCTAACTCCTGGATTACTCACATTTCAGATCATGCCTCCATAAAGTTCTGATGGTCGTAGGAACTCATCTAGAACCTCTGTCCCAATTGATACAAATAGGGAGAAAGTTTTCTTTACTCATGGTATATAGACTCGATATAGGGCCCGTACTCCTGACTTCACTTCTCCACCTAGGTTTCCACCAAATCCTATTATTCTTCCCCGAACTTCTAGTGCGAGTGTTCCTCATACTCAGTTCCCTTAGAATGCTGAGTTTTGTCAGTTCATTCATATTTTTGCTCAAATTGTGGCATTACAGTTTCACTGGTATGATCATATTTACCCTATCACTAGTTCTTCAGAGGTCACTTGGGTTGGACAATTTATTAGGTTGAATCCCCCAACCTTTCCAGGTTCTAAGGTTGAAGAGGATCTTCAGGGGTTTATTGATGAGATGTAAAAGATATTTAGTGTTATACATGCAAGTGATTCAAAGTGTGGAGAGTTTGCAGCCTACCAGTTAAAGGAAATGGCTTATTAGTGGTATGAGGAGTGGGAAGATTGCAGGGATAAAGAGGCTGAGCCAGTGCTATGGGAAGAATTCGTGGGTACTTTTCTTGATCATTTCTTTCCTCAAGAGTTAAGGAAAGACAAGTTGAAGAGTTTATTAATCTGAAGCAGGGTAGGATGAGTGTCAAGGAGTATGCATTAAAGTTCACCCAACTATCCCGTTATGCTCCTGAACTTGTGTCTAATATAATGTCCAAAATAAGAAATTTTGCTTTGGGTATTTTTCATGATTTGGTGTTGAAGTGCAACACTTCTATGATAAATAATGATAAGGACATTCCTAGGTTAGTGGTTTATATACAACATGTGGAGGATGAGAAGAAGAAATAGGTAAAAATGGGGAAAATACATAATAAGAAGTTTAAGTATGCAGAGAAAGGTACAAACCAGTAGAACGATAGGAGAGATGGTAGGAAGTGGCCTAAGAAAAAGTAATAGGGAAATTCTTATTTGTTAGCTAGTGCTTTTTATCCTAAGCCTTCAGGTGATCAGTGCTTTCAGTCTCGCAATGGTCCTAAGGTACATGATGCCTAGTCTCAGGTCAGTAGAACTTAGTTGACCCCACTTAGCTTTATTTACATTTTTGTGAGTAGATTCATCATGGATATTGTAAGGAGGGGACGAATTTTTTCTTTAAGTATGGTCATCCTGGCCATATGTGGCAGAATTGTCCTTCAGCTAGGAGTGCACCCGGGGCTAGTAAATCCTAGGATTCTACATCTTCAGATACAATTGCTAAAGTTGCTACTTTAGGGATGGGAATTGGTCTAAATTTCCTATATGTACTTTGTATTTTCTTGGAATTCAAGGCATCCTTAAATGTTGTTACTAGTATGTTACAACTTTTCCCCATGATGTTTGTTGCTTGCTTGATCCTGATAATACTCTATCTTATGTGACTGCTTATGTGGATGTATGCTTTGGTTTTGGTCCTAAAAGTATTTCTGACCCCTTTTCAATTTCAACATGGGTAAGTCTATTATTGCTAGAAAATTCTATGGGGGTTGTATGGTCTCCATCTTTCATAGGGAGATGTTGGTGGATTTAATGGAGTTTGATATGGTGGATTTTGATGTTATCTTGGGGATGGATTGGCTTATTCATGCTATACTTCTCTATACTGCAGAACCTGAAAGATCACTTTTTATTTTCCTAATGTACCGGTATTAGAATAGGAGGAGAGTTACTTAGTATCCAAAGGGAAGTTTGTTTCTTATCTTAGGGACTAGAAATTGATATCTAAAGGGTGTCTATATCATCCTGTTCAGGTCAAGGATTCTGACTCTGAAAGTCCCTCCTTATATTCAGTCCCTGTGTTTAATAAATTTCCCATAATTTTTCTCAATGATATCCCTTAGATCCCTCCGGATAGGAAAATTAACTTTGGTAATAATCATCTACCAAATACTCATACCATTTCCATTATTCCTTATAAGATGGATTCGGTAGGGCTAAAGAACTAAAAGAGCAATAAGAAATCTCCTTGATAAGGGTTTCATCCATCCTAGTATTTCTCCTTAGGGTGCTCTAATACTTTTTATGCGCAAGAAGGATGAGTCTATCTAGATGTGTATAGACTATCATCAGTTTAATAAGGTCACCGTTAAAAACAAGTGCCCTCTTTCTAGGATTGATGACCCCTTTGATCAACTTTAGGGATCTAAGTATTTCTTTAAAATAGATCTCAGTTCGGGCTATCATCACTTAAATATTAGGGAGGTTGATCTTCTCAAGACTGCTTTTCAAACCCATTATGGACATTATGAGTTCTTGGTTACGCCATTTGGGTTGATTAATGCTCTGAATGCTTTCATGGACCTTATGAACTGGGTATTCAGATATTTCTTAGATTTGTCCATTATAGTATTAATTGATGACATCTTAGTGTACTAAAAATGTGAGAAGAATTATGCCAACCACCTCCGAATTGTATTGTAGACTCTTAAGGATCAGGAATTAAATGCGGAATTTTCTAAGTAAGAATTTTGCCTAAGTGTTGTGACTTTTATTGAGGTTGTCGTATTTAATGAAGGGATTTGAGTGGATTCTCAAAACACCGAGGCAGTTACAAAGTGTCTTAGATCCATGACTCCAACCTACATTAAGAGCTTCTTGGGCTTTGCAGGTTAATATAGGATGTTTGTGGCATGTTTCTTTTCTATTATTTATTCTCTTACGAGATTAACTCATAAAAAGGTAAAGTTTTTGTGGTCTGATTCTTGTGAGGGCAATTTTGAGAATTTGAAGGATAAGTTGACTTCTACTCCTATTTTGACCCCACCCAAGGGTACTGAAAGGTTTGTTGTGTATTGCGATGCTTCCCATGTGGGAATGGGTTGTATCTTAATGCAAAGTGGTAAGGTTATAGCCTATGCTTCCTTACAACTTAAGGTTAATGAGAGGAATTACCCGACTTATGATCTAGAGTTGGAAGCTGTGATCTTTGCTTTGAAAATTTAGTGTCACTATTTGTAGGGGGTGTATGTGGACATTTATTCAGACTATAAGAGCTTGTAGTATGTGTTCACCCAGAAGGAATTAAACCTCCAAAAAAGGCAGTGGCTTGAATTGCTTAAGGACTATGACATGAGCCTGGACTACTACCCAGGTAAAGCTAATATTGTTGTTGATGCTCTTAGTTGGTTGTCCGTGGAGAGTTTATTTCATGTTGAGAAGGTGTGACACCCCAACTTAGGAAGGAGTCCCACATTGGCAAAACACAGGAGGGATGCTGGGTATATAAGTGAGAAATCCTAACTCCCTAGTAACGCGTTTTAAAGCCGTGTGGTCCTGGGCCCAGAGCGGACAATATCACTGGTGAGTTTGGGGAGTGGCAGGGGTATCTTAGGCCTGTGTGGTTTAGGATTCCCGTTGCGGCCAGGGCCTCGGGCCGGGTCATGACAGAATGGTATCAGAGCCTCTCCTTTGTCATCCCTGTCGATGTGGGCCAGAGTTCAAACTCAGTGTAGGCGAATCCCGATAAGGCGGGGCAAACCTCAGTCCTGAGTGTAGGCAAATCCCATTCGGTGGGGGAAACCTCAGCGAGGACACTGAGTCCGTAAGGGGGGGTGTATGTGACACCTCAACTTAGGAAGGAGTCCTACATCGGCAAAACACATGAGGGATGCTGGGTATATAAGTGAGAAAGACTTACTCTCTAGTGATGCGTTTTAACGCCGTGCGGGCCTGGGCCCAGAGCGGATAATATCACTGGTGGGTTTGGGGAGTGGAAGGGGTATCTCGGGCCTGTGTGATTCGGGATGCCCGTCGCGGCCAGGGCCTCGAGCTGGGTCGTGACATAAGGAGAAAAGAGAATTGGTGAAAGATATTCCCCAACTTGCCAATTTAGGAGTCTTCCTTTTAGACTCTGAGAATAGAGGAGTAATTGTTCAGGAAGTTGTTAAATCATCTCTTGGGACTAAGGTTAAAGAGAAGCAGGTTTTGGATCCCATACTTATGCAAATTGAAGATGGTGTAGGTCAGCAAAAGGTTATGACTTTTTATATTAGGGGAGACTTCATTATGAGGTTTTAAGGAAGGTTGTGTGTTCCTGATATAGATGGGATATGGGAAAGGATTTTGACCGAAGCCCATGTGTCTAGATGTATGGTTTATCCGGGTTCGAAAAAGATATATCATGACTTGAAGGAAATTTATTGGTGGAATAATATGAAGAGGGATGTGACAAATTTTGTTTCCAAGTGCATAGTGTTTCAGCAAGTCAATATTGAACATTTGAGGCTGGGTGACACGTCTTAAGATTTATCTTTACCGATGTAGAAATGGGAAATGATTAATATGGACTTTGTTATTGGTATTTCGTAGTCTCAAAATAAATATGATTTTATTTGTCTTTGTAGATAGAATGACCAAGTCCACTTATTTCTTGCCTGTGAGAACTAGTTAATCAGGAGAGTATTATGCCAAGTTGTTCATTCAGGAGATAGTCAAGTTGCATGAGGCCCCAGGGTTTATTATTTTCAATCAAGGTACACAGTTTTGTATAATTTTTTGGCCGCTTTTAAGAAAAGGTTTGGTACTTAGGTGAACCTTATCACCGCTTTCCATCCTAAAATGAATGGACAATCGAAAATGTCCCGTGTAATTAACTTCAAATGAATTGGGTTGATCATCTACCGGTTATTGAGTTTGTTTATAAATACAGTTATCATTCCAGCATCCAAATGACCCACTTTGGGCCCTTTATTATGGGAGGTGTAGGTCTCTAATTGGATGGTTTGAGGTGGGTGAGACTAGATTTTTTGGGCCTAACTTGGTTCACCAAGTGATGGAGAAGGTGAAGGTGATTCAAGAGAGGAGACAACTTAGAGTCGCCAAGAGTCTTATGTATATGTGAGGTAAAGGGAGTTGGAATTTGAATTTAATGATTGGGTGTTCTTAAAGATTTCTCCTATGAAAAGAGTAATGAGGTTTGGAAAGAAAGGGAAGCTCAGTGCCCGTAACATTGGTCCATCTCAAATTATAAGAAGTATTGGGAATATTGCTTATGAATTGAATTTACCGGTGAATTTGGCCTCGATTCATCCAGTTTTTCATGTGTTTATGCTTAAAAAGTATATGAGTGATCCTTCCTTAGTAGTGTCCATTGAGGATACTAGTGTGAATGATTCTTTGTCTTATGAGCAAGTTCTAATTGAGATGTTGAATAGGCAAGTCCAAAAATCGAGAATTAAGGAGATAGCTTTGTTGAAGGTTCTTTGGAGGAACTAAAAGGTGGAGGAGGCTACATGCAAATCAAAAGAGGATATGAAAACTAATTAAGTACCCATTCTTGTTCCCAGCATTGGAAGAAAGTTCTTAAGGTTCGAACTTTGCTTCTTCTCTTGACGCATTTCAAATTTGTTCTTGAATCCCCTTATATTCTATCCATTATCATGCTAACGGTGTCCTAATCCCTCATTCGGGGATGAATGATCCTAAAGGGGGGAAGGGGGTAAGAGAAGACCCGATAAATTTTGATGAATTTATTATGGACTCTCCCTCGTGTTTAACAATGATTTTTTTGACTTGAATCATGATAAAGGATGTTAATGGATGATTTGGGAGAGTTTTGGAATTTTGAAAAGTGTACGGGGTCATTTTAGGACCCCGAACAAATAAGGGTCCGCAATATGGGCGTGATACCGCAATTGTAGTGTGAAACCTCTTTAGGTTACCAAGTTAATGACGTACCATACTAAGGGGCACAGATCGGTCAAATCATTTTTTTTAAGTTTGGGGTAGGGAGTTTTTGGTCCTTAACCCCATTAAATGACTTTAAACACTCTTTAATCCCTATTGCTCATCAGTTATCAACTTTTTATCCCTATTTATCTCCCTTTCAACCCTCAAGTGAAGTAAACCAAGGGTTTTCTCAAGGACTCAGTTCTCCGAGCTCTAAACTCAGATTTCTCTTGAAATGCTTCCGTTATTAAGACATGTTGGACACTCAATTAATATATTATTTCATCAGTTTACTTGATATTTACGTGTTCTTGAATGTTTAATTCGAACCAGGGTTGAAGGTTTAGGGTTGTTTTATACTTGCATTGATTTTTTCTTATTTTAAATGATTTATTTATGGTTTGAATGATAAATTGCTAACTGAATTTGTGTCCCATGATAATGTTGGAATTTGACAATATGATTTTAACAATGTTTATGATTTTTTCATAATAATGGCGTGAACCTCAACCCATATGTAATTTGTCTTTGAACAAGGATTCTATAAAGTTTAACTCATCTTTTGAATATTGTATGGAATTAAAAGGTAAAAAGGTGAAAAGGTTTTGGAAATGCCTTCAGGGATATGATTTTGGATTTTAAAACGAATTTTGGAGTCTAATTGTTAAATGGATTCGGAAAGGCATAATTGGAATGACTTGTAAGTCTATTGGTACGATGATACCGACTCGAAAATTGTTTAATAAAAGACTCTATGGTTGATGATATGTGTAAAACTATTTTAATTAGTGCTTAAATAAAATTGTGTAGTTCACCGGGAAGGTGTAGCCCCGAGAGGACCAACACTAGAAATCACTGCTGATGTTGGTGGTCTATGACCACTATGTCTGTTTTACACTTTATATTTTTGGAAGGCTATTGCCAAGGTGTCTTTAACGAAATTTCCTCGATTCATGTAGCTAACATGGATTGGGGCCCTTCCGTCAGGGGAAGCCAAACCCATATAGCCCAAGGGTGTCTTTATATCGTTATGAGCTACATAGTTCAGGATTAAAATTTCAAAAGACCATTTTTCCTGCCCCTAGACCCTATCCCGGTATCATATTACATATATAATTATTGTGCATTTGATTTATGACTGGTTGTTGGTAAATACATATATTTTATACCTTTTCTTAGGTTGCATGGCAGTACTGCCAATACTGACGGTCCTCGAATGCTACATCATTTCATCATGTAGTTTTTGAGGGATTTTCTTGTGACCCCGTGCAACGTTAGGTGGTTCGGTATTCTAATTGGATAATTAATGAAGTAGTGATCCCTCCATTATTTGAAAGACCTGGATTTATTAAGTTTCCTTTTTCTATTCCAGTACTTTTGATTTTTTCTGGTATAGTCGGGGTCATGTCCCGACTTGATAGGTATTTTTTTAGATTTGAGGTTTTCTGGACATGTTGGGTTATTATGTTGTGGATTGGGTTTGACTCTCTAGATTAAACCTTTCGGCTATTACATTTCTTTTATTCTACTAGTTATGTCATGACCCGAGCCGACGCTCTGGCCGCAGCGGACCCCTGAACCACAAAGGCCCGAGTGCCCCTTCTAATTGGCAATCATATGCGTAATTCATAACTATAAAATGAAGAAATACAAAATGGAAACATGATCATCTTCTTATTTCAAACTAGACAATACTAAAATGAATTTATAAAGATTCAGCAACATCTAACACCAGTCTGCGAAATCTTTATCAATACTGAAAACAACATCTATCTAAAAATCGGGACAAGGCCCCCGATTGGAACATGAACCAAAACTAAATGAAAACATCACATATCCGAAATAAGGGAGGCTCGACAACTCCAAATGTATGTCAAAGATCTACTGCTTAGCGGGACCCCGAGACAGTGCCTCAGATCCTGAAATATAGGGGGTCAATACAAATATACTCGTACGCAAAATAATCCAAAAACAAAATACATTTTCAAATAACATACGTGAGAGCATTTCATAAAACTATGTCAGTATAAAATATTTTAAAACACATGGGCATAATTAGATAACTTTCAAAACATTTTCTTGGAATCATCACTCTACTCTTTATTCCTCTTCTGAGCTAGATGGTGCACCCTTCAAGTCTATAATCCCACAGGCTATATGGGATCCACCCATGACTTGGCGGCCAAGCCTCCAACCTAAGTTGCTACAAGGATTGGAGTGTCGGTAAGGGGGGGACACACAAGATCACAAAGCAGGGTGCCAAAATCCCCAATAACATCAACATGTAATGGTAGTGAACAAGATCACAAAGTAGGGATACTAACCATAGTTCCAAATTGGGACGACATGAATCAAGGTACACAAGATCAAAACGCATGGTACCATAATCTCATGTCGGCAAATCACGGTTTCCAGCGTTGAGTCTTTCAACTCATGCTTTCTTTGAGTAACCATCTAACTATTTCTTTAAGTCCAATTTTATCCTCTTAAATACATAATTCATACTTAATAACAAATCTTTCTTATTCTTTTAAGGGCGCATCACAACAGGGTATCGTCATACTCAGACTTGCAAGTCATTCATATCATATCAATTCCACAACCCTTCTTATTCAAATATGTCAATGACCACCAAAGATTTATCAAATCACTCGAGGGTTCTTATTATCAAAATCACATAAAACTTATGCAAAACTATTCTCTTTACAAGACGTTAATACATGGTGGCCATTCCATTCATTCAACACATGCATAATGGTTAAAGTGACATTTAAAGCTCAAGAATTTGTCATCAATCATAAATCAACTCCAACATTGGTTATACATAAATCTCATGATCAAAAAGGACTTTTTAAGTCATGCTCTCAAAATAATTCACAATTCATGCCATGTAAAGTCCATAAATTTCATCATGGGGAAAGGTAATTTCATAATTCACATTCATAAATCACTTTTCGATTTTAAATAACATATGCACGAGATTATAAATAAAACATATGAAAAAACCCCATGACGAATACATACTTTCATCGAATTTGATTCATGATGCATGCTCTTAAAACAATTTCCTAAAAATCATTACATATACATACGTATTTAACTTTAAAGTTTGTTAAAATCGTAAAACCTATGTCTATGAGACTTAGGATAGCCCCACGTACCTTAAGTTCCTTGGTCTGAAAAATGGAACCCTAATCTTGACAGTTTTCTTGAGAATATTGAAGTTAAAAGTCTTGAATTCTTGTTTTGGACAAGAAGAGTTGAATATTATTCTAGGGAGGTGGTTAGGGTTTTCTGTGAGAGAAAATAGAATAAAGAGGACTCTAATGCTCCTTGGGGGCTGAAATTTTATGTTATGGCCGGATTTGGACGAGGGAATATGACCAAAGTGCCCCTAGACTCTTAAGAAGTTGAAGCAGTGTGTGAAAACTCTCCGAGTCGCATCAGATATCATGTTGGGAGAGCAACGCATGACATTATTATCTCGTCAAGAGACCGGCGTGCCACATCCCAATTGCTTTGGCTTACTGCCCCTCACAAAAAATTCCATAACTTTTTACTCGGGTATTGGATTAAGGCGAAATTGGTATCGTTAGAAAGTTAACTCAATTATCTACAATTTGGTAGGTCTTTAACTTCAAAATTAAACATGTATCAAAAGTTATATACATTCAAATTATACCCTTATAGAATCGAATACAAAGATTTAGCCGAATCAAAGGCTCTTAGCTCAACTTCGCTCTAAGTGATTGCTATGAACATTTTCCACCTCAAAAGTACTTCAAACACGAGGATAAAGAACACGCCACTTATGCAAACTTGGAAATTATTTATATTAGGGATTACACACGTAGGAATAATGATTTGATTTCTAGCTCAAAAATGCGGGGTGTTACATTATCTCCCCTTTGGGATCATTCGTCCCCAAATGATGGGTAGGGACTTTTCGGAGCTCTAAAAGTGTAGAATAAAGAACGTAATATCACATTGAACATTTTTCATCAACAAAATATGCAAAGGAATCAAACGAGCTTCACGATAACCTTTAGTCAAACATGTAAGCACGAAATATGAGGTAATAATACTTTACATAGGGATGATCTTGCACATGAGTTCTATGAATCATAATCATCACAACATAAGGCATCAGTTAGTTTCGTGATAGTAGGACTAACATCGGTACTAATGATGAAATAAGGTTTTTATGGGACATAGGATTAGAAGCATTCTCTACCTTACAATATACAACGAATAGACTTAAACTTAGAGACACTCATCGTCTACGCCCCAAATAATAAATAGCATAATTCACACTTTCCAACTCAAAATTCCCCCATCACACATCTTATCACAAGAGTTTGAGTCCCACTGCAAAGTACTTTTATGTTGCAGCCTAACTCGGAGTAACAAGGTGCTAACTTAAGCTACGGGACCTTGTACTCTAAATCCCATTAAGAATATTA
The DNA here is from genome assembly GCA_030864225.1 of Capsicum baccatum var. pendulum. Lineage (NCBI taxonomy): Eukaryota > Viridiplantae > Streptophyta > Magnoliopsida > Solanales > Solanaceae > Capsicum > Capsicum baccatum. The sequence goes on from CM061556.1 coordinate 228,412,429, forward strand.
CCTCACCTTATCACTATCATCAAACACCCTCGGGTCTTAAATCAAGGAATCCCAACCACATAACACATTGGTTTGCATTTTCATCAATCACAACATTCAATCCTTTCATTACTACACTCACTTCATGGATCCCCCCACTAAGACCAGCAAATTCAATCATTCTCATAAATATTTTCTCCATATATCTCCTTCCTAACTACTTCACATAATGAAAGTTCATCTCCTTTCACCCTTTCTCCTATAGATTTAGCTCAAGAAATCACATAAAATTTTTTTTTGTCCTTCAAGAACATCTACTCTCCTACCTAACACATTACTATGCTTCCACAACCACCATCATACTAATATATGGATGGTCATTAAGGGACCCGGGCACAAGCATCATGAATGGGAGAAACACTACTCAATTATAACCCATATCTATTGATCTACTCAAGGTGGGACATGAGGTGAAGATACGATACCATCACGAAGTGCTTTCTATATCAAGTGTCTGGATCATAAGTGGAGAGTCGTACGGTAGATACATAATACAAAATGAGTTTTTAGGATAGAGCAGATAGAGAAAACATCGGTGCACATATCATGAGTTATATATCATGGAGTCTGAATTTATGTAGTTGACAACTAAGACAAAGATTGCCACTTGAAGTGATTGCTCCTCATTTACAAAACTGAAATTTGCCATGAGTTTGCATAAATTTTTATCACTTTTCGCTAATCCCGGCATAAAATAAATTGGTAACATATAAAAAGCATAGTTCCCCTAGAACTAAGCATGATATAAGACATTATTGCTTCTAGTTTGGAGGTCAGATCATGAACATAAGTCCATAGAGATCTTGAACCATGGGCATAGGCATGACTTGAGCACATGACATAAGACATTAGCAAAATAATCTCCTAAATTGAAGTAGGAGGAGTATGCTTGAGTAGGAATAGGTTTATCATGACTCCTCCCTGCAACTTGCCATACTGAGAAAATTTGAGAACTACCTTAATTCACCATCTCCCTTTCAGATCAAAGTCATAATCCTAGACTTGCGGACATATCCCCTCATCAAATCTATAACCACAACTCTCCATAATAATTTTAATAAAAAAACAATAATTTCTTTCTAGGACATCCCCCTTTAGAGACACTAATCATAGCTTTATTTAACCCCCAAAGTCATCGACTTCCGAATAACATTGTCATAGGCATAGACACTCATGCGTCTAAACACTTAACACTTCATTTTCATCTCCTTAGAATACTCAACATTACACCTCTAATCACATAACTTACAACTTAACAAAATTTGTAAAAATATACCAAAGGAGCCTATTGCCTACCTATGTTTCCTCAATTAAACTCTACATAACACCATATAACAACTCCCTAGATTTCTCCACACTAAGAAACTTTTAGACATAGACTGGGTGTACATGATACTCATACACATAAAACCTTATCTAAAAATATGCTATCGGGGGACAATTTATTCCTATATACTTACGCCCTTATCCACTTAATAAATCAACCACAATTCATCATTTTTAACACTAGTCCTCATGACTATATACATATCACAATTATCCACTCCTTATTTCACAAGTTTCCAACCTAGGCTATTTAAAACATTACACCAAACCAACCGATTCATTCCTACAATACATGCATTATCAATCTCAAGATACTATTCTCATCACCACACCTCATATCTAAAGTTTAAGCCTATTGTTTAATAACACCAATCATATGGAGCATGCCATATACTATACTAATCAATCAAATAGAAATATCAACCTAAGTCTTATATTTCACTTAACTATGGCCCATAAGTTCATCCTCTCCACGACATTACTACTACACCTCAAAATATACAACATACCTTCTCACATGTAGTACTAATTTACAACGACTAGAGAAAAGACAATCAAGGGGGTAAATTCACATAGTCGATGTTAATCTTATATTATAGCCCATTGCAATCTTATCAATGTATTCCACTTTCTCACATCATAGTTACTTACCCATGCATAGATTACAACTGCCGTCAAAATTCCATATACAACAATGAGTCTATACTTATAACTGATAACGCTCAAACGACACTCTTGAATGGGTGTAATCGATCATTGTCAATATAAAATCCAACTAGGTTGGGGTCAAATCCCACAGGGAATATGGTGTGAACTCAAGTCGTTTGCTATTTAATTCACTGAAAGTTTAATGTTTCCTGAAATGGGGGTTGAAGTTGCACAAATAATTGTTTGTCACTTTAATTTCGATGTTTGTAATCAAGATATTATGAAATAAGCAGAATTATGTTCACTAGGGCTTACAGTACATGACAGATGCTAAAGGTGACTCAAGATTCTCACGGTGGTTAGGATAACAAGGTATCTTTGTCGATGATATGCTCAAATGTCTCTCGACCTATTTAAACGTCTAATTTCCTAATCCTCTCGATCTTAGGGAATAAATATTCACTGCCTAGATTTTACCTTCAACCTTGTTACAACGCTGATTATTAAATGAAGTATTTTGAGTCCCTGTTGATAATTCACTTCCCACTGTATACGATTTCTTTCTCAAGCAAATCAAAGTAGGTGTGTCTACTGTTTGCAACCAACAGACGTTAATTAAAATCTTAGAATTATCAAGAAATCCTAACACCTATTAAATCTTGAGTGTTTAGCACATCATCATGACCTAACCCTAGATCCCATAATTCAGGTTAACGGAGTTTAGCCACTTATGATGCAAAGAACGAAACACATAATTGAATTCATAATTGAGAAGATTAACTTACAAAGAAGAAGAATAATTAGTGAATCATAGATTAGATCACAAAGGAAAATCCCCAAAATAGTTGTATTGTTCGAATCCAAAAAGATAGAGAAAGAAATATCAGAAAATATTCTCCAAGACTCAAAGTATCGAACTCTCTTTAGAAAAATGATGATGATGAATGAATGAATGAATGAATGCCTCCATAAAACCCTAAAACAAAGCTTTAAATAGTTCAACCTAAATAAGGAAATAAAATTAAAGTTGCAGCTTTTTCTCAGAATAGACGAAGACATCCGTGATAGCTTATTAGAAGTCTGTCGGTTTATCATGGATGTCGTCAGCTCCTCTACACTTTTGGCTTCTTCTGTCTAAGACTGACGATGACATTGATGCCTTATCACCAACCTGAAGGCTTATCACGAACTTCGTCATAAAAATGTATTCAACTCTCATTCTCTGTTTAAGGCTGACGACATCCTTGATAGCTTATCACTAGGCTGAAGACTTATCATGAACATCGTCAGCCACACTTGTCCTTTATTTTTCTTTACTTTTCAGCCTTTTTTCTTCCATTATTTTTGGTTCTCCTACATCTCAACGTTTACTGCAAAAATCAAAGTAAACTAATAAAAAACAACTAAAGTTGCTCAATACCTTACAATTATTTAGAGTTAAAAGCCTCAAATGTGTTAGCATAGGCTCACACATCAATAACATATTGGCTAATCTGAACGTTTCCATTCACAACCTCTAAGGGATTTCAATAACCATCTTCACTATCCACTCTAGGCTTCTTCCCTTTATTAAATAGATAATAATCATAGCCAAACACTTCCTCCACAGACTACCATACAATCTACAAATATTGCTGCCGCATTAGTCTATCACTATAAAATGGCAACCCATTCCTCAATCAACGGTTATACAACTAAACTAGCTTCTGTACACAAAAGTCACCCCCATTCTGACTTTTAAGCTCGTGACGTTACATTACTAACTTTGGGATTATCTTACTACCAATAGGGTATGACACCTTAGCATATACTACTACTCGGGTGGAAATATTGGTCTAACATTTTGACATATATCACTATCTTTAAGCATGACATCAACAACAAGAATTTTGAAGGGACCGAATATACTTCATAACTCTGGCTCAAATGCATAATTGATGAAGATAGGGGTATAATCTTAAATAAATGCATGTTAAAGAACTTATGGACTCCTTTTAAGTCCTTGTGAAATTTCACAATCTTTTATGACTCAATTAGAAGGGGCCACCTCATTTAGACTCTAAGATTCTGCACTTGAATCGACTCCATAATAAGACATATTTAATAAAATAAAAGTAAAGAAGGAATCTGGATAACTTCTAAATGGACAACACAATGTCACAATTTAGAACATGAAGAAAAGTGAAAGATTCCTAAATGTCTAGTAGTTTTCTCCTTATAAGTGTGGCATTCTACGCACCCATAAATAAGACTCTACCCAACACAATTTTTCACATACCCTGGGACCATGAACCATGCTCTGATACCATGTTTGTCATGACCCGAGCCGAGGCCCTGGCCGCGACGGGCATCCCAAACCACAAAGGCCTGAGTGCCCCTTCTAACTGGGAATCATATGCATAATTCATAACTATAAAATGCAGAAATACAAAATAGAAACATGGTATTCTTATTTCAAAATAGATACTACTGAAATAAATTCATAAAGATTCAACATCTAACACCTGTCCACAAAATATCTATCAATACTAGAAACAATATCTATCTGAAAATTGGGACAAGGACCCCGATCGAACCATGAACCAAAACTAAATAAAAACATCACATAAACATGAAATTCTAAAATAAGGGAGTCTCACCAACTTCAAATGTATGTCAAAGATCTACTGCTTAGTAGAACCCCAGGACTGTGTCTTAGATCCTGAAATATAGGGGGTCAATACAAATGTACTGGTACACAGAACAATCCAAAAACAAAATATATTCTTATATAACATAGGTGAGAGAATTTCATAAAAACATGTCAGCATAAAACATTTGAAAACACAAGGGTATAATATGATAACTTTAAAAACATATTCTTAGAATCATGACTCTACTTTTTTCCTCTTCTGAGCTAGATGGTGCACCCTACAAGTCTATAATTCCATGGGCTATATGGTATCCATTCTTGACTCGATGGCTAAGCCCCCAATCCAAGTTTGCATAAGGATTGGAGTGTCGGTAAGAAGGGGACAAGCAAAATTACAAAGCAGGGTGCCAAAATCCCCAATCAAATCAGCATGCCATGGTAGTGAACAAGATCATAAAGCAGGGCTCCTATCCATAGTCCTGAATTGGGATGACATATATCAATGTACATAAGATCACAAAGAAGGGTACCATAATCTCATATCGGCAAATCATAATTTCCTGTGTTGAGTCTTTAAACTCGTGCTTTCTTTGGGTAACCATCTAACTTTCTATTTAAACCCAATTTTAGCCTCTTAAAAACATAATTCATGCTTAATAACAAATCTTTCTCATTCTGTCAAGGGCGCATCACAATAGGGTATCGTTATACCCAGACTTACAAGTCATTCATATCATATCAATTCTACAGCCCTTCTTATTCAAAATATATAAATAACCACCAAAGATTTATCAAATCATATGAGGGTTCTTATTATCACAATCACATAAAAATTATGCAAAACCATTCTTCTTAAAAGATGTTAATACATGCTGGCCATTCCATTCATTCAACACATGTATAATGGTTAAATGACATTTAAAACTCAAGAATTTCTCATCAATCATAAATCAGCCCCAATATTGGTTATACATAAATCTCATGATCAAAAAGGGCTTTTTAAGTCATGCTCTCAGAATAATTCATAATTCATGCCATGCAAAGTCCATAATTTCATCATAGGGAAAGGGAATTTCATAATTCACATTCGTAAATCATTGTTCAATTTCATATCACATATGCACGAGATTATAAATCAAACGTATGGAAAAACCAATAAAGAATACATACCTTCATCAAATTTGATTCACGATGCCTATTCTTAAAATAATTTCTCAAAACTCATTACATATACATACATAATTAACTTTAAAGTTTGTTAAAATCATAAAACCTATGCCCATGAGATTTACGATATCCCCATATACCTTAAGTTCCTTGGTTCGAAGGATGTAACCCTAATCTTGAAACTTTTCTTGAGAATGTTGTAGTTAAAAGTCTTGAATTCTTATTTTGGAGAAGAAGAGTTGAATCTTGTTCTTGAGAGGTAGTTAGGATTTTCTTTGAGAGAAAGTCTAATAAAGAGGCAACAAATTCTCCTTGGGGGCTGAAATTTTGTGTTATGGACAGATTTGGGTGAGAAAATATGACCAAAGTGCTCCTAGACCCTTAAGAAGTTGAACCAGCATTTTAAAAAGCTCCGGTTGCATCAGATATCATGTTGGGAGAGAAACGCGTCGCATCGCTTATCTCATCGAGAGATGAGCGCGCCAGGTCCCAATCATTTTGGGTTACTGCCACTCATGAAAAATGCCATAACTTTTTCCTCGGGTATCAGATTAAGGAGAAATTGGTATCGTTGGAAAGATAACTCAATTATCTCCAATTTGGTGGGTCTTGAGATGAAAAATTCTATGCGTATCAAAATTTATACATGTTCAAAGTAGATCATTATAGAATCTAATGAAAAGATTTAACCAAATCTAAGGCTCTTAGCTCAACTTCGCTCTAAGTGATTCCTATGAACATTTTCCACCTCAAATACACTTCAAACATGAGGATAAATATTATGGAACTTATTCACACTTGGAAATCATTTCTATTAGAGTTTACACACGTAGGAACAACAGTTCAATTTCTAGCTAAAAAATACGGAGTTTTACAGGTTAGCTTCCGTAAGTATATCATTATCATTATGCTCTTGAGGTAAGGTTAAGGGGTCATCTTAGGCCTTGGTTGGTTTGGGATGCCATCACAGCCAGGACTTGGTTCGGGTCGTGACATACTATTATTTTTTTATGTGTAGGTTTCCATTCTTCTTAATGACCATCCTGATTTGCTAGATGAGTTCACTAGATTCTTTCCATATTCAATTACTATCATTTCGTTGTCTCATCCCGTTATTATTAATCCAAAATTTTGATTATTAGTACTATTTATAGATGTCTCACAGTTTCTTTCTGGTTGTTTCACTTCAACTTTGGTATATTTGTTGGCGTACACATTTGTTTTTAGCATAGTGTTGCTGATTTTGGTTAGCATTCTTTAATATGACTTTCTTGATCTTGTCAGATACGTATTGCAAAGAGTTCACTTTCTGTAAAAAGGTAAAGAAAAGACTACAAAGTTCAATTAATTATTGGGTATTCTTTATAGGTCTCCATGTTTATAGCACAAAAAGAATTACAAAGAACAAGTTACAAAATTTGGTACTATTGTGCAATTAATCAAGCTTTTTTGTTCCAATGCGACAATAATTTTTATTTATAGTTTTACTATATGTAGTTTGCTTGGGCTCTCTGTATTCAGTATTAGATTTATTTTTTGCTAAACATGTCCTCTCTTTTGACCACATAAGAGAGAAAAATAGGTACTAAATATTGTTCTTGTTGGATTTTATGGTACTAATATCTTTGAAATGATGAACAAGTCAATCTGATTTTTTTTGTTGTTTAAGCATCATAGATTTGAAAACAAGGATGATACTCATTTCAGATTGTTGATACACTTGGAAAACACTTGATATTGTAGAGGGATTCAGTACATTTATAGAGCATTATGAACAAGTTGGTAAGTCTTGAAATTAATTTCATAATAGAAAACTTATTGTGTTACATATGTATATATATGTGATTCCATATTGATCAGTTAATGCTTTTGCAGTTGACTTTCTTACAAATGAAATGACTAACTGGAATAAAGGGAATAGCAATTCCAAGTTAGTAAAGGAAGAAGAGAAAGACAAAGAGAAGTGTAAAAATGAGGCTCCTTCAACATATCAAATAAAAGAAGAAAATGAGGTTCCTCCACAGAGAATTAAGTTTGAAGAAGCTATCGGCTTTGTGAAGATACTAAATGTTATTTTCTTTTCTTCCGCTTAGTGATTTCGATAATAATTGTATTCCTTTTTTTTTCCTTTTTACTAGTTATTATCTACATGCATTGTACGTATATTTCATGACAGTTAGTACTACAAAATTTGTATTCAAAGCAATAGTATTTTAAGCGCCCGTCTTATTAAGTTAACATAAAGACTAAATGAATAGGGGAAAGGTGTATTTTGAAATGATTCTCATTATAATGTTAATTTGGAGTATCACAATAAAAACTTGGAAAGTTTGGGAAGAGAATTATATTCCATCATTGATATAAGAAAAACAAGGAGCTACACGTAACACACACCAAAATCAGTCCACAAGTTCAAGAACCGAGGACTCTCTTAGTGACCACTCTCGGATTCAACAAATACACCAAGAAACAAGATAACAAAGGTGTGCTTTTACACAAAACCATCCAAAAAACCAAACTAAGTTAACAATACAAGATGATGAATAAGATAACAACAACAATGTGAAATAACAACAACCAAACGGCTTAGGATTACAATAAACAAACGGTTATAAGATTACAATAAACAAAAGGATAGATAGTTAGAAAACTGAGGGTATAATATTAAGAACCCAAGAATTTGGTGGACTCTTGGACCCTTAACACTACACACAGCAAATACCTAACTCCTACATTGAAATAAGAGGGACTTTGCCTCCTCTAAACACCAACATTTCCAAGATTGAATGCAACATAAGTGAAATCCATACTTGTGAATTGCCCTAGTTACAACATTCGGCCATAGGGGCCTTCTCACAAGAGAGAAATGTTCTAAGTGCTTACAACTTTCAATATTCAACAAAAACTAACTACTAAAAACCCTAAAGGGTTCTATTTATAGCATATTACAAAAGTGGGGTGAAATGACCAAAAAGTCTCTTTAATGAATGGCTTCAAGTAGGTTCCCTTAGAGTGCAATGTATGGACGGTTTTGGTGTCCATTTAGGTGCTCCTTTACACTTTATTTACACACACCAAGTCTCGGGTCCAACATATACCCTCATAAGTCCATCTACATGATTGTACTTGTATCATCTTCCCCTTCTTGAAAAGGATTCGACCTTAAATTTGTCCCTTGTAAATCAAGAAAAGAGAACAAGCACACATTCTCATGACATAAGGGTTAGGGTTAGCAAAATAAACACCTCAACATGAAATGCCGAGGGGGAACAAATTTGAAGTATATCCATGGGTCCTTTGTATTAAACATAGAAAAACTAGTACAAATATTACAAAGGAAGTAGCTCGGATAAACATCAAAACAAAATGAGCCTAAGCCGAGAATAATACTTTCCCATCCTAAGTTGGCATCGGGATCAAATGGTAGTTATAAACAAGGGCTTAGGTCTCAGCCACTCCTACTTTCCCCTATGGTGTCGTCCTCAAAATTAGACATACCCTCTATATCACTATGGAAAATTTCATGATCAGGAAGAGGGTAGAGAAAGGTGTCACACAAGTCAACGCCAACTAGGGTGTCCTCATGTAAGTACTTATTAATTTCAAGTTCATTGTCAATAGTATGCTCAACCTAGGAAACTCACGAAGAAGGAGTAGATAGAATTTCTAGGCATACAACTCTTTCTCTTTCAAGAGAGTAGTCCCTACATAGATATAAACTATCATGGGTAGCAAAAGCATCACACTCAAGAAATAAAGAACAAAGGCTGAGACTACTCCTGCCATACTCTAAGATGGCATGGGGTCAAATGGGAGAAGTAGCCATGGGCATGGGTTTCGGTCATACTCTATTTCAAAAGGGTAACCCGCGCTTAGCTTCACACCATCACAGGCAGCCAAAGGGTTATGACTAAAACCATTTTCACAAGTACAATTATAATTCGAGTTTCCTATACTTTCAAATAAATTATGGTCATCTTCACCCGATTGATAATTTTGCATGCCCTCATGTAATGCCCCGAATTTGGTACCTGGAACGTTACACGGTACCCATGACCCTGAAGGACCACAAGCTAGCCCATGAATGATATCTGTACCTATACACTATACAATATATGTATATAAATGCAAAAATAAAGGATGATAGGCCATAAGGTTCAATGCTGTAACATAACTAATAAAAACATAACATCTGAATGGGGTGTGGAATACCCAAAACAACTGAAATAAGCTATCTAAACATAATAGTCTGAAAAGCCTCTAACTATCTGAATAAGGAGTTGATGGGATATGTCCCCAACTAACTCCAGCTACTAAAATAAACCGAATGAAAATGATAAAATAATAATGATGTCCTTGAAGGATGAGGACTCACTGCTAGCTCTGACTACTGATGCGGGAATGCTACTGGTGCTTTGGAGCTCTTGCCTCAGAACCTATGGCATAAAGTAAAACACCATAGAACAAATGCATCAGTACGATGAAATGTACTAGTATGCATGTGAGGTAGGCTAATGCAAAGGTTTCACATGCATGAACTATGCTAATTGACTGAACAATATGAACATGAGAATGCATGCATGAATAAGAGACTGTAACTGAATTCATGATAATATGATTACTGAGTATGAATACTGATAACATGGAAATTTTGATAACTGATGTAACTAATATTCTGAGTGACTGTGTCGACATTTTAGGTGCTGATGGAACTAGCTGATTCCTATACTATTTTGAGTTGACTGTATCTGACAGTCCTAAATTCTGAAGAATTATCTGAGTTCTTTTACTGACACTGAATAACTATATCTGATAGTCCTGATTCTATAACTGAAACTATGGGAAGTAGTATCTAATCGACATGCCCCAAAATGCACCACAATAGCTGAGCTAGGGTTCAATTAGTGCCCTGATTGGAAGGGTGTCAATACCGCGCCACTAGTAAGGACAAACTGTGAGTGACCCTCATATAATAGGTAACTCTAGCAAGAACGGTGGAAACCCTCATATAACAGGTTAAGCCACCTCATCTACCATTATATAACAGGCTATAATGTCTCAACCTACACTGGCTACGTACTTCTGGAATGCAAGGACTATTTCTAAGAATCACACCCTCAAATAACAGGTGCGTTCCCACCCTTGGGTTTGCTCGGTGCTAATTACTACTCCCATATAAATAGACACTGAACATGATTAACTGAACTGGACTAGACTGAATTCATGGAGTTCCATTGACTGATGGAATACTACAGAGATTACTGAATTATTGAGTTTTTTCCTGAGTCACATGATTGACTGAGTTCTATAGATCATGGCTTGACTAAGGATATTGTGAAAACATGACACAGGCTCTAGGCACACAACTATATTTTTTTGGGTACAAGTACCCCTAGGACTCGATAGAAGGAAACTAACAAGGAATGACTTTCTTGAATACATGACCAACATCAATAATTCATAATACAATAAGTTGGGGATTTCATGAAGTACATAGTTATCATAATCTTGTATATGAATGGGAATACATATCAACATATCAACATTTCATCAACTAGTCCCATAAGTAATCCTTGAAATATTCATAATGCACAACAATATCATAGAAGTCATTTTGATAATAAAGTTAACGCATGCATTTATCAAACTGGATCACAATTTAGCTATAAGGCATAATTTATATCCCTTTAGGCAGTTTATCAAACACCTTACATGCACAACTTAAGTCATACATGAAATCATCAAATTTCACAAATCATAAACCACCAAATTCATGGATTTCAATTTATATGCAAACGTAGTTTCATAATTTCACATAAAGATCCCAACTTGGGAATCAAAACAACAACCATCACATAAACTTGTACAACCCACAACATAATAACATGATTCATAATTTAAATAGGGTTCTTGAGCTTTATGGATGAAAGAAATCCATAAATTAACACAACACATACCTTAGTTTGTGATCCTACGAAGATTGATGGAGAAACTTCTTGAATTTGAATCCCCCAATTGGAACCCTAGCTTGTTCTTGAGAGGTTTTTGAGAAAAAAAAGTATATTTTGCTTCAATTGAGGCTAGATCCCATGTTTGGGAGCTTATATATGGGTGGAAAAGGACCATTTTGCCCTTAAAACAACCCAAAAATGGAGTTTTTATGTCACTTGGGCCATAAGATATGCGGCGTACACCTTATCGTGTAATCTAGGTTGTACGACACACACCTTATCGCACACATTAGGTTGTGCATCGCATACCTTATGGCATAAGTTACGTTGTGCGTCGCACACCTTATGTTAGGCGACGGACTCCACTTTGTAAAGCCATAACTTCTTGCTCGGGTGTCGGATTTTGGTGAAATTGGTATCGTTGAAAAGCTAATTCGATTTTCTAAAATTTAGTGGGTCTAAATCTTCCAAAATACCACATATAAATCAATTTATTCTCTTTCAAAGATGACCCTTGCAGAATCAAACACTAAAACTTGAGGAATTCAAAGGCTCTTAGCTTGCCTTACCCTAAGTGACTCTTATGAACATGCTTAACACATCATGAGCTCTCTTCTCACTAGGATATTCATTGTAAGTCATGTACTCAAATATGAATAACAATATAGAAGGTTTCATACGTAGGAACAATGATTCATTTTCTAGCTTAGAAATATACGGGGTATTACACCTCACTAGTTGTTGGTAATCCGTATACCAATGTAGACTCACCTTGGTTTTCACAAGGGTCCACTAATGTGTGAGTACTCTTTACAATTGGTAATGGAACCTTGTTCAAGTTATAAGGGCTAACACTAGATGGACATAAATCATTCTTACAAGAAGAATCAATTTCGTCATCTAAAGGATTAACTAGTGGTTGCGTACTTGCATCAAGAGTTTGGTCCTCGCATGACCTAACATCACCTAGAGTATCACCATAGGGAGACTCAAACACCTCTACTCTAGGTAAATCCACAACTACATCCAATTGGCCACTACTAGCCACATCATAACATTCTAAGCTTATAGGAGTGTAGAGGATAGCATTTTCACATCGTAGCTCACACGAGCTATGACTTTACCCTTGATGTGTGTCCGGGCAGCCCACTTTCTCCCTTTGACCTACCATATGATCCAACCTTTCATTTTCCCTTGCCAGGTCTCGGGACATAGCGTCAAGGTAGGCCAAAATGATATTGGTGGTATTGTTATCCATGGGTTGAGAGGTTGAAGTCGCGGGTTCTCTTGTAATTGTACCAAAAAAAATAAAAGAACAAGACTACAAAACAAAATAAAATTTAGTTCGAAACAACCTCACCACACTCTAAAAAAGCAAAATATTACTAGATCTAGACAACATAATTTGGCCAAGAAAACAACAAAAAGATCTTCAAGTTCTCGGCCAAGAACACTAAACACAAGGACACTTTTTTTTTTTGGAATTTTCAAACAAGCAAGCCCAAGATTGATCTTGTAGGAACAATATCAAGCCATGCTTTGATCAGCCCACAAGTTCAAGAACCAAGGACTCTCTTGGTGACCACTCTTGGATTCAACAAATACACCGAGAAATGAGATAGCAAAGGTGTGTTTTCACACCAAAACAGCCAACAAATCAAACTAAGTTAAGAATACAAGATGATGAACAAGATAAAAACAATAATGTGAAACAACAAAAACCAAATGGCTTAGGATTAATAGACACAAACGGTTACAAGATTACAATAAACAAAAGGATAGATAGTTAGATAAGTGATGGTGTAATCTTAAAAACCCAAGAATTTGGTGAACTCTTGGACCCTTAACACTACACACAACAAACACCTAGCTCCTACGTTGACACAATAGGGAATTTACCTCCTTTAAACACCAAAGTTTCTAAGCTTGAATGCAACACAAGTGAAATCCACACTTGTGAATTGCCCTAGTTATAAGATTCAGCCATAGGGGCCTTTCTCACAAGATAGAAATGTTCTAAGTGTTTACAACTTTCAATATTCAACAAAAACTAACTACTAAAAATCCTAAAGGGTTCTATTTATAGCATATTACAAAAGTAAGGTGAAATAACCAAAAAGCCCTTTAATGAATGACTTCAAGTAGGACGGTTTGGGTGTCCATTTAGGTACTCTTTTACACTTCATTTAACATACCAAGTCTCAGGTCCAACATACTCCCTCATAAATCCATCTACATGACAGTACTTTTACCAATCATGTCACAAAAATGAGGAAATAATTACCCTCTGATTAATCAAAATATTATTGCATCCCTAATAACACTGTACAAGGAAATAATGAGGTTCTTTAATTAATTAAAAGGGTTAAACAATGAAGTTTCCAAGAATTACATAATCATTATTATAATTTTATCCAATATGAAATGCTCATACAGAAGGTAAAAGTTTTGATTGTTGAGGTTACCATTTCGTGTAGAAATATTTTCAAAATGATGATCACTTATTCAAATCCTTCTTTGACAATTTAAAGATGTACGGGAAGGACCACAAGAGCATCTATGATGTCTACCATAAGGTGATAAGCCATTTTTAATTTGGATGCACAAATAGTGCAGTTTGTAGGTTGCCAAATGTATAAATGATGTTCATGTATTAATTTGTGACTATCTTCGTTTTTGTAAAGTATAGGTTGCCAAACTTCTCAATGGTCATCCAGCTTTGCTTGAAGAATTCACAAAATTCCTGCCAGATTGTTCAGTTATTGGTATTCTTCAATCTTTATTAGTAACTATCCTCTTTAGTTCCTTATAATGTTGCCCATGACTAAAGCTTGCAAATTATGAGTTCTACTTTATATATTTTTCAAAGAACTTTTAGGAAGATTGGTGTTTCATGGAATTCTTTATCCTGTTTTAATTTTAATTAGTAGAGATTCAGTTAGATTATCAATAAAAAATTACTTATGGTTTCTTGAATAATATCAACTTTCCTTCTAGCAAAACAAGACTCATCCTTTTATTTTTCTCATTTATAATAGTTCATACTATATGGAAAGAGATGTAACTGAAACAAGGTAAATCTGTGCTTTGGTCCTTATAAAAAAAGTAGTAATTCCAAGCTTTGACTGCTAAGTTGTAACGCCCCGGAAAACGGGTCCCGGAGCGTCACACGGTACTTGAGGCTACGAGTAGCCCCAAGCTAACCCTTTGAGCCATTTTCATTAAGTTCAACAAAAATCAACGGGGTTTCCATAAATAACCCTCAAATATCAACAAAGTAATCATCATCCAAGAATAAAAGAATTTCAGAAAGATAACAAAATACGACTTATTAGTCAACTCCCAACATCTATACTAGTCTGGCAAGCCTCTAAGAAAATCAATAAAACCAGCGAGCCATTGAGACATGCCCCAACTGACTCATACTCAGTTATTAAATGTAAACAATTCTGTGAAACCAACATCAGACATCACGTCCTCGGAACCTGAGGACTCACCACAACAGAGGATGTAGAATAGCGTGCCCGAAGAATCACTGTCGAACCTAGAACTGAGCACCTGAACCTATATTCTGAGAAAATGCAGCCCACATCCGAAGATATGGGTCAGTACCATGGAAAGGAACCGAGTATATGGGGGTGTATGCAGTTGTATAAACATCATCATCATAAATATTTATAAGAAATATGCAGGATGTATGAAAGATTCACATAGCCCAAAGAAAATCATCATAATCATGAGAGGATGAAATAAGTACAATAACACATGTGAGTCATCATATAATTTGTCAATCACTTTCAGTTCATCAAGAATATCAATTCTCATAATGTAAATATCATTTAAATCTTTCGAAATAATAACTTTCACAATTCCACTTTCAAATCACTTCACCATTCACCATAGACACAAGGAAACACACACACACTGGGAGATCCTATAACCGACATAAACCATATGAACTACATGGAGTCCATTGTACAACCCACGTTGGGGAGAGCTGTCCTATCCTTGCCATCGGAGTAGGACTATCGATATCAAATCCACACAAACTAGTGATCACTATATAAATCAGCCTCAGACGCACTCCTATGGGGGAACATAGTTCTAGAGAAGTAAGGTCTCTTTATACCTCCCACTCGGTGCTAAAGATTTCTCCCGAACTTAGCTCAGATCATTTCAAAGACAATCCACAACAAAATAATTTCAGTAATATATATATATATACATCGGGAGCCATCATGCTTCCCATCTATCAAAATCAACCACGTTGTGGATTTCTTTGACACTCGAGTTCAAAACAACTCCATTAAGACCAAAAGGTCAAATCATTCAAAATATCTCAAATATTCAACGTCAACGTGCTTATAACACACACTTTATCAAAAAAACACAATTTCCAATGGGGATTCACAACCCAAATATCAAAATCATCATAAATATCGTTCAAGATTCATGCTTTATATCTCCACACATGTAAATTCATCTTTAAAAATCATAAACATCAAGATTTAATAATAATCATCATAAGATATGGGTTTATGCTTTAAATTCGTAAAAATCAAATAAAAATCATGCCTTTGTGAAGAAAATTACTTTTGGGCACAAGAACGAAAGAGAGTTCTTGTTGAAAAACCACACATACCTTGAATGATGAACTTTAGATCGATACTCGTTTTTGAGATGTTAATCGTGCCTTTGAATGATGGTTCTTGGAGTTCTTGAACTAGGAACTTGGAATCTTGAATAAATTTGCAGAATTAATGGTGAACTTTGGAGGTTCTTGAAGTTGGATGTAGGAGCTTAAGGTTTTCCTTTTGAGGGAATCTGATGAAATATAACATATAATGCTTCTAATAGGCTTTAATATAGGGTTTGTATGGATTTTGGGTGAGGGAGAATGACCAAAACACCCCTAAAAATCAAAAAAATTCTCGAATCTGTCCTTTGGTAGACTATTTTGATAGTCTGAAATAGATCAACCATAACGTTTTACTCAGATATCCAAATTGGATGAAACCAATTTCATTAGAAAGAGAACTCTCATATATTTCCATTGATATATAGTATCTCACCCAGATTATTGTGTATGAGGAGTTATGATCGTTTGAAGTTGACCCAAAAATTCGCTTTTGATAGGCTAAAGTAGATCGACCAGAACCTTTTGCTCCGATAGACAAATTGGATGAAATTAATTTCATTGGAAAGAGGACTCACAGAGCTTTCCATTGATATATAGTAGATTACCCAGATCATTATGTATAAGGAGTTATGATCATTTAAAGTTGGAACAAAAATACGCCAGGCCTCAATACTTTTTCCTGCAAGTTTTACTGTTCACTAGTATTCACGGTTCGATCGGAATGTTCATAACTCGTCGCTCGGGTGTCCGTTTTGGATGATACACATATCATTGGAAAGCTTATTCGATACTCTACGCAATGGTGGGTCATAATCTAAGACATTCTGCATCGAAAATTTATAATTCATTCTAGAAGATAGAACCCAACATGTTTACGCACAAAATTTCAATGAAAAATTTCCCGGGGTATTACATCTTCCCCTCCTTGGAAACATTCATCCTCGAATGATGCTAGAAATGCCAATATTAGATAGGTAATAGAACATACAGCTGAAACCATTCGTTAGACTCACCACCACATCGTTTCTCACTCCGAATGCAACATAGAATGCATAAATTCAAGAAACTACAGCTGAACACATAATGAATAACAGCTGAACTGCTGCAACTTTTATCAAAAGTGCATGATTTAGGAAAGAACGGTACCTTTGGCTTGATCGGAGTTCGCGGAAAATAGGTGTGGGTACTTGGATCGCATATCCGCCTCAGCTTCCCAAGTTGCACCCTTAACAGATTGGTTTCGCCACAACACCTTGACCAAGGGAACTTCTTTGTTCCTTAGTCTTCGGACACTGAAATCAAGAATCTCCACAGGAATCTCATCAAAAGAAAGATTTTCTTGAATGTCAGCACACAGAGGAATCCACTACCACAGTATCGCTAATATGCTTTCTAAGCATGGAGACATGGAATATTGGATGAATAGAGGACAACTCGGAAGGCAACTCGACCTCATAAGCTACCTTACCAACATGGCTAAGAATTTTGTAAGGACCAACATAACGGGGACTAAGCTTCCCCTTCTTACCAAATATCTTTACCCCCCTCATGGGTGAAATTTTCAGATACACTAGGTCACCAACTTCAAACTCAATGTCTCTCCTTCTAACATCCGCATATGACTTCTAACGACTCTGCACAGTTTTCAACCTTTCCCTAATCAACTTAACTTTTTCCATAGCCTCAAACACCGAATCAGGACCACTCACAGCCGCTTCACCCACCTCGAACCAACCTATGGGTGATCTACACTTCCTCTCATATAAGGCTTCAAATGGAGCCATGCCAATACTAGAGTGGAAACTGTTATTGCAAGTAAACTCTATCAACGATAAGTGATTATCCCAACTTCCCTTAAAGTCAAGTGCACAAGATCTCAACATATCCTCTAAGGTCTGGATGGTCCGCTCAGCCTGACCATCGGTCTGCGGATGAAAAGCAGAACTCAAAAGAACTTGGGTACCAAGACCCTTCTGAAAAGCTTTCCAAAATTGTGAAGTGAACTGAGTACCCCTATCCAAAATGATAGACAAGAGAACTCCATGCAGTCTGACTAGCTCTCGGATATATAATCTAGCATAATCCTCAGCAGTATATGAAGTATGAACAGGCAAGAAATGAGCAGACTTAGTCAACCTATCAACCACAACCCAAATGGAATCATGATGGCGTGGGGAAAGAGGTAAACCAATCACAAAGTCCATATTTATATCTTCCTACTTCCAGGTGGGAATACTAAACTCTTGCATCATACCACCAGGTCTTTGGTGTTCAACCTTAACCTATTGGCATGTTGAACACTTAGCTACAAACGCTGCTATATCTTTCTTCATGCCACTCCACCAATAGATTTTCTGCAAGTCTCGGTATATCTTGGTGGCACCAGGATGAATAGAATATCGTGCCCCGTGCGCTTCAGCCATAATCCTCTATCTCAGATCATCAACATTCGGGACACACAATCTACCCTGCAATCTCAACACACCATCTCCCCCTTGGGAGAAAACCTCTACTTTTTGTTCCTTGTCTGACTCCTTCAGTCTGACCAAACTAGTATCTAAGTATTGTTTTTCCTTCACTTCTGAAACCAAGGAGGATTCGGAACTACTCTTAACCCCTATACTACCTTTAGCAGAGTCAAACAACCTAACCCCCAATCTAGCCAAACGATGTACATCACGAGCCAACTCTTTCTTACCTTCTACCACATGCGAAACACTACCCATGGACACTCTACTTAGGGCATCCACCACAAAATTGGCCATGCTCGGATGGTACAGCACACTCATATCATAGTCCTTTAATAATTCTAACCATCGTCTCTGCCTAAGATTCAATTCTCTCTGGGTAAACACATACTGCAGACTCTTATGATTAGTGAAAACATTAACATGGACACCATATAAATAGTGTCTCCAGATTTTCAAAGCAAACACAACAATAACCAACTTAAGGTCATGGGTGGGGTAATTTTTCTCATGGGGTTTCAACTGTCTAGAAGCATAAGCTATCACCCTACCGTTTTGCATCAATACGCAACCCAACCCAACTCTTGAAGCATCACAGTACACCATAAAACCATCAACACCATCAGGCAAAGTCAAAACAGGGGCTGAAGTGAGTAGAGTCTTCAACTCCTGAAAACTCTTCTCACAAGATTCGGACCACAAGAACTTCACTTTCTTTTGGGTCAACCGAGTCATAGGTGACTCTATAGAGGAGAAACCCTTAACAAAACGGCGGTAATAGCCAGCTAAACCCAAGAAACTTCGGATATCAGTTAGAGAAATAGGTCTAGGCAAATTTCTAACAGCTTCAGTCTTTTGGGGATCAACTCTAATACCCTTGAAAGAAATAATATGACCTAGAAAAGCAACCGACCTTAGCCAAAACTCACACGTACTGAACATGGAAAACAACTTGTGATCTCTAAGGGTTTGCAAGATAGTTCAGAGATGATCAGAATGTTCATCGTCACTACGGGAGTACACCAGTATATCATCGATGAACACTATGACAAACATATCCAGATATGGTCTGAACGCTCAATTCATGAGGTCCATGAAAGCTGCTGGGGCATTAGTTAACCTGAAAGACATAACAAGAAACTCAAAATAGACATAACAAGTTCGGAAAGTGGTTTTCGAGATGTCACACTCCCTAACTTTGAGTTGATGATAGCCAGAACGAAGGTCTATCTTTGAGAAATAACTTGCACCTTGCAGTTGGTCAAACAAATCATCTATTCTCGGAAGGGGGTACTTATTATTTACGGTGACTTTATTTAGTTGGCGGTAATCATTGCACATACGCAAAGAGCCATCTTTCTTTCTCACAAACAACACAGGAGCACCCCAAGGAGAAACACTGGCCTTATGAAACCCTTATCTAGTAGATCTTTGAGTTGCTCTTTCAACTCCTTAAGTTCTGCAGGGTCCATACGGTAAGGAGGAATAGAAATGGGCTGAGTATTGAGAAGAAGATCAATCCCAAACTCTATCTCTCTATCAGGAGGTATCCCTAGGAGATCATCCGGAAAGACATCAAAAAACTCATTGACGACATTAACAGACTGGAGAGTTGGAGTCTCAGACTTAGTGTCTTTGACTCTAACCAAATGGTAAATACACCCCTTGGAAATAAGCTTTCTAGCTTTGAGGTAAGAGATAAAATGACTCTTGGGTGACACAGAATTCCCAGACCACTCAAACACAGATGCACCCAGAAACTGAAACTTGACCACTCGGGTCCGACAATTAATAGAGGCATAAGAAGAATACAGCCAGTCCATACCTAGAATCACATCAAAATCTACCATGTCTAACTCAATCAGATCAGCAAACAAGACTCTATGAAGAATGGTAACACGATACTTTTTATATACTTTCTGGGCAATAATCGAATCACCCACTGGGGTAGAAACTAGTATAGGCTCAGGAATAATCTCAGGACTCATTTAAAAATTCACAGCAATCAACGGTGTAACATATGAGAAACTGGATCCAGGATCCAACAAACCATACACATCAAACTAAAATATACGAAGCATACCAGTAACAACATTGGGAGAGTCCTCTTGTTCCTGGAGGGATGGTAAAACATAGAATCTATTCTGGCGTTACTCGCCAGCATTGCTAGAAGAGGCGCCCTGAGCTAGGGCTGGGCGATTCGCTGGAACTGGAGCACTAACAGTCTGAGTCTGGGTCTAAGGGCGATAGTCACGACGCCATTGTCCATCTTGTGGACAATCTCTAACTCTGTGACCCATGTCACCACACGAAAAACAACCCCTCTTCTCACCCCAACACTCATCCGAATAAGCCCTACCACACTTAGGACACAGGGCACGATTTGGCTTATTGCCAGCACTGTACTGGGACCTGGATGCATATAACTTGCTACCTTACTCCTGCCTACCTCTAGGCATAGGAGCACTAGCAGATGACGGCGCTGGCATAGATAAACGATCTTGATACTGAGGGAGACTCCCTCCCTGTAATCTAGTCTGATCCTGTCTGTGCTGCTCGGACCTAGCTCTCATATTCCCTCTTATTCTATCTCGCTCCCTAATCTTATCTGCCTCAATCTGTTGGGCATGAGTCATCAGCCTAGAAAGATTCATCTCACTATTCAGCATAGTAGACCTACACTCCTTAACCACATAACTAGACACTCCAGTCATAAACTTACTCATACTAGCCTGATTATCAACCACAAGTCAGGAGTATACTTGGCCAACTGATTGAACTTTAAAAAGTATTCCCTAACAGTCATAGAGCCCTGTCGCAGGTTCATAAACTCTTCCACCTTCACCTCCCTTATCTCCAAAGGAAAAAACTTATCCAGGAATGCATCTTAAAACTCTTGCCAAGTTGTAGGGACAGCCCCTCACCTCTACCTTTCCTTTAAGCAACAACCCAGTCATAAGTAAGGTCTTCCAACCTATACGTAGCCAACTCCACACTATGTTCCTCAGATACATGCATCACCTAAGTAATCTTCCGCACATCCTCTAAAAACAACCATGGATCCTCATCAGACTTGGACCCATAGAATTCTGGCGGAATCATCTGCATGAAGTCACAGATCCTGGAAGCAGCTGAATCACCTCCCTACTACTGTGGAGCTGGGGCTAGGTTGGCCTAAACATTTGCAGTAACAGCTTGGGCCAGCACCTAAAAGGCTGCTCGAAATTCAACAAGAGACACGTTTTCATTCAATGGGTCAGCGGGTTGAGGTTGCTGATCATCATTATTTATTCTCACTCGACGTGGAGGCATATTTCAAAATGAGAAGAGCACGAATCAATAGCAGAGAGAGACACTTTAAGCATGATAGACTTCTAAAAGAAAGAATCACACTTTTTCCTAAAATGTCTTATAGCCTCTTGCTCATAGATATGGCACGCTACACACCGATGATAAAGACTCTACTTAACACGGCTTGTCATACTTCCTAGGACACCTTCAAACCTTAGACTCTGATACCAAGTTTGTAACGCCCTAGAAAACGGGTCTCGGAGTGTCACACGGTGCTTGAGGTTACGAGTAGCCCCAAGCTAACCCTTTGAGCCATTTTCATTCAGTTCATCAAAAAATAAAAGAATTTCAGAAAGATCACAAAATACGGCTTATTAGTCAACTCCCAACATCTATACTAGTCTGACAAGCCTCTAAGAAAATCAATAAAATCAATGAGCCATTAAGACATGCCCCAACTGACTCATACTCAGTTATCAAATGTAAATAATTTTGTGAAACCAACATCAGACATCACGTCCTCAGAACATGAGGACTCACCACAACAGAGAATATAGAACAGCGTGCCCAAAGAATCACTGTCGAACCTATAACTGAGCACCTGAACCTACATTTCGAGAAAATGCAGCCCACATCCGAAGATATGGGTCAGTACCATGGAAAGGAATCGAGTATATGGGGTGTATGCAATTGTATAAACATTATCATCATAAATATTTATAAGAAATATGCAGGATGTATGAAAGACTCACATAGCCCGAAGAAAATCATCATAATCATGAGAGGATGAAATAAGTACAATAACACATGTGAGTCATCATATAATTTGTCAATCACTATCAGTTCATCAAGAATATCAATTCTCATAATTTAAATATCATTTAAATCTTTCGAAAGAATAACTTTAACAATTCTACTTTCAAATCACTTCACCATTCACCATAGACATAAGAAAACACACACACACTGGGAGATCCTATAACCGATATAAACCATGTGATCTACATGGTGTCCAACGTACAACCCACGTTGGGGATAGCCGCCCTATCCTTGCCATCAGAGTACGACTATCGATATCAAATCCACACAAAATTGTGATCACTATATAAATTAGCCTCAGGCTCACTCCTACGGGGGCACGTAGTTCTAGGGAAGTAGGTCGCTTTATACCTCCCACTCAGTGCTAAAGATTTCTCCCAAATTAGCTCAGATATTTCAAAGACAATCCACAACAAAACAATTTCAGTAATTTATTAATATACATCGGGAGCCATCATGCTTTCCATCTATCAAAATCAACCACGTTGTGGATTTCTTTCACACTCGAGGTCAAAATAAGTCAATTAAGACCAAAAGGTCAAATCATTCAAAATATCTCAAATATTCAACATCAACGCGCTTATAACACACACCTCTTAAAAAAACACAATTTCCAATGGGGATTCACGACCCAAATATCAAAATCATCATAAATATCGTTCAAGATTCATGCTTTATATCTCCACACATGTAAATTCATCTTTCAAAATCATAAACATCAATATTTCATAATAATCATCATAAGATATGGGTTCATGCTTCAAATTCGTAAAAATCAAATAAAAATCATGCCTTTGTAAAGAAAATTACTTTTGGGCACAAGAACGAAAGAGAGTTCTTGTTGAAAAACCCCACATTCCTTGAATGATGAACTTTAGATCGATACTCATTTTTGAGATATTAATCGTGCCTTTGAATGATGGTTCTTAGAGTTCTTGAACTAGGAACTTGGAATCTTGAATAAATTTGCAGAATTAATGGTGAACTTTGGAGGTTCTTGAAGTTGGATGTAGGAGCTTAGGGTTTTCTTATTGAGGGAATTTGATGAAATATAACATATAATTCTTCTAATATGCTTTAATATAGGGTTTGTATGGATTTTGGGTGAGGAGGAATGACCAAAAAACCACTAAAAATTAAAATAATTCTCGAATCTGTCCTTTGGTGGATTGTTTTGATAGTCTGAAGTAGATCAACCATAATGTTTTACTCTGATATCCAAATTGGATGAAACCAATTTCATTAGAAAGAGGACTCTCATATATTTCCGTTTATATATAGTATCTCACCCAGATCATTGTGTACGAGGAGTTATGATCATTTGAAGTTGATCCAAAAATTCGCTTTTGATAGGCTAAAGTAGATCGACCATAACTTTTTGCTCCAATAGACAAATTGGATGAAACCAATTTCATTGGAAAGAGGGCTGGCAGATCTTTCTGTTAATATATAGTAGATCACCCATATCATTATGTACAAGGAGTTAGGATCGTTTAGAGTTGGAGCAAAAATATGCCAGGCCTTAGTACTTTTTCCTGTACGTTTTACTATTCACGGTTCGATCGAAATGTTCATAACTCGTCTCTCGGGTGTGATTTTTGGATGATCCACATATTTTTGGAAATATTATTCGATAATCTACGCAATGGTCGATCATAATCTAAGACATTCTGCATGGAAAATTTATAATTCATTCTAGAAGATAGAACCCAACACGTTTACGCACAAACTTTCAACGAAAAATTTCCCGTGGTATTACATAAGTCCATCTCTTTGAGGTGACTAAGAATAGTTCAAGCTTTTAATAGTATGTTTGGATGATTGTTAACAATGGTACTGTATTGTTAGTTTTCATATCATGTTTATTTTGACTTTTACTTAAATTTTATTGTATCTTATCATTATGTTTCATTATTAGGTAACGATGATAAGTTTCATTTTATGTAACGATCTATTTGGTGAGATCTCATTGTTACCTTATTATTTTTTCTCATTTTGCCTAACTCATAAGTTGATAATTATATTTTGGCCTTGTACCCTACTTTTCTAGTAGGTTCATCGCTTAAATTATTGAGGTATGATATTATGTAATGATAAAAAATGGTATAATTTATCTAAATATAGTATTCATTAAAACAATATATAACATAATACGATATATTATGAAACAATAGTGGTTGTTCAGATTCTTAGTATGCAGTGTGCACTATTAATCAACTTATATTTTATAGTTTATTTGCTGTGTAGTTGTGTACATGGTGTGACATAAAAACTCTCAGTTTTGTCAACTATCATACATAAACATACATGTTCTATGTATCAAATTATAAATAACATAATGTCTTCACAGTTTCTACCACCCATATACATAACATAGTTATGTATATGGGTTGAAATAACAACTTATTTCGATACATGATTTCAAAGTATTTGACTCGGGTTGGAACTTCCCTTGTCTTTGACTAGGTTATGAAATTCCGTCAATACTCATCCAAGCATTTTCAAAAGAGGAGACAAACTTTTGAGATTTTATTTTTCACTCTAGTATTTTTGTTTGTTTTGTTCTTGTATGTGTCAAAGTGTATATTCCCTGGAAATTTTGAAATAAATAATCACAAGAAAACTTTATACTAAAATGAAGAGATTAATAAAAGTCTGTATATTGTAGAGTTCTTGATAAAGACAAATACTTCTCCCTTAGTCGATTGAGAAGTGTCGAGGAAAAAATATACATTAAAGATCGGAAAATAGAAATAGATTAGAAAATAAATACCAGTCCAAAATGATATATTAGATAATTTGCTTCTTAATTATCCTATCTTTGAGGTTCATTGATTTTAGGCAATCTTTGAGGAGTGTTAATAGTAAGAAAATGGTAGGTGAGATATGTATATCAAGTTTGGAGTCAGGAAATGTCAAAAAAAGATTTTTGTAATTACCTTTAATAGTCGAAATTTTATGTAATAATAGAAACTTAGGTTGTAGTTTTAAGTATTTTTTCCTAATAATGTTAAGTTAGACCTAATAAGAAGTATATTAGGCATCTTTCTAACTCTTTGATGATGCTCGAAGGAGATAATATTATATGTTTAATATTGAAAAAAGAATAATAGCAAAAATAAATAATATGATAATCAAAACAAATAAAATAACACATAATAAGAAAATTAAAAAATAAGATAGTGCGTGAATAATAATAATAATAATAATACTTTTAAGGGGTATTAGACAACTATGTAGGAGTAAATTATGGTAAAAAAGATTCTCCACTTTTGTCCAGAATTAACTTCATCTTCTTCGACCAGAAAGCAAAATTAACATAGTGAATTAACACAAATATCAACACGGCTAATACTGTTACCTTTTTTGTTGCAATGAAAAATTATTTGATATCAAATAATTATCAATTATTTTATTTTCAATATTTACAGTGATAGTTTTTCATTCAATATTCATTATTGTCACGACCCGAATCTGGGTCTGGCCATGATCGGTATCTCAAGCCCATCATGGGCTTGAGATCATCCCCCTAGCTAAATCACCTGAGCACAATAATGTAATTATGAAAGCAAAATCAAACAATAAGAATGATATATAAACCAATAGGAAGGTTCTAACAACCCAAAAAAATAACTAATCTACACTTTGTCCACAAAACCTCTAAAACCAGAATACCAACTTTGGTCGGGATGTGCTTCCAACCATGACAATGGAACTCTTCAATTCCCAAAATTTGAAAAGAAACCTAATGAAATGGTAAAGTTTTATGGATGATGGAGGCTCACCACTTCACAATAACTCAACCGATATCCGCTTCACCTAAAACTGCACAAGAGTAAACAAAGAACCCTAGGACCCTACATCATGAAATGATGTAGCATCCAGGGACGGTTATTTTGATAAGTACTGGCATGTAACTCAGGATATGGATAAAATAATGCCATGTCCAAAACCAATAAAAACCACATGCACACATTCATATGTGTGTGTGTATATAGTGTCGGGGTAGGATACAAGGTTATAAACTGGAGATTTAAAAATCATTAACCTGGACTGTATAGCACTATCTTTCCTAAGAGCACCCACGGGCTATATGGGTTTAGCTCCCCCTGCTGAACAGGCCCCAACACATGTTAGCTGCACGAACCAAGGAAATCTGAGGGTGGTCCAGAGACACCAAGGCTCCAACCAACCAACCAACCACACACACACATATATATATAATGTGTGAACTATGCACACGGTCACCAAGACTTCCATACCAACAATCTTGGTTTTCAGTATTGACCCCCCAAGGACAGACCTTCACGACGAGCTACAAAAACCCCTTTTAAAGCCAAAATTAAAATCATTTAGAAAATAACTCAACCATAAACAAAGGAGTCTTTTATTAAAGTATATACCATTGGTATCATCATACCAATTATGTTTGCAAGCTAAATCCAATTATGTCAGTACAAAACAAATTAACCAATTTGATTCCTAAGTTCGAATATAAAACAAAACCAAGGACAGCAAGACGCCTCAAAAATTATTTTTTATGTTTAGTTAATCTTTTATGCAATGAAAGGGTCCAAGAGTGGGTTAAATTGTGCATATATCCATTTTCAAAACCAATTTCACAAAGTAGGTTGAGGTTCATGTAAATTATGTACCAAATTCCATAATTTTGGAATAACCAATGTTCATCAGTCCAATTCCCATACCCATGCACTTATTTAGTTAAAAAAACATAAGATAAAGAATGAATGACGTTCAAAACTATGTGAAAACATTCCAAGTAATGACCATTCAAATCCCTCAACTCAATTTCAAAACACAACAATTAACTTCAAATGGATAATAATTAAGCACATTCTTCTATGTAAAATCAAGTTAGGGAAGAGAGACATACCTGAAACATCAAAGAAATTGGAAGAAGAATCACAAGTTGGAGCTTAGATGTTTAATCTCTTGAACTAATCTCCTCTTGTTTTGGGGAATTTAAGATGAGAGGAGTATTATTTTATTTGATGATTGATGTTAAAAGGGATCCTTGAGATGTTTTAAGTAATGGGTAAAGTGTAATGCAAGGAAAAGACCTAAATTTCCTTAATGAAAAACGTGTACGAAAATAGCTCCTAGTCATTACGGGTCGGGTAATGACTCACGGTGACTAGTCAAGAGTCGTTGCCTATACTTGTGGTCTGGGCAGCAACTTAGGGAAACCATACTATTATATTCAAGAGTCCCTCACCATAACTTGTGACCTTATCCTATGACTTAAGGAGGTCTAGTCATGACCAGATAGTAACCTGCGCACACTTCACTGGTGAGACTACGAGCCTCACACTACGATTTGTCACCTAAGTCATAGTCTAGGCAGTATCATCAATACTTAAAAAAATTTAGAGTCAAATACCTGGTTATTACATACCCCCCTCCCAAATCATTCATCCCTAAATGAGGAGTTAGATGCACCCTTTTGCACGAAAATAAGAATTAATACACACTCAACCAAACGACAAAATTCAAAATGCCACAAGAAGGAGAATAAAAATCATACCTCAAGTATTTCCATCAAACACGATGAACAAGAATGGGTACTCTACCTTCATATCTTACTCAACATCCCATGTAACTTCTTCCACCTCTTGGTTCCTCCAAAGAACTTTCGCCGAAGCCACATCCTTAGTTCTCAACCTTTGAACTTGCCTATCCAATATCTCTACCAGGATTTCCTCATAACACAAGGAATCTAAAATACCCACATCCTCCATAGGAACAATCAAAGAAGGATTACCTACACATTTCTTCAACATCAACACATGGAACACAGGATAAATAGAAGTCATACCCGCAGGCAACTCTAATTCATAAGCAGCATTCCCAACTCTTCTTACAATCTGATAAGGACCAACATAACGAGGAGTGAGCTTTGCCTTATTTCCAAAAATCATCACTCCTTTCATAAAAGAGACCTTCAAGAACACCCAATTGTTAACCTCAAACTCCAACTCCCTTCGCCTCACATCCATGTAAGGCTTTTAGCTACTCTGAGCCGTCTGAAGTCTTTCTCTAATCACCCTCACCTTCTCGATGTCTTGTTAAACCAAGTCTGGACCAAATAACAGTCTCACCAGCATCAAAATATTCAATAGGAGACCTACATCTCCTACCATAAAGATCCTCAAAAGAGTCATCTGAATACTCAAATAATAACTATTATTGTACGCAAATTAAATAAGAGGAAATTTATATGCCCAACTATCTTTAAAATCAATAAATAGGACCTTAGTATATCCTACAAATTCTGTATAGTCCATTCTATTTTCCCATTCCTCTGAGGGTGGAAAGTGGTGCTAAGGTGTAATGCCCCATATTTTTGAGCTAGAAATTGAACCGTTATTACTACATGTGTAAATTCTAATACCATGATTTATATTTGAATATATGTGTCATGATCATTATCCTAGTGTTAAGAATGCTTTTAAGGTGAAAAATGTTCCTAGGAATCACTCAGAGAAAATTTGATCTAAGAGCCTTTGCTTCTGCTAAACTTTTGTATTCGATTCTACAAGGATCAACTTTGAATATGTATAACTTTTGATATATATGGAATTTTGCAGATTAATAGCTACCAAATGATATATAATTGAGTTAGCTTTCCAACAATACTAGTTCGGCTTAATTCGATACCTGAGCGAAAAGTTATGATCATTTTTGTAAGAAATAATAAGTTGTCGTGATAGCCCCACGCCGCAAGGGTTATTCCACCAGACTAGGCGTCGCATCATGAGGGATACTTTACAGGAATAAGGTTCGTGCTGCGATGGCCATTCCCATGGGAAAAATAGGCCAAGGGGCAATTAGGTCCTTTCCCCTCAACCCCAATTATCCAAAACACAATTTTTAATATCTCAAGGGGCATTATTTGCCCATTACCTTAAGATTACTCACTAGAAACACTTCCCCTTTCCCAAGAACAAAGTTCTAGATTTTACTCTCAAGAATACAAGGATTTAAGTTCTGAATACAATATATATTTTCAAGAATTCATTCAATTAAGGTATGTGGGGTATTCATCAATAGGTTCCTTTCGCCCATTGAGCCAAAAAACCCTCTCTTTGATTTAAAGTATGAACTTTTACTACATTATGAAATTTTTCATGTTTAAGATGAGTTTAATCCATGATTTTCCTTAGTAATTAGATGTTAATCCATGTCCTCCTATGATTCCATGTAAATTAGGTTACACAATGCTTCAAATTTCAATTTTCGATGTATATTTAAAGTGATTCCATGTTAAATTATCCAATTTATGCATTAATCCAAGTGTGTATATTAGCTTTCTATGTTTAACTCACTCCTATGTTCCAACTCACGAAATTCATCAATTTAACAAAATGTCTTATGTTTTGGGTTTTTGAACTGTGACATTATATCACTATTTTATCATTATTATCAAAGTTTGTAATCATTCTGTGCTGGCGGGTTTAGAACACCCAATGCTTATGCATTTTTACATGTTTCTATTTTTAAGTTACAAGTCAGTCAAACCATGTTTTTATTATTTTATTCAGACTACTATATTCATGTTGCACACTTATCAGTACAGTACCAAATCATGTTAGACCCTAATAATACTAGTGTCATTCAGTTGAGAGTAGGATTTAGCACCGCGTGAATCCAGGGATGAGGGCTCACCTACCTGTAGAGAGTATTACCTTTAGTAGCAATCCCTAAGCTCTAAAACTACGTAGCTAGCATAGGTATAGAAGGTCTTCCTTCCAGTAGAGGGTAGACACTCTTTTAGGGGCACCTTCTAGTGGAGGGTGACTCCTTAGTCCTTCGAAACACCAGTTTAGTGGATCCACACAACTATGTGTTAGTAACCATGGAAAGGTACTGACACCCTTCCTACTGAGGTTATAGGTTGGACCCCGATTAGCTCAGATTAGGGCATGTTGATTACATGATAGCTCCTACAGTTTCAGTCAGTATTCAGTTTATCTCAGTTCAGGTTTAGTTGACCAAGTAATCATATTAGATTTCATTAATTATTTAGTCAATTTTATAGATTATTCATGTTATTTAGATCATGTCAGTACATGCTATACTTGGTCTTGTATTATTAATTTTACATATCAATGTTTTTCATGATCAATATCCATACATGACCCTCAGTTTAGTTTTACAGCATGTTCAACTTTACATGAGATTTACATATAGTATTCATATTTTTACCGCTTGCCATCTTCAGTTCTACTTATTCTACAAAAGTAAAGATTTTAAGAAACTAAGCGTAGTGATTCACTAGCTCATCAGATTATGTTTTTTACTCATGTTTTAAGATACTTCAGTTTTCAGTTTATTTAAGTCTCTTAGTGAGTCTACTTGCACTTAGCATGCATGTTTTAAGATTATGTGTGTAATCAATTTTACTTATTGCATTCACTCCCACTTTCTCAATACATTCCAAAGTACTGATGTACATATATGTCTATGTGCTACATTGTCTCATAATGTAGGTACCAGTTGTAGCCCACACGTCATAACCAGATAGTTCGTAGCTTCCAGCCAGCAGGTAATGAGTTCTCTTATTTTGGGGACTCTAGTCAATTGTAGTTCATGTACTATATTGTTATTATTCTTATGTATTGATTTATGGTAGTCAGTGGCATGTCCCAGCCACTTATAGTTAGTATAGTAGAGGCTTCATAGTCAGTTAGTCAGAGTCACTCATGTAATACAAGTTCTTCCGTTCAGCAAATTTAGATTATATTATTAATTTAATTTAGATGCTCAAGTATCATGCCAGTTCATGGGTTAGTTTGGAATCACTTATAGTTCTAAGAACCGTGTTACGGCTAGGGAGTAGTCTCGGGTCGTGACATAAGGTCACCTTAGTCCCCAACCTTTCTGAAATAAATGCCGAAAGCGAGAATAGAATTGCATACATAGATCTAAAATTATGGACACTAGTTCTCCATGAAACTTAACCATCTCCTGTATAAATAACTTAGTGTAATCCTCTCCAGAGTAAGTAGACCTCATAGGCAAAAAGTGAGCAGAATTAGTCATCCTATCCACAAATCAAATCATATTGGTTCCAAGACCGCGGAAAAACCTATAGTAAAATCCATGTAAATCATCTCCCCATTTTCACATAGGCAACTCTATCTTTTGAGATATGCCACCATGCCCCAAGTGTTCTACCTTGACATGCTGACAGACCATACAGTTAGCCATAAAATTTTCTATATCTCTCTTCATATTGTTCCACCGATTTTACTTTAAGTTATGGTACATCTTAGTTGAACTTGGATGAACAATATATCTAGACTCATGACCCTCAGTCAAAATCCTTTCCCGCAACCCATCAACATCTATACGCACAACCTTTGTTAATACCTCTTAATTCCATCTCCCCCAATCTCGAATGCCATAACTTTCTACTGACCCACATCATTCTTACTACATAAGTATGGGATCCAAAATTTGGTTTGCCTTCACCTCAACACCATGAGATGATTTTACCAACTCTTGTACAATCACTGTCCCATCCCCAGAGTCCTAAAGACAAACTCCCAAGTTAGATAACTGGTGAATTCCCTTCACTAACCCTCACTTCTCCTCATCCACGTGAGATAATTTCCCCGTCGAACACCTGGTAAGGGCATCAACAACAACATTAGCTTTATCTGGATGATGGTACAAACTCATGTCATAGTCCTTGAGTAACTCGAGCCACCGCCTCTACCTGAGATTCAATTCCTTTTGAGTGAACACATACTGCAAACTCTTATAATCAGAATAAATGTCCACATGCAACCCATACAGATAATGGAACTATATTTTTAATGCAAAGACCATAGCTGCTAACTCTAAATCATGAGTTAGGTAGTTCCTCTCATGAACCTTAAGCTGCCTAGAAGTATAAGACATAATCTTTCTATGTTGCATCAAGACACAACCCATTCCCACAGGAGACGTATCACAATATACCACAAACCCATCAGTACCCACGAGTAGGGTCAAAACTAGAACAAAAGTTAACTTATTCTTCAACTTCTCAAAACTACCCTCTCAAGCATCAGACCACAAGAACTTCCCTTTTTCCTGAGTTAACGGAGTAGAAACATAAGAAAAACTCTCCATAAAACTCCTATAATACCCAACCAACTCCAAGAAACTCTGAATGTCGATGAGAGTTGTGGGTCTAGGCCATTTCTTAACTACCTCAACTTTATGTAGATCTACCTTAATCCCCTCACTAAACACCACATGCCCAAGAAAAGTCACGAAATTCATCCAAAACTCACACTTAATAAATTTAGCTTACAACCTATGATCCTTAAAAATCTGCAACACAATTCAGAGGTGATTGGCATAATCCTCCTCAATCTTAGAATACACCAAGATATCATCAATGAAGACTATCATGAACAAATCCAGAAACTGCCTAAATACCCAATTCATAAGATCCATAAAAGCAGTTGTAGCATTATTTAACCGAAATTACATAAACAAAAACTCATAATGACCACACCAATACGAAAATCAATCTTGGGAATACCAACCTTCCTAATTTTCAACTGAAGATACCCCGAACAAAGATCACTATTAGAGAAGCATCTAGCACCCTGAAGTTGGTTGAAAATATCCTCAATCCTAGGAAGGAGATACTTATTCTTTACTGTGACTTCATTTAACTTTCAATAGTCTATACACACTCGAAGGAACCCATCCTTCTTTCGTATGAAATACACTAGAGCACCCCATGAGGAAACACTAGGACGAATGAAATCCTTATCTATAAGATCCATATAAATATTAAACATCATAGCCTTACATTCTAATACCAAGTCGCGGGATAACCCAGAAGCAAACTTCCTCATTTTAGGTTGCTAGATAGACAACAACTCTGGAGCATAACGAGACAACTGCTGAAATTTCATGGCATACTCTTTCACACTCATCTTACCCTACTTCAAATTTACATAATCTTTAGCCTATCTTCCCTCATCTCCCAAGTAAAGAAATGATCAAAAAAGGCACCCAAAAACTTATCCCATAAAGTCACTCTGCATTATCACTGCTCAATTGCTCCCACTTCTCATACCACTAATAAGCTACATCTTTCAGCTAATATGTAGCAAACTTTACACCTTTAGAATCTGCAACATGTATTACTTTGAAAATCTTCTCCATATTATTCACAAACCCCTGAGGATCTTCCTCAACCTTTGATCTTGCAAAGGTTGGAGGATTCAACCTCAAAAACTATCCAACCTGAGTG
The DNA here is from genome assembly GCA_030864225.1 of Capsicum baccatum var. pendulum. Classification (NCBI taxonomy): domain Eukaryota; kingdom Viridiplantae; phylum Streptophyta; class Magnoliopsida; order Solanales; family Solanaceae; genus Capsicum; species Capsicum baccatum. Next base: position 228,446,690 of record CM061556.1, read on the forward strand.
ACCTTAGATGAAGAAGAAATAGAACCAACATGATCTAACTGATGAGACTGAGATGTCACCAACTGAGTAAGCAAATAAATAGACCGATGGAACTCCACATTAGAGATGTCTCCCTGAGGTGGATGATCAAAGGTGCCACCATCTTGGGAGGCCTGAGAAGGACTAGTAAAGACTGGTGGATCCATACGTGGCATAGTATAATCAGAAGTAGGTATCCTATATTGGGTCTGCACTTTACAAATAGGGTGAGTTCCCTCCATATTGTCCTTAAGTAGGATAGAGGGTTTTGTAGAGTTTCTATGAACATCAGATCTTTAGGAAGTCATGATCTAAAACATGATTAACTCGGGAGTTAGAGTTTTCAAGACACTAGATTCTATAGCCCAAACTAGAACACAAGAAAGGAAAACATTTCTAAATGCCTTGTGGCCTTCCCCTTATATTTGTGACGTGCTACACACTCATAAAAGGGACTTTACTCGACACGAAATTATGGAAACCTAAGATCCTGAACCGTGCTCAGATACCAAGCTTGTCATGATCCAAACTAAGGCCTTGCCATAATAGGTATCTCAAGCCCATCGTGGGACGGAGACCACTCCCTTTCCTAACTATCTGAGAACAATAAAGTTATAGTAGAATCAAACCAAACAATAAGAGTGATATATAAACCAATAGAAAGGTTCTAAGAATCCCAAAAAATAACCAACCCATACTTTGTCCACAAAGCCTCTAAAACCAGATTACAAACTTAGGCTAGGATATACCTTTGAACAAGACAATGGAACTCTTCAATTCCTAAAATATAAAAAGAATCCTAATAAAATAGTAAAGCTTTCTGGATGATAGAGGTTCACCATTTCACAATAACTCAATCGATATCTGCTCAACCTAAGACTGCACAAGAGTAAACAAAGAACCCTAGGACCCTATATCATGAAATGAGGTAGCATACGGAGATGATCAGTGGGGTGAGGACTGACATGTAACTCAGGGTAGGGATAAAATAATGTTATGTCCAAAACCAATCAAAACCACATGCACACATTCATATGTATATATATAATGTTGGGGTAGGGTACAAGGTTATAAATATGATATTCAAAAAAATTAACTTGAACTATGTAGATCTATCCATTCTTAGGTGACCCATGGGCTATATGGGTTCAACTCCCTCTGCTAAAAGAGCCTAGTACGTGTTAGCCACATAAATCAAGTAAATTTGAGGGCATTACAGTGACACCAAGGCTCCAATCATCCCAATATATATATATATATAATGTGTGAACTATGAACATGGTCACTAAGACCCCCATACCGATAAATGTGGTTTCAAGTATCGATCCCACTAGGACCTCCACCTTCATGATGAGCTACACAACCCCCTTTTAATCCCAAATTAAAACTATTTAGAAAACAATCTCAACCATAAAGCAAAGAGTCTTTTATTAAGGCATATATCATTGGTATTGTCATACCAATTATACTGCTAGTCCAAACTCAATTAACCAATTTGACTCCCATTTTATAACTTAAAACCAAACCATGGCCACTAAGACCCCTCAAAAACTATTTTTTTTATGTTCCATTAATCTTTTGTGCAATGCAAGGTTCCAAGAGTGAGTTAAATTGTGCATATAGCCATTTTTCGAAACTAACTACACAAAGTGGGTTGAGGTTCATGTAAATCCCATACCAAATTCCATAAATTTGGGAAAACCCATACCCATGAACTTATGTAGTTCATAAAACATAAGATAAAACATGAATGACAAGTTAAAAACCATGGGAAAACAATCCAAGTAATGACCATTCAAATCCCTCAACTCAATTTCAAAATCCAATAATTAACTTCCCATGGATAATAATTAAATACATTCTTCTATATAAAATCAAGTTAGGGAAGAGAGACATTCCTTAAACACCAAAGAAATTAGAAGAGGAATCACAAATTGGAGCTTAGATGTTTAATTTCTTGAAACCCCTAACCTCTTGTTTTGGGGAGTTTAAGATAAGAGAAGTAGTATTTGATTTGATGATTGATGTTAAAAGGGACCCTTGAGATGTTTTAAGTCATGGGTAAAGCGTAAAGAAAGGAAAAAGATCTAAATGCCCTTAATGAAAAACATGTAGGAAAATATCTCCTAGTTGTTATGGGTTGGGTAAAGACTCGTGGTGCCTAGTCATGAGTCATTGTCTATACTCGTGGTCTGGGCATCAACTCAGGGCATCAATATTGTTATGGTCACAAGTCCCTCACCAGGACTCATGACCTCACCTTATGTATTGAGGCGTCTAGTCTTGACCACGATAGTTACCTGGGTATACTTCATTACTGAGACTACAAGTATCACCCTATGACTCATGACAAGTGATAACATCTCGTCACTTGAGTCATATTCTGGGAAGTTTCGTCAACACTTAAAATTTTTGAAGTCCAAGACATGGGGTATTACAGTTACATACACTAAAAAGGTTATGTAACATATAACACTATTTTTTATCAATTGTCAGATTCATAAAGCTCATTTCATACTGTCACAATCCAAATAGTGGTCCTAGATGTGATGGGTATCCCAAACTAATGAAGGCTTGAGATGACCCTTTAGCATTGTATCATAAGTATAGTCATAATTAAAGTTATGAAAGAAAGCCCATAAAAAAGGAGATCAGTACTTAAATAAAGTAATATTTGTATCTTAATAACAAAATCCAAACCAATTACCCAACACCGTACGAAGCCTCTAACTTGAAGAATACTCCTAAGTTGGGACATGACTTTGACTATGCCATAAAAACCATAAAATAATATAATGGAAACATATGAGAAATGAACAATCACCTTATGGATGATTGAGGGATCACCACTTATCACTAGTTTTCTAAGAGAGAATATGAGTGCCCTGATGCTGTATAGAATAATTAGAAAATTCTTCCAAACCTACATCATAAAATGATGTAGCATACGGGGACGGTTAATAGGTGAGTTCTAGAATGCAACCCAAGGAAAGGGATAAAGCATTAATTTATAAAATCAGTCATGAAGCTTATTTTCATCATCCATAATAATAATTATAGAACAAAAGATAGGGGATAAGAAACATAAATACATGACTATTTAAAATTTAATATTAAACTATGTAGCTTTTCATCGACATCCTGTAACCCACGAGCTATTATGGGTCTAGATTGCAATACCCTAAAAATTTTAAGCACTAGACCCCTCAAAAAATAGGCCACTATATTAGCTTTCCAATGCATCAAGACTCGTCTTAATCCGACATTGTGGAAAAAAGTTATATAAGTTTTTCCGAAGTTCCAGTTAGCTGCCAGTGGCTATGACTCATGTGATGACCCATAATAAACGTTATGAGCAGTTATATTCTAAAAATAAATGACCTACAACTTTATCCCAATGACTACAACTCCACCTATAATCAATTTCTAAGAGTCGTTAGGAGGGACTCATAGCCACAACAATGTGTAACCAAGAATTTATCCCAGTGGTTATGAGTCCAGCGTGCGACTCATAGTCTAAATTTATGAGACGTTATGTGGACTCGTAGCCTAACCTGTGAATGATCCAAGAATAAATCATCAAACTATGACTCTACCTTACAACTCATAGTCAGTCATAACGAGTCATCAAGGGAAAGTCATAGTCAAACAAGAAAGGACACAAACCTCAAAGTTCCAAGTTATGACTTAGATCATAACTCGTGACCAGTCGTGCTGAGTCGTGAGGTTAGTCATAACGACTAGAATAGGGTTTTCCTAGATCTTTTCTTAGGGAGTTTTATATCTTTTCCCACTCTTTTAAAATCATAGCCCACATCATTTAGGCTTTTCAAAGGGTGGTATAAAATCCCTAAAATCCCTACTTTCATGATTAATCATAATTTCACTCAGAGAATTCAAAAAGTGGAAATTTTCCTCTTTTCTCCAAGGAAACAAGGGTTCTTTAAGTTCAAGCTTGATTTTAAGAAATCACCCAAGGCTTCTACATCCAGGTATGTGGGATATTCATAAATGGATGCCTTTCACCTATTGAGTCCCAAAGTTTCCTAAGACTTTCAAGTTTAGTTTACTCTTTATGCTTAGGGTTCCATGGCAATGATGAATTTTCTTGGAGTTACAGTTTATCCTTGCAATTTAACGATGTGTACATGCTATTTTCTTAAGCTTAGCATTTTTACATACTCTGAATCATGATTTCCCTTAGTTTAATAATATATTATGTTTTGCGATCTATAATCATGAAATTTCTTATAAGTATTCCAATATCAGTATCATGTTTAATGTATTATTCCATGTTGGTGGGTTATGATACCCCAAAACCTAGATATCCATACATGTTATAGTCGTCAGGTTACAAGTCATTCATGCCATGCTTGTATTTGTAAATTCATAATATTATGATGTTGAGAATTCACCCATTTTAAATCATGTTAGACTTTTATCAGTATCAGTGTCAGTTTAGTCGGGAGTAAATATTAGCATCGAGTGAATCCAGGGATGAAGTCTCAACTACCAATCAAAGGTTGAGACCTTTAGTAGCAGTATTTAAGTTTGAGATCTACATAGCCAGTGTAGGTCATAAGAGGCCAACCTGCCAGTAGAGTATTGACACTCTCTTTGGGGTTACCTATCAATAGAGGGTTGACACCCCAATCCTTGGGACATCAGTCCAGTAGATCTACATTGCTAGTGTTGGTACCCTTGGTAAGGTACTAACATCCTTCTAACTGGGGTCACAAGTTGGACCCTGATTAGCTTAAATTTGGTCATGTCAGTTAAATGTTAGCTCCTACAGTTTTAGTTTAGTATTTAGAAATATCAATTCAGGTTTGCATGAAAAAGTGTCCATATATCAGTCATTTAGATCATTTAAGTACATGTTTATGCTTAGTCTTGCATTCGTTTTACATGTTCATGCATTCATGCCCAATACCCATATGTATACAATCTAGTTCCTATCTCGCATACCAGTACATTTAAAGTATTGACCGCATATTCTCTTTTGCATTATGTTGTTTTATAACATATGTTCAGACACTTAGTTCCTAGATGCACATAGTCCATTTCGGTGCCACTTAGCTGTAGTATTAGTGAGTCCTCATCAGTCGAGGACCAGTTATACTATTATTTATTCATCCCAATATTTCATTTCATGTTATTTCAATAGTCAGAGATAGTTGGGGACATGTCCTAACTCATCATGTTAGAGGCTTTCAAATAGTCTGATAGTTAGTCACGTTGTCAGTGATGTTTTAAGTTGCATTTGATATTACCTGGATTTAATTATTTAGATATTTTATTTAAAGAATTTCACCCATTATATTATTAACTTCTTTCAGTATTTACAACTTGTGCCAGATCATGGGTTAGCTTGGATTTACTCGTGGCGTTAAGCATCGTGTTACGACTAGGGGTAGTCTTGGGTTGACAAAATTGGTATCAGAGCACAAGTTTTAATGTATCCTAGGGTATCTGGAAGCTGCGTTAAGTAGAGTCTTGTTCATGGGTATAAAGAGTGTCATACTTATGGTAGAGAGGCTAGAGATATTTTAGAAAAGTTTCCCTTCTTTCAGTATTCATGTCATATGATGGAGTGTAAGCTCTATTAAACTTGTTTTCCTAACTCATTCTCTATTCATTTACAAAAGATTCCTCCCAAAAAGGCAAATGAAAGGAGAACTAGGGACCATCCCGCACCACTTATTCTTGAAGACCCTCTGAATAAGCAGGCCTCTCACACCGAATTTAAGGATGCTTTTACAACACCAACCCAATCAATGGCTGCTCAGAAAAATCATCAAGCTGTTGCCCCATCTAACCCTTTGACGAGCATAGTAACAACCAAAATTCAAGATTTCACTCGGATGAATCCCTCAATGTTCTCTGGATCTAAGTTTGAGGAGAATCCATAGGAATTTCTAGACTGTGTACAGAAGATGACTTATATTAAGGGTGTTACTCTGAGTGAAAGTGCTTATTTAGTTACTTACTAATTGCAAAGGTGGCTCACACCTGGGTTAAATAGTAAAATAAAGATAGAGGAGCCAATATAGGGCCTGTAGAGTGGGATGAGTTTGCTATAGCTTTGTTAGACAAGTTTTTCCCATTGGAACTAAGGGAGTCTAAGGTGCAGAAGTTCATAAATTTAAAGTAAGGTAACATGAGTAAGAAGTAGTATTCACTCAAGTTCACCCAGTTAGCAAGGTATGCTCCAACTATGGTGACAGATTTTAGGTCCAGGATTTGTAAGTTTGTGTCTAGAGTTTTTGAAGATATTGTCAAGGAGTGCAGAACAACTATGTTGATTAAGGAGATGGACCTCTCTAGATTGATGGTTCATGCTCAGCATATTGAGGAGGAAAAAATAAAGGAAAGGGAAATAGAGAATAAGAGGACCAAATTAGGTAGTTTAAACTTTTTTCAGCAGAGATCAGATGGCTAGAATCATTCTCAGCTCTACCAAAAATCTTCAGCCCTATACCCATCCTCTGTTAGTGCTCTAATGCCTATGTTCTGGTAGGACAATTGTGACAGAGCACCAGGCTCTAAGACTCAGGGTAGCATAAATAGTGGCCACACTAACCCCATCTATAAGAGGTGTGGTAAGAACCACAAGGGTGAGTGGATGGACAATTGTGGTGCATGTTTTGGGTATGGCAAGCCAGGATACAGAATTAGGGATTGCCCATTTTTTTAGAAGAGTAAATATTTTCATTATTCGGGTTAGGGTAACTTCTCTCCAATCCCAATAGATCGCCCGACTCAGTAGGGCGCAACCTCCAGTGCCATCAATGGAAAACATTAGAATCAACTCTATGTCTTTCAGACTAGACAAGATCAGGAATGTTTTTCTAATATGGTTACTTGTATGTTACAAGTCTTTCACTTTCATACGTATGGATTGTTAGACCCCAGAGCCATACTTTCTTTTGTGACTCCCTATATAGCGGTGAATCTTTGTGCTAGTCTCAAATTCTTAGCAGAATCCTTCTTAGTGTCTACTCTCGTTGGTGGTTCTATTATAGCCAAACAGGTGTACAGAACTTGCCTATTTATAGTGTCCTAGAAAGTTACCTCAATGGATCTCATAGAATTAGAGATGACCAATTTTGATATCATTCTTGGCATAGATTAGCTCCACTTTTTCTATGCCTCAATCAATCGTAGAAATAGGAGAGTCCCATTTTAGTTTCCTAATAAGCCAGTTATTGAATTGAGGGGTTGTACCTCCGCACCTATATTTCGATTTATCTCCTACCTTAAGGATAGGAAGATGATATCCAAGGATTGCATCTATCACCTTGAATGATTCAAGGAATCAAAATATAAGACTCCAAGTCTTGAATCAATTCCAATAGTTAATGAGTTTCTAGAAGTATTTCCTGAAGATCTGCCCGGAGTTTCTACTAATAGGAGATTGACTTTGGAATAGATATTCTTCCAGACACCAAACCTACTTCAATTCTACCTTATAGAATAGCTCAAAGAATAGTTAAAAGAACTCTTAGATAAGGCTTCATCAGACCTAGTGTCTCTTCATAGGTTCCAAAGTTCTCTTTGTGTGTAAGAAATACGGTTTTTTAGAATGTGCATGGACTACCTTCAACTGAACAAAGTCATAATCAAGAATAATAACCCTCTCCTCGAGATTGATGACTTATTTGACCAGCTTCAGGGTTCCCATTGCCTTTCTAAAATAGATCTCAGATCTGGCTATCATTAGCTCAGAGTAAGAGAATGTGACATTTTGAAGACAACCTTTAGAACTCGGTATGGTCACTTTGAATTCATAGTTATGTCTTTTGGACTAACAAATTCTCCTGTATCTTTTATGAACTTGATGAACAGGGTGTTCAATCAATACCTGGACATATTTGTCATAGTCTTTATAGATGACATCTTCGTCTATTCTTGTAGTGAAGGTGAACATGCAGACCATATGAGGATTGTATTGCAGACCCTTAAGAATCACCAGTTATTTGCTAAGTTTAGCAAGTTAGAATTCTTAGTGAAATTAGTATCTTTCCTAAGTTTTATAATTTCTAGTGAGGGTATTCGCAGTTGATCCTCAAACACCGAAGCAGTAATAAATTAGCCTAGACAAATCTCTCCATCAAATATCAGGAATTTCATGGGTTTAGCTAGTAACTCTAGATGATTTGTTGAAAAATTTTATTCTATTATTTCTCCCATGTCCAAACTGACTTAGAAGAAAGTTAAATTTTAGTGGTAAGATTCTCGTGAGAAGAGTTTTTAGGAGTTTATAACTTGAATCATTTCTGCTCCAGTATTGACTCTACCAGAGGATTTAGATGGGTTCGTAGTGTATTGTGATACTTAAAAAGTTGGTCTTAGGTATGTGTTAATGCAAGAAGGCAAGGTTATAGCGTATGCCTCTAGATAACTCAAATCTCATGAGAAGAACTACCCGACTCATGATCTTGAGTTGGCAGTAATGGTATTTGACTTAAAGATTTGGAGGCACTATCTTTATAGGGTATATGTCGACGTTAATGATTATAAGAGTTTACAGTATGTGTTCAATTGAAAATACCAAAATCTTTGTCAGAGATTGTGGATGAAATTGTTAGAAGACTATGATATGAGTGTGTTGTACCACTCGAGTAAGGCCAATGTTATAGCTGAATGCCCTTAGTAGATTGTCTATGGGGATTTTTACTCACATGGAGGATGATAAAAAAAGAGTTAGTTCATGAGGTTCATCAACTTGGTAGACTGGGTGTTCGGTTGGTTGATTTAGTTGAAGGTAGTGTATGGGTTCAGAATAGTTCAGAGTCTTCTTTGGTTTCTGAGGTAAAATAAAAGCAAGAGAGAGATCCTAATTTGGTTAAGCTGAAGGAAGCAGTTCAGAATTAGAAGGTTAAGCTTTTCTCCCAAGGAGGAGATAGTATACTTCATTGTCAAGGCAAGTTGTGCATTTTCAATATGGATGATTTGAGGCAGCGAATATTAGTAGAGGTTCATGGTTCACGATTCACCAAGAATCCACTAATATGTATCGTGCTTTGCGAAAAATCAATTGGTAGAATGTATGAAGTAGGATATTGCAGAATTCATGTCTAAGTATTCAAATTATTAGCAGGTTATGGTTGAGCATCAAAGACCTAGTGGTACACTTTAGGATTTCAGCATCCCTACTTATAAGTGGGAAGTGGTGAATATGGATTTTGTTACAGGTTTGCCTTGTACGCGTCGTCATCATGATTCTATTTGGGTTATTATGGATAGGATGACAAAGTTATCCTATTCCTTGTCAGTCCATACTTCATATTCTACTGAGGACTATGCTACATTTTATATCAAGGAGTTGATAAAATGACATAGAGTCTCATTGACCATTATTTCAGATAGTGGTACTCAGTTTACCTCTTATTTTTGGAAGGATTTTCAGAAGGGTCTTGGTACGCAAGTTCACCTCAGTACAACTTTTTGCCGTAGATGAATGGTCAAGTAAAGAGGACCACTTAGATGTTAGAGGACTTGTTGAGGTCTTGCTTTATTGATTTCAAAGGTAGTTGGGATAACCACTTACCTTTGATTGAGTTTGCCTATAATAACAACTATCACTCTAGTATTTAGATGGCTCTATTTAAGGTTTTTTATGGCAGAAGGTGTAGGTCTCTTATTGGTTGGTTTGAGATTGACGAAGCTACTTTGATAAGACCAGACTCAGTGTATGAGGTGATGGAGAAAGTTTAGTTAATTCAAGAAAGGCTGAAGACAACCTAGAGTCGACAAAAATCCAATGAAGATATGAAGAGAAGGGAGCTTGAGTTTGATACTGGTGTCTGGGTGTATTTGAAAATTTCACCCATGAAAGAGGTAAAAAGTTTGGTAAAAAAGGGAAGCTCACTCCCCGCTATGTTAACTTATATAGGATTTTGAGTTGTTTTAGTAAAATAGACTATGAGTTAAAGTTTCCTGCAAAGTTAGTATCAGTGCATTCAGTATTTCATGTCTCTATGCTAAAGAAATGCATTGCTGGTCTAGCTTCAGTCATTCCTTTAGATAGTGTGGGCGTGAAAGATAGCCTCTCCTATGAAGAATTCCTAGTTGAGATCCTTGACCGTCAAATTCGTAGGTTAAGGAATAAAAAGTTGCCTTAGTAAAAGTTTTGTGGAGGAATCAGTTAATTGAAGGAGCTACTTGGGAAGTAGAAGCAGATATGTGAGCCAAGTATCGCTATCCTTTCTGTTCGAATCCATATTCAGCTTAAGATAATGGTTTTCTTAATTAATTAATTCTCTCATTTTCTATCTTAGATATCTAACCATCCTCATGTCATAGCATGCATTCATGATTTCAATTCAGACCATGCATCGTGCTTTAGATTCAGATAGTTAGTCATGATTCAGCTGATAAGTATTCAATGCATGATCTCAGTTTCTCCTAATATCCCAGCTCGGACAGTTACATTCGGGGATGAACGATCCTAAGGGAGAGATATTTGTAGACACGTGATTTTTGACCCTCCCTGAGTTTTAACTTAGTTTTCGGCATCAAATATTTATATTTTTGTTCAATATTTATTTTATCTTTTATTTTATTTTAATAAGTTTTAGTTTAAAAATAAATAAATAAATAAATAAAGTTAAATTTTAGGATATATTTTTTTATTTTAATAATAAATATATTTTTAAAAGATATGTTTTCTTTTAGATTAGATTTTAATTAAAAAAAAGTTACAATTTTAAATTTTTTCTCAATTGTATTTTATTTTAGGCTAGCTATAAATTTTTCTTATATTATCTTATGTATAAAAAATAATTAGTTAATATTTTATTTATTATTTATTTTAAATTTTATTATTATTTATTTTACATATATTTTAATTTGTTTTTAAAAAATTATCCTGAAACAAAAAACTACCCATCTGCAACCCCTCCAGACCTTAAAATCCGTACCCCTCAAACTCCACCCCCCCCCCCCCCCACGTCTCTCAACTCCCCACTCTCACTCCCACTGTAACTCCTTGAACTCAAACTCCTTTATCCCCACTTTTTGTAAAGGAAAAATTATAGAAAGTAGCATATCTAAGACTATAATTAGAATAAATAGCAACACTTTCTCAAAATTACAGTTTATAGCAAAAATAATATTTTTGTGTCCATAAATTTCAAACACGTGTGTTTCACTACCTCTCTCCTATTTTCACTCCATTACTTTATCCATCTCCTATTTTACCTCTCTCTAATCTTACCATTTTTTTAATTGCGATTAGTTTTCAAATTCTATTCCAAATTCTTACCTGTTTATCACATTTTTTTTCACATTGTTGATAAATATCAAGCTCCATTAAATAAGGTAACTATCAAATTACAATTATTGCATCTTATCTCTTCCACATATTCTATAAATTTTTCATTTTTTATTTTTTGTTCAACGTTGTTCTTGCAATTTTTTTTGTGGTTTTGTTAATTTTTTGTTGTAAGATTGTGGAGGATTAACACAAGATGAAGATCTTAAATTTGTTTCTATGCCTATTCAGTCGAAGAAAGTAGTGATCATAGAAGAGGTAAGATCGAAGCATCGTAATAATTCGGAGAAAATTACAGAAATTATGAAACAAAAAGAATTGAGAAAAAATTCATCTCCAAATCCCCTCAAAATGCAAAGATCTGAGAAAAAGAGAAAGTCAAAGAAAATGGAAGAATCAAGTAAAATTTCAAGCCCTGTTGGTCAAAATTCTTCTAAATACGATTTCAAAAAGATAAAATCGAAGAGATATTTGTGTTTATAATTTTATTAACTGATGGGTCATGTGTAGTATATATGTATTTTTTATAAACATATGGTTATTGTTGATATATTTTTTTAGAGGGTAACATATATATATGTTTTAGTATTTTTTAATGTTTGTGATATGTATTATGTATTTTTTGGTTTAACTATATGTATATATACATAGTTGTAGTTATTACTATTTAAGATATGCATTTGTATTTTCTTATTTTATATGAGTCACCTTTGTATTTCGCAAATACGTAAGAAGATATATAGTATAGTATGTTTATTACTATTTAATATGAATATGATAAGTATTTCGTAAATACATATCAGAGTCATATTTGTATTTTTAGTAGTGCAATATATATATGGATCAAGCATGTATTCTGTAAATACAAATGTAGAGTTATATGTATTTTTTGTAATGTAATATATATAATTGTCATACAGATCTGGCTATGTATCATGTATTTTTTGATTACCTATATGTATATGTATAAAATTATTCTTTTTGTTATAGATTGTTTGTGTCAACTATTTTTGTATATACATATGAGTGAGATATGTATTTCTGTAAATACATATTTATATATATATATATATATATATATATATATGTTTTGTACTGTAAATACATATCCAGATGTGTATGACTATGTATTTTGTATATTTTTTGAATATATGTATGTGATAAACGTATTTGTCTTTTAAAAATAAAAGCTAGATATTGAAGAGTAAAAAATGAAAAAAAAACAAAAATAGAAAAAGAAAAAAATGAAAAAAATTCAAAAAAAGATGTGAAAAAGGAAAAAAAAAAAAGAAAAAAGAGAAATAGAAGCTAGAAATAGAAGTGTAAAAATAAAAGAAACAAAAAAATAGAAAAAGAAGAAAACGAAAATAGGAAAAGAAAAAAAATATGATAAAGGAAAAAAATAAAATGAAAAAAATAAATAAAAATCGAAAATGGAAAAAAAGAAGAAGAGAAATAGAAGAAAGAAAATAAAATGGAAAGAAAAAAATGTAAAAAAAAAAACAAGAAATATAATAAAAAATAAAAATATAAAAAAATAAGATAAAAAAAATAACAAGAAAAGATTTAGAGATGTAAGAGAGAGAAAAATAATAATGATGCTTTATTTCAAAATTTTGAAGATCGTGAAGATAATAATTTTCAGACTTGAGTTTGATTTGGAAAAAGAATCTACTAGTTAAAGAAAAATAAGAGAAAGGAAAAAAAAAGGAAAAATGAAAAATAAAAAAATAAAGAAAAAATGAAAAAGGAAAAAAAGAAGATAAGTAGAAGAGAAAAAAATAAAGTGAAAAGAAAAAAATGAAAAGGAAAAAGAAATTCAAATAAAAAATAAAATGATAAAAAAATATATGAAAAAAAAAACTAAAAATCAAAGTTAGAGATATAAGAGAGTGAAAGAGAAAGAAAAAACAGTAATGATGCTTTATTTTGAAATTTTGAAAATCAATAATAATCTTTGAGTTTGATTTGCAAAAGGAATCTATTGTTTTAAATAAGAAGTGTAATTTATGAAAACTGCTTTAAATATCTGAGTAATTATTCCTTCTTTAACTCAACTGATTTGAGTAAAAAAAGGAAAGTAAATCTCATTTGTATATGTATTTATATAGCAAACTTTACCTAATTAAATACAAAATACAACTTACTATTATTCGTAATTATGAAATAGTTGCTATGAAATTGTAACACCCTGCATTTCGGGCTAGAATGAAAACCATCGTTTCTTTGCGTAGATGATTCAAAAGCCATAAATCCTATGCAAATTTGGCATGTTGATCAATTTTGTAGTATGGGAACCTATTTGAGTATGAATTGAGATCATAGAGGTTCCCAAACTCAAGAACGAGTTGAAAGCTTTCCTATCGTTCGAGTTTGAGTGAGTGTTGAAACTTGGGTCAACTTCAATCGATCATAACTCTTTTTTAATAACGAATTAGAGGGCCTACTATATATCAAATGAAAGCTCTTCGAATTAGCTTTCCAAAGATATCAATTTTACCAAAATTCGATACCCGAGCAAAACGTTATGGCCCTTTTCATGACTGAGATAGTAGCATCGCGCGATTAGCATGCAACGCACGCTCTGTCACACGCATCCAATTTTTAGGTTCTGTTTTCGCATTTTTAAGGACAAAAGTGGTATTTTTCACGCCCTATTCAGCCATAACATGGGATAAAATCCCCCAAACACCAAAATAACATTATTTTCCCTCAAAATCACCTAGAGCACTTCTTAGGGTTTCAACCAAAAATCAACATATCTCAAGATTTAACCGTAGCTTTTTCTTTAATTCTTCAAGAATTGGAATTCCCATTGCGAGGGATACAAGAAGCACCCATTAATCGTACGTATAGCATTCCTAACGTGAGAGTTCATTCAAAAACTTCTAAATTAAGGTACGTGGGGTTTATCCTAAAACTACATGGCTTGTTGAAAACACTCAATTTTAATTTAAAGATCATCAAGCATGAATTTGTTCAAGGGGTTTTGAAATCCATGATTTTATTATGCTTATTGCATGTTTAATGATATTGTTGTTTTGTCCTTTAGGCCTTATCCCCTTAAATTGATTTACACATTTAAGTATATGTATGAAACTTGAAATTGAAGATTTGTTTGAGAGTTCAAATAATGAAAATCCCTCTCTTGTGATAACCTTATGTTTATGATCTTATGGTGATTGATTGAAATACATAATTTATGACTTGAAAATAGTTTACTCAAATACCATAGTACTTTGAGCACATTTTAGAGGTTTAAGAGAGGGAGTTTCTTGATGTAAATATATTTTTTTTAAAAGAGAAAGATTTGCATGAGATTAAGAGTTTGACATGGCCACCTTGCATCAATGAAAGTTTGACAAAGAGAGTTGCATACATGTGTTTACATGAGTTTTAGAGGAGTTCTTTGAAATGATTTATTGATATGGTGGTCCTAAATTTCTGTTTTGAAAACAGAGATTGTAATATGCTAATAATGGCTCAAAGATGTGACTTGCAAGTCAATGTTATGACGATACCATAAGTATGTATGCCATAACAGAGTATGTTTTTAGAATATATTTTCAGAGAATGCATGTTTTAAAGAGTTAAAAATGGGCTTAAAGAGGGTTAGGTGGTTACCCGAAGAAGGCTTGAGTTCAAGTAACTCTTAGCCTAAAATCATGATTTACCAATCCGGATATATTATTTTTACGGCGACGACGGTCGTGTGGCGTAGCAAAGTCAGAGACTCCAACCCTTGCGACACACTTGGGTTGGAAGCTTCCCCGCTGAGGCAATGGCGGATTCCATATAGCCCGTAGAATTTCAGAGTTGTAGGGTATACCACTTAGCGCAGAAGTAAAACAAAGAGTGTCACAGAGTTCAGATAGTTTTTTAGAGTTTTTCAAAAATATCCATGTGATTTCTTACCATATGATATGTTTATGAACTGTTTTAAATTGCTCTCATATATGTTGAATATAAATTATTATTTGGGATTTTCTCTACATATCAGTACATTTGTATTGACCCCCTACCTCCCAAGGTCTAAAGCTCAGTTCAGAGGTCTTGCTAAACAGTAGAGTTTTCAGACAGTAGTGAAGTGTGCAGTTGGTAAGCCTTTTTAATTCTAGAAAGCTTGTATCTTCCAGATTATATTATTTATTTTAGTGTAGGTCCACTGTGGGCCTTGTCCCAGTTTCAGACAGTTGTCATTTGATTAGGTAGTAGAGATTTCGTAGACTGTTCCAGATGTTGTTTAGTTGATTTTGAATTTCATTCCTTATTGTTAAACTAAATCCATAGTATGACCATGTTTTTTTGTCAGATTATATTGCTGCATCTTCTTTTATTATTTGAATATTGTGTATGATTACAAGATAGAGTAGGATGCCCAGGCCTTCATGGTTCTGGATGTCCATCACAGTCAGGCCCTAGTTTGGGTCGTGACAAACTTGGTATTGGAGCATGGTTCATGGTCCCAGGGTGTTTACAAAATCATGTCAGGCAGAGTCTTATTTATGGGTGTGTAGCATGCCACACTTATAAGCAGGAGGCTACTAGGCATTTAGGAATGTTTCTCTTTCTTCATGTTCTAGTTCATGCTATGGAGTCAGAATGTTCCTCTTTCATACTCTAATTCGTGCTATGGTGTTGCCCATACGAAAGTAAAGTTATCCCAATTCCTTCCTTACATTGATGTGCTCAGATATGTCTCATTTTTTAGGTGAATTAAGTGCAGAAGTTTAGAATTTAAATGGTATGGTCCTTTCTGATTGAGCCATATAAGATTTTAAAATTGTGCAAGGGCTTGAGAAGAGTCCGTTAGTGCTTCAGATTTTATTCTAATGTGAACTTTGATTCTGATGAGATCATACTTTTCAGCCTGCAGTATTAAGTGTATTCAGTCCTTTTCAAAATTTATGTTGCAGATGTCATGCCTGAAAAGGGGAATGATCTGTAGTAGAATGTTGGAACTGTATTTCCATCCGAATAGTAGTATAAGTTAAAATGTTATTATCATGACCTATTGGTAGTGGGATTAGACCAAGAAGCTGGTGATATGAAGTCATAAGGTTAGAAGTCAGACTGAAGGTGACTTTTGTGTAAATAAATATTTTAGTTGAATAACCGATGTATGAGGATGATTTACCCCTTTATAGTGATAGACTAATATGGTAGCTAGTAGCACGTATGGATTTTATGGTAGTCTGTGGGGGAAGTGTTTAACTCAGATTTTTATTCATACAAAGTAAGATATGTATTCTTATATCATTGATTATTGTGTATCAAGTTTCTATCTCTTGTAATCTTGTTATTATTGTATTATTGAAACTCAAAGTCTAGTGAAGCCGTGTGGGGCTCTTTCGATTCACTAGCATAGTTTCGTTGTCATTTCTCTTATTTTCTTGTTCAAAAGACAAAATTAAAGTCTAGTGAAGCCATGTGAGGCCTATTTTGATTCACTAGCAACTTGTTGTTCATCTTGTTGTTCTTGTGTTGGTTGGAACTGGGGTTTAGAGGCATAATGTAAAGAAAAGTGGTAAGGGCAATTTATTGAATATATGTATAAAGGAATCTTTCTGCTTGAGATTGAGTTGGTAATGAACTGATACGTCCTTATTTGTTAGTTTAGTAGAAGGTAGAGAAGGAGTTATTAGTTAAGGTGAATTGTTGTCTGCATGAAGTACGAAAATGGCTAGATGAGCCAGTAAGTTATAATTATAGACTCATGGTTGCTTGTGGAATTTAAAGGTAGTCTAAATGTATGCTTGGGTAAGTAAGTGTGATGTGAGAAAGTCGTATAAGTAGATAAGATTGTATGGGGTTATAATATAAGATTAAGGTTGACCATGTCTATTATGTGACTTTACCCCC
This sequence comes from Capsicum baccatum var. pendulum, assembly GCA_030864225.1. Taxonomy (NCBI): domain Eukaryota; kingdom Viridiplantae; phylum Streptophyta; class Magnoliopsida; order Solanales; family Solanaceae; genus Capsicum; species Capsicum baccatum. The sequence goes on from CM061556.1 coordinate 228,463,848, forward strand.
CCCCCCCCCCCCCCCCGTTGACCTTCTTTTCATTGGTAGTTGTAAACTAGTACTACTTGTGAGAAGGTGTGTGGTAGATTTTTGAGGTATAGTAGTAATGTCATAAAAGTGTTTGGTCATGGGTAGTATCAAAATAAAATGAGGTATTTGGGTAAAATGTCCCAATTTGATGGACTATTATATTATGTTGCATTCTTCATTGGTGGTTGGTGATTGATGCTAGACTATAGGCTTGAATTTAAATGTAGAATGTGGTTGTAAGAATAGTGGCATAAGATTAATAATGTATGTTTTGTGAGAATTGTGTGTAAGGTTGGGTTGTAAATCATGTTTAGCACTAGACATTAAGTTTGAATAGTATATGTCCATGAAGGTGGATGTGATGATTTCTTAGTTAATGATACTAGTTATATGGAAGTGAGCTAATAGTCTTGAACGGTGTATGTAATCGCTTAAGTTTATTTGATTCATAATGAAGTATGATGTTGTATGTATGAAGTAGAAGTATGCCAAGGTGATATGAGTTTGCGATGTTTTTCTAAGACTATTACATGTTGCGTGTGACTAGTAGACATAGTAGTACCATTGAGTTGCTAGGTGGAGAAAGACTAGTTAGATAATATGTGATGTTCTTGATAGCCAAGTTAAGAAGTTATGATTAATGATGTTGATCCTTTTTGTATAATCTTGATTCTCATGGCTTAGAAATATAAGTTTGCAGGCATGATGCTGGTAGACTATCACAGAAGTGGTATGGTCCGTCAAAGGTTTGGAGATATCTATGTTTAGTGTTAGGAGAACCTAAGTTGGTGAATGTTTAAACTGTTATATGATGACTTTGGGGGCTATAGAAATCTAAGGGTTAAATCTTAGAATGAGGTATTAGCATTGGTTGCTAAGTTTAGTTTTATATGTATTGTTATATCCCTGACTCTAGAGTAAAGTGATTTCAGTTTATACCAGAGCGTATATAGTAGTTCATAGACTTAGAGTAATGGATTAAATCTAAGGGGGGGATGATAGAATGAGTAACCAAGTCAAGTTTTCATATGCTAATAGATGTGCTAGTAAGTGATGGAATTGGCCGTGAGAAAAAGCGATGCTCAATCTATTCTTATTTCAGCAGTTTACTTCAGTTATTCTGATAGATACTCATGCTTTATGTTTTAGTTTTATGATCATAGTCCATGTTCATGAATATGATAAGGAATCATGTACTCTCCTAGTTCCAAGTATAATGAGTTCCTAGTTTGTTCAGCAGTCAGAATTACTTTCCGTAAGTTATGAATTCTAAAAATTCAGGTCATGCAGTTCATGACTCTTGTGCACATGTGATACTCTTAACGATCAACGATTCAGATTTATATCAGGTGCGTCCTCAGATTAGATATCTTTAATGATTCCATGTCGTGAGTGCTCTATTCTTCACGGCTCAGTAGGGTATCAAGTTATGCTTAGTACTCCCCTCATGTTCCGAATTCTGGTATTCCAATTTTTCAGTGACCTTTTCCCTTAGGTCGAGATAGTGATGTTGAATAGTTGTATAGTGATGTTGAATAGTTGTCTAGATGGGAAAGAGTATACATTTCTTGTTGATGAAAGATGGTTGTGTGCTTATTTGAGTTAAGGTAGTAATGTGGAGTAAGATTGATGCCAAGTCTTTGATACATGTCAAGGTTAATTGAAGTTTTATGTGTTATATTTTTGAAAAAAATTTAAGTGCTTATTTTATGTAAGTCTATAAGTTGAAAGAATTTTGAGGTGAAGTTTTATGTGTTATATTTTGGAAAAAAATTTAAGTGCTTATTTTATGTAAGTCTATAAGTTGAAAGAATTTTGAGGTGAAGTTTTGTGTATGGCTTGGTTAGTTGAGAATATTTTATGTGTATTATCTGAATAGTGCAGGGAAGTTGTTGTGGATAGAAGTATTAGAGAATATGACAAACATGCTTTATGGGTGTTTGTTTAGAAGTGCATATATGGGTATGAAGATAGGCTTGAATGTCATATTTGTATACATACGAATAGATGTTTTGACTGTTTATGAATGTCTAATGCAAAGTTGAAGGTGATTGCTGGAGTAGCAATAAGAATTATGCATGAGATGAGGAATTGTGAAATGCAGGGTGTACTGAATTCATAATTCAGACTAGTGCTACAGTATTATGTGGTGCGTCTTCTAATTTTGAGTTAGGCTTAAAGATGGTGAGGGGATTTAGTTCAGTTTAGACATTAGTATATGGAAATATCAGCGGCAATGTGAGAAAAATAAGTGGAATCAATGAGCATGGTGTTTAAGGGGAAAATATAGTTGAGACAGTATTTTATAAGTGTGGCTAACCTTGAAAGTAAGAAGTTGCATTGCCTAAGGGCCGGAAATTCTCTCCTAGCTTATGAGTTAAATGTCTATATTCCATGCAATCGAGTAGTGCCAAGGTTGTGATTCCTTAGTTGGATGTCTTGTGTAAATCATGCCTAAGATTCTTTGCTCCCTAATGCTACCAAAACTTCTTTAGAAAGAGTTTGAAGAGATACTCCAGTTAAGTATAAGTGTCCAGTATAATTCATTCTGTGTAGCCAGCAATTCAGCTTAACAGTCAGGCAGACAAGTTACTATAGTTTTTCCATCTTTTCACCCAGTCCTACTATCCAAAGTCTCATACAAATGACTATCCCAAGAGATAATCTATTCCATCCATGTAAATTGAAAATTCAGTTCAGTCCAGGCATCATCTTTCAGACTCAGCTATGTAGTCATGACTCAGTTCATAAGAGTTTAGCGCATAATCTCAAATTTTCCCAAGTATTTCAGCTCAGACAGAGAATACCTTTGTATGATCTAAATATTGTTGCCTCATTATTCATACATACATAAGTTATCACTTCCAAATCCAATGTGTATGATTTGAGCATAAACACTTCCGAGGGAATCCTAAACTCTCAGTACGAATCAGCTCCTTAAAGTAAGTAAAGTCAAGTCAGCTCAGAATTCAGTTTCATGATAGAGTGCTATGATGACAACTTGGTATGCTATATCCCTTCTTAGAAGACATATCATGTCCACATTATTCCATACCTTTAAGATTCAACGTTCCTACCCATCATTCGGGGACGAATGATCCCAAGGGGGAGATAATCTAACACCCTGCATTTTGGGCTAGAACAAAAACAATAGTTTCTATGCATAGATGATCCAAAAGCCATAAATCCTATGCAAATTTGGTATGTTAATCAATTTTGTAGTTTGGTAACCTATTTGAGTATAAGTTGAGATCACAGAGGAGCCCAAACTCAAGGACGAGTTGAAAGCTTTCCTATAGTTTGAGTTTCAGTGAGCATCGAAACTTGGATCAACTTCAATTAACCATAACTCTTTTTATATAACTAATTAGAGGGCCTACTATATATCAAATGAAAGCTCTTCGAATTAGCTTTCCAACAATATCAATTTTTCCAAAATTCGATACCCGAGCAAAAAGTTATGGCCCTTTTTGTGATTGAGACAGTAGCATCGCGCGATTAGCATGCGACGCACGCTCTATCGCACGCACCCAATTTTTAGGTTTTGTTTTTGCGTTTTTAAGGACAAAAGTGGTATTTTCACCCCCTATTCAGCCATAACATGGGATTAAATCCCCCAAACACCAAAATAACATTATTTTCTCTTAAAATCACCAAGAACACTCCTGAGGATTTTGCCAATTCGGGTAACCACCTAACCCTATATATATGTTTTGTACTGTAAATACATATCCAGATCTGTATGACTATGTATTTTGTATATTTTTTGAATATATGTATGTGATATACGTATTTGTCTTTTAAAAATAAAATTTAGATATAGAAGAGTAAAAAATGAAAAAAAAATAGAAAAATAAAAAAATGAAAAAAAAATCAAAAAAAGATATGAAAAAGGAAAAAAAGGAAAAAAAGAGAAATAGAAGCTAAAAATGGAAGTGTAAAAATAAAAGAAACAAAAAAACTAGAAAAAAGAAGAAAACGAAAATAGGAAAAGAAAAAAAATACGAGAAAGGAGAAAAAACAAAATGAAAAAAAAAAAGAAAAAAATGAAAATGGAAAAAATAAAAAAAAAAGAAGGGAAATGGATGAAAGAAAATAAAATGGAAAGAAGAAAATAAAAAAAAAAGAAGATGAAAAAAACTAACAAGAAAAAAAGTTAGAGATGTAAGAGAGAAAAAAATAATAATAATGCTATTTCAAAATTTTGAAGATCGTGAAGATAATAATCTTCAGACTTGATAAAGAAAAAAAACAAAATGAAAAATAAAAAAATAAAGAAAAAACGAAAAAGGAAAAAAAAAGAAAATAAGTAGAAGATAAAAAAATAAAGTCAAAAGAAAAAAATGAAAAATAAAAAGAAATTTAAATAAAAAATAAAATGATAACAAAATAAGATGAAAAAAAAAATTAAAAATCAAAGTTAGAGATATAAGAGAGTGAAAGAGAAAAAAAAAATAGTAATGATGCTTTATTTTGAAATTTTGAAAATCAATAATAATCTTTGAGTTTGATTTGCAAAAGGAATCTATTTTTTTAAATAAGAAGTGTAATTTATGAAAAAAGAATTTACTGCTTTAAATAACTGAGTAATTATTCCTTCTTTAACTTAACTGATTTGAGTAAAAAAAGGAAAGTAAATCTCGTTTGTATATGTATTTATATAGAAAACTTTACCTAATTAAATACAAAATACAAAATACAACTTACTATTATTCGTAATTATGAAATAGTTTCCATGAAACTGTAACATCCTGCATTTTGGGCCAGAACGAAAACCATACTTTCTATGCGTAGATAATCCAAAAGCCATAAATCCTATACAAATTTGGCATGTTAATCAATTTTGTAGTATGGAAACCTATTTGAGTAGGAATTGAGATTATAGAGGTCCCCAAACTCAAGGACGAGTTGAAAGCTTTCCTATCATTCCAGTTTGAGTGAGCGTCGAAACTTGGGTCAACTTCTATCGACCATAACTCTTTTTTTATAACGAATTAGAGGGCCTACTATATATCAAATGAAAGCTCTTCGAATTAGCTTTCCAATGATATCAATTTTGCCAAAATTCAAAATCCGAGTGAAAAATTATGGCCCTTTTTGTGACTGAGACAATAGCATCGCGTGATTAGCATGTGATGCACGCTCTGTCGCACACACCCAATTTTCAGGTTTTGTTTTCGCGTTTTTAAGGACAAAGGTGGTATTTTCGACCCCCTATTCAGCCATAACATGGTATTAAATCCCCCAAACACCAAAATAACATTATTTTCTCTCAAAATCACCAAGAACACTCCTTAGGATTTCAACCCAAAAATCAACATATCTCAAGATTTAAGCGTAGCTTTTTCTTTAATTCTTCAAGAATCGGAATCCCCATTGCGAGGGCTTCAAAAAGCACCCATCAATCGTACATATAGCATCCCTAACAGGAGAGTTCATTCAAAAGCTTCTAAATTAAGGTACGTGGGGTTTATCCTAAAACTACATGGCTTGTTGAAAATACTCAATTTTGATTTAAAGATCATCAAGCATGAATTTGTTAAAGGGGTTTTGAAATTCATGATTTTATTATGCTTATTGCATGTTTAATGATATTGTTGTTTTGGCCTTTACTATTATGAAATCTTGTTCTGTGCTTTACTATGTATTTGTGTGGTGTCTTCTGTCCTGAGCCGGGGGTCTATCGGAAATAGCCTTTCTACTTCTTTAGAGGTAGAGGTATGGACTGCGTACATCTTACCCCCCCCCCCCCCCAGACCCCACTAGGTGGGAATACACTGGGTTTGTTGTTGTTGTTGTTGTTGTTGTTTTGGCCTTTAGGCCTTATCCCCTTAAATTGATTTACACATATAAGTGTATGTATGAAACTTGAAATAGAAGATTTATTTGAGAGCTCAAATAATAAAAATCCCTCTCTTGTGATAACCTTATGTTTATGATCTTATGGTGATTAATTGAAATGCATGATTTATGGCTTGAAAATAGTTTACTCAAATACCATAGTACTTTGAGCATGTTTTAGAGGTTTAAGAGAGGGAGTTTCTTGATGTAAATATATTTTGTTAAAAGAGAAAGATTTGCATGAGATTAAGAGTTTGCCATGGCCACCTTGCATCAATGAAAGTTTGACAATGAGAGTTGCATACATGTGTTTACATGAGTTTTAGAGAATGAGTTCTTTGAAATGATTTATTGATATGGTGGTCCCAAATTTATGTTTGAAAAATAGAGATTGTAACATGCTAATAATGGCTTAGAGATGTGACTTGCAAGTCAATGCTATGAAGATACCATAAGTATGTATGCCATAACAGAGTATGTTTTTAGAATATGTTTTCAGAGAATGCATGTTTTAAAGAGTTAAAAATGAGCTTAAAGAGGGTTAGGTGGTTACCCGAAGAAGGCTTGAGTTCAAATAACTCTTAGCCTAAAATCGTGATTTGCCAATCCGAGTATATTATTTTTACGCTGGCGACGACCGTGTGGTGTAGCAGAGTCAGAGACTCCAACCCTTGCGGCACACTTGGGTTGGAGGCTTCTCCGCCAAGTCAATGGCGGATTCCATATAGCCCGTGGAATTTTAGAGTTGTAGGGTATACCACCTAGCGCAGAAGTAAAACAAAGAGTGTCACAGAGTTCAGATGATTTTTCAGAGTCTTTCGAAAATGCCCATGTGATTTCTTACCATATGGTATGTTTATGAACTGTTTTAAATTGTTCTCATATATGTTGAATATAAATTATTATTTTGGATTTGCTCTGCGTACCAGTACATTTGTATTGACCCCCTACCTCCCAAGGTTTAAAGCTCAGTTCAGAGGTCCTGCTAAATAGTAGAGTTTTCAGACAGCAGTGAAGTTTGCAATTGGCGAGCATTCTTAATTTAAGAAGGCCTGTGTCTTTCAGATTATGTTATTTATTTTGGTTTAGGTCCACTTGGGGCCTTTTTCTAGTTTCAGACAGTTGTCATTTGATTATGTAGTAGAGATTTCGCAGATTGTTCCATATGTTGTTTAGTTGATTTCGGATTTCATTCCTTATTGTTAAACTAAATCCAGAGTATGACCATGTTTCCGTGTCAAATTATATTTCTGCATCTTCTTTTATAATATGAATGTTGTGAATGATTTCCAGATAAAGAAGGACGCCCAGCCTTCATGGTTCGGGATGTTCGTCACGGCCAGGCCCTAGTTCGGATCGTGAAAGAAACTTCTAATTATGAATTAAGTTTGCTACTTATGAAATTTTCTTACGTATAACTTCAAACATCCAACTCGTATAAATAATATATAGGGACGACAACAAAAAAAGAAGGCAAAAAAAGAATAATCGAGAAAGAAAACACTGAGAGATAGACGAGAGTGGAACAGTAACGAGAAGAGAAATAGACGTAGTAGATTTAGGAGAAGGAGACAAAAGTTAGAGTTTGAGTTTGGAGTTTCGTTCGAAGCTTTGGTGACGGCATTTTTCTTCTTTACTCGCTTTAATTCGTCATACAGGTTCTTGTTGAATCCATATTGTTTATTTTACAAGTTTTCTATATGAATTGAAGCATGAATAAAGTTATTTTCGTGAATTTTTATATTGTTTATTATGTGTAATTTATTATTTTATAGAGTTTACATTATTTCTTTATTTATAACTAGTTTGCAGTTCCAAACTAATTAAGGTTAACGAGACTAATTTCAAATTTTAAATTAGATAATTATTAAAGTTATTAGCATTAAAAGATGTAACGTTACACTCGATTGATCATGACATGCGATTAGTATAATTGTGTTGTAAACTAATATTTTAGACCTATATGCACGCATGCATACAAAAATAAGAAAAAGGAGGGATAACCAAAAATACACATGCACTGGAAGAGGGAACACACGCACGCACTTAAAGAAAACAAAAAAGAATGAAGTAGATAGAAAAAGATAAGAGTGGAGGGAGGATACAGGTAGAAACATATTAGATTAAAAACAAAAATACAACGAAAAGAAAGAAAGAAAAGAAAGATTACTTTGAAGGTTCGTGAATCGACGTTTGGAGTTTGGTTTCTATGTTGAGTTTTTCGGTGACATTTATAAATGTTTGGTTGTAAGTAAAAGCATAAAATAATTGTTTAAATGATTTCATGGCAACAATAATTTCCCTTTATCATACTTTTAAAATCTACGAAAGTGTTTCAATGTACTTAGTAAAGGTTTTGTGTGCATAGACATTGTAGTTGTTTGGACCCAATGTTGTTTCTGATCAATGTTTTAAAATTTTTATCAAGTATTTTATTTGGTTCAATTTAGTTCCTTAAAAGTACAAATCTTTGAGGGAAATAGTATGTTTAGAGCATTTATGGGAGTTCTTACTTTTTATTAGTCTATTGACAACTACACAACAAATGGGCTTAAATATTTGGTTTTAATCATAAATGTTGTTGAAGTCGCTAGAACATGCTTTCAAATACGTGGGTTTGCTTACTTCATAACCTTAAAAAAGGATAAGATTATATGCCCGGAAAAAATTATAACATTAATTTTATTAGAACTAACTCCATGACCATGAAACCGTGAATGACTGCATACAAGTGCGTGCTAGTCCATTTAGCACTGATATAGAGTCATTTTGGTACAAGAGGTACTTTTACATTTAATAAAACAGATTAATGAATTAGTTTTTGGAATAATTGATTACAAGTGTTGATATTAAATTGTATTTAAAGTTAGGTAGAAATGCAGTGGCGTTTTCTTTCTAATTGATTGTGGGTTGATTTAATTTGTCGTAATTTGTCCTAACTATTTATTTGTTGGTTTGAGTCTTATTTTACCGGACAAATAATTTAAGAAACTGATATCTCTTTAGTTAATGTCCTAATTACTCCCTCCGTCCCATTTTATCCGTTTCAAATTGGGATGACACAATTATTAAGAAAATAATTATTGGTAATGTAACTTTATCATTTTGTCCCTCTTAATTGTGTTTTGTTGTTAGTTTCAATATTGATAGATGACTAATACCAAAGCACCATTTATATTCTTAATGGTGTACTCTTAATGGTGCTCCTTTGCAACATTTTTCAAGAATGCTAATAATAAGGAGTAATCAATTACACTAAGGGTATAATGGGAAAAAAAATTGTCTTGTCTATATAAGTAAAAAAGAACAAGTAAAATGGAATAACAAATTAGGAAATTTGGGACGAGTAAAATGGAACGGAGGGAGCATGTGTTTTGAGTTTTTATTTGGATTAATAATGAATCAACCTTCAATTGTCTTGCCCATATTCTTTTTTTAGTTATTTGTTATTAATCCAACTTCCTAAAATGGTTCATAATCACAAATTTTAACGTAGGTTTTTTTTTTTCTTAAAATAAAGTTGTTTTTAGACCCAGACATTTGTTAAGGCCTAATTAATAATTAATTATTAACGTGAGGAAAAATAAAATGGGTTGCAGACTTATTCAAGACCGTCATATTTGATAAAAGAAAAGAGGAGAAAACCCCTTCGACTGTCTTAGGTGACAAAAGGGTGTGATATCTCTGGCGACTCTACTGGGGACAATCAAAATTCGAGCTTTTATATTGACTTTTTTGGCTTTATGTATTTTGAGAAATTGTATTTGCTGGCCTAAATGTGTTATATGTCTAATTGTTTACCGCTTTGATATTATTTGAATTGCAATATAAATTGTCTTTTGTCGCGCACCCATCTGAGTCTTCTGAGATACTTTATATTCGGAGATGCGGTATACGCTCCCAAGCCTTGAGACACCAGAGATGCGGCAATGCTCTTGGGAAGGATTCTATAGTCACACATGATTTATGATGGGAAGGACTAATGGTGGGCCGAAAAGCACTGCTGCCAGTAAGTCGTCCCTGCTTGACTCGAGTTGTTTGCTCATTTTACGGCCAATCTAGACACCTATCTCCATCAGGTTAAACCTAGTAGAACTGAAACTCAGATATAACTATCTCTATTAGGCTCCGCTTTATTTGCATCATGTGCATTTGAATTAGCAGGACTAGACATAGGGGTCGGGTTTGTCTAGGACAGGTGTCCCTCATTATAATGGCCAACATGTGCATTTATGTGCTCCTTGACATTTATTTGGAAGGCTCGCTTGACTGTTGACAGGGTTTAAACAGCTTAGTAAAATAAGAGAGAGTATTTTTCCCTCCAAATTTTATAACCATTTCTTTAAAAAACTAAAATATTTGAAAATTTTAAAAAATAGTTTTTATGATCTTTACGAACTACGCACACCTGACTCTCATCTTGATGAGATACACAGACAACCCTTATTGGGTTCGATGATTTTCTTAAGAAAAAGCTTTAAAAATATTAAGCCTTGACACATTTGTTATCTCCAAAGTAAAAATAGTATTGAGGTAGTTGGTTTGTGGTTAAGTTGGCATCTCATCCATACGATACCAGGTCCCTAAAAAAAAGATGACATGCAAAGAGGGTATAGAGTCTGACAACGAAGAAGACCAAAGTCAATTAATTCCGCAGGAATTTGCATCAATCGAGGAGAATAGGTTATTGAAACAACAGATAGCGGAAATATATTAAGCTTGGATGAATGGACAAGTCCCGCCTTCCTCAATCCCTGTACTTTCAAATACGAATTGTCAAAGTTCCACACAAATGCAAACTGGCAATCCACTTTACCCACCTGAATTCAGCCCATATACTAATGTGTCTAGCGTTGCTGGCACCTCTACTATGCGCCCAAATCCATCTCTCACAAACAACTTATTTTTCATTCATGTAGTGCCAACTAATGCAATCCCTCAATCGACAATACAAAAGACTACCAGTGAGCCCAATAATGATCAATTTCATCCTCCTGAATTTACTTTTAAACCCCCAAACTCATGCTATCCTTCTTATCAGCATGATTCCCATCTCGTGATTGAGAAGACTGTTAAGAATGAGGAATAAGAAGAGATGGCCAGAAAAGTGAGAAGTTTGGAACAGAATATGAGAAATATGAAAGGACTAGGAGGGAAAAAGGGTGTTTTATACAAAGATTTATGTATGTTTCCCGATGTTCATTTGCCTCTAGGGTTCAAAATGCCAAATTTTGACAAGTACGAGGGGCACAGAGATCCTTTGGATCATTTGAAAAGGTTTTTTAATCAACTAAGAGGAGCAGGGGGAAAAGAATTATTGATTGTTTGCTTCGGAGAGAGTCTAGCAGGGATAACTTTAGAATAGTTCATTGATCAAGATATCTCTCATTGGCATGGTTGGCATGACATGGCTAGGGATTTTGTTAAGAAATTTTAATATAATATCGATATAGTGTCAGATTGTACTACACTTTCCAACATAAACAAAAGACCACCGAACGTTTTTGAGAATATGTCATTAGATGGAGGGAGCAAGCTGCTAGAGTTATGCCAATAAAGGAGTCTGAGATGATTGATATATTTCTTTAGGCACGGGAACCTGACTACTTCCATCATTTACTTTTCACTATTGGAAATACATTTGTCAAGGTCATTAAGATTGGCAAATAGTAGAAAACGGAATTCCGATAAAATTATGAGCCAAGCTGCTTTGAAAACAACTGCGCAGGCAATTCAAAAAGGTTCAAGAAGTTTAGAAGGGAAAAAAGACAAAAGGATGTGGCTACTGTTATGTCAGGACCATGACAAAGTTCAAGAGGTCCACATCACCTATACGCGCAATATCAATCCCAAATCTATATTCAAGACCCATATGACCATCCACGATACTATGTTCTTCCCCAAAATCCATTATATTCCATTTTACCCCCTCAATATCCTATTAATAATGCAAATCCATATTACCGAGCCCCTTCTTACCCGCAATGGAGTGAACCTACCCTTTAGAATCATCCTATAACTTGACAAACATACCCAAGTCACTTTAGACTCAATTTTTGCTTCAAGCCAAATAATAAAATGAGGTAGAAACTGACATGCGTACGATCATGATCATGGACACTTTTTGAGTATTTTGAACACCACCTAAAGAGTGCACAAGTCTAAGTATGAAGAAGGCCCAAAACCGTCCCAAGCACACTCCATGGGCTATTTTTGGAGCCCTTTTCCTTAAAGGGTCTTTTAGTCTTTTGTCTTTTATTTTGTAATGTAACATAAATTGAACATTGTAGGGTTTTAGTTGGTAGTTTTTATAAATGTTGAATAAAGAACACTCCTCTTAAAGAGAGAGAGTCCACAACTGAAACTAGGGCATAGCCTAAGGGTGGATTCTCTTGTATGTTGCATTTTACTTGATACATTAGTGCTTGGGTAGTGGACACCTCTATTGTGTCAATTGTAAGATTTAGGTGTTTGTTGTGTGAAGTGTTAAAGGTCCAAGAGTGGAATATGCTCTTGGGTTGTTAAGACTACATCAACACTTGTCTAACTATCTATCTTGTATATTGTTTTAGTTTCGGCTTCTTGTGTTGTTAATGTAACCCATTTGTTCTTGTTGATATTGTAATATTGTGTAGCTTCATCTTGTGTTGCTAAAATTTCTTTTGGCTGGCTTTTTTGGTGTATTAACACCTTGTATCTTCTTCTTTCTTATTCTAGATAGTGAATTCGAGAGAGGCCTCTATTTGGTCCACGATTTGTTGTGATTTGTGGACTGTTTTGGGGTGTGATTTCATGTTTCCTTGTTTGTTCCGTATCATTTGGTATCAAATAAAGGCTGGTTTTTGTTCCCACAAAGTCAATCTTGGGTTTGATTAGTAAAAAAATAGTTGATAAAAACTAAAAAATTCTAGAAAATAGCAATCTGTCCATTTTTGTGTTCTTGGCCAAAAATTATGTTGTGTTGTTGTCTTGGCTGAGATTTTCTTATTTTTATTGAATAGATTTTGTAGTTCTTTTGTTTTCCTAGTGTGTTTCTTGTGTTGGTTCTTTCTTACCAACACTAAAAGTGTCAGATCTAAAGGTTGAGCTTATAAAATTGACATTGTTGTTGTGAACTTGATGTGGCCATGTGTTGATCCTTATTGTTGAAGGTTGGTGTTTTTACTGTTGAGTTCTTGAGCTTGACCTTGTGTTATTGTTGTGAATTTGTGGCTTAAGAACTTTTTGTTGAAGTTGTTGTTGAAAGGTGGAACTTGACAAAGTGTTGATTGAAGTGTGAGACCAACTTGAACCTTAGACTAAAAGATTCAAAAGTTTGTGTTCTTGGTGTTCTACACCAATCTTCATCTTTTATTGAAAAAAAAGTGGATGTTAGATCTAAGAGGGTGACGGAAGGAGGTGTAGTATTTTTTTGTCATCAAAGACTTTTACCACCACTTCCAACCACTCAAAGACTTTACAACCCTTTTCCAACCAACTTCCATGTTTTGAGGGCCTTGTTTTAAGGGAAAATACTACAAAATTCCAAGTCTTGGAACTTGAGTTGAAAAAGAGTTCCAAGACCAATTCTTTTCCTCCTTAAACAATTCCACTAATCCAGATCAAAAATTGGTCAAGACTTGAACCTTGGACAATAAAACTTGACAAAATCGTGACCAATTGAGGGTTGCCACATCATCATATTTTTACTGTTCACTAACAATTTTTAAGCTCAAATTTTAGATTTTCTTAGTTTCATTTTATTGTTTCTTTAGTTTTGTTTGTTGATTCCATTACAAACTTACAAGCTAGTACTAGAATTTAAGTTAGTTTTGAAACCGTTTTTCGTGTATACGTTCCTTTGTGCGTCTTATTCTTTTGACTCGTCGTAATACTTGGTCCACCTCTCAATGTCTCATGGAGTACAAGCAAGGTTACGATACTTGTGAGATCAAAGTGTGAAAAATCCGAGATACAAAACAATAGAGAGGGAGTGTGAGGACCATTCTTGTACAACTAACTTGTTATTTTTTTTGTAGGTAACTTTTTGACATAATGGAAACCATTTTGGCCCTCCTTGATGCTTTGTCCCGAGACCTTACTATGGCAAATATGGGTCTTGAAGAAATTAACTCGGATGTGGTAACTATGAGTGAGAGGTTGGATCAAATATAGAGTCAAAGAAACTCTCGTGCTTTTACTCCTGAAACTTTACTTCCAATGACCAATCCTCCAAGACCACCACATAATACCATAATCCAAGCTCCAAATAGCGCTCAAAACTGAGAACAAGATAGACCACTTCCCCCCCAAGTTGATCAAGTCCATCAAGGAGGACTTGGAAGCCAATTTTCTCCCATCCAAACTCCACAACCGAAACCCCACTTAACCAAAGCAAGCCTCTCAACCGAAGCTCCACTACACCAAAATCGACATGTCCATATAGAGGAGAATAGTAGAAACAAAACATTAAGGATATGGGGTCTACGAAAATGCTTGTATGATGGTAGGATACTTGTTTTGGATGAGATTGAAGACAAGAATCAAGATGGAGAGGAAGTCGAGGTTCAAAATGAAGATGTTAGTCGAGACTTGTTCTCATTGTATCCTCGGGTTCCCTTTTTTTTTGTGGACTATTTTGTGCACTTTCTTGATGTTTTGAGGACTGTTTTGGGTGGTTTCTTTTGGAGGTCCAATTGCACGAGGTGAAGCCGTGAATTTATGGTTAATTCCTCTCAAGATGGACAGGATGATACGAGTACGATCACGATCATGGAAACTTTTGAGTATTTTGAAGACCACCTAAATGTGCCCAAGTCTAAGTATGAAGAAGGCCCAAAACCATCCCAAGCACACTCCATGGGCTATTTTTGGAGCCCTTTTCATTAAAGGGTCTTTTAGTCTTTTGTCTTTTATTTTGTAATGTAATATAAATTGAACCTTTTAGGTTTTTAGTTGGTAGTTTCTATGAATGTTGAAGAAAGAACACTTCTCTTAGAAAGAAAGAGTCCACAACCGAAATGAGGGCATAACATAAGGGTGGATTCTCTTGTGTGTTGCATTTTGCTTGATACGTTGGTGCTTGGGTGGTGGACGTCTCTCTTGTGTCAATTGTAAGAGTTAGGTGTTTGTTATGTGAAGTTTTAAAGGTCCAAGAGTGGAATATGCCCTTGGGTTGTTAAGACTACATCAACACTTGTCTAACTATCTATCTTGTATCTTGTTTTAGTTTCGGCTTCTTGTGTAGTTAATGTAACCCGTTTGTTCTTGTTGCTATTGTAATATTGTGGATCTTCATATTGTGTTGATAAAATTGTTGTTGGCTTTCTATTTTGTCATATTAACACCTTGTATCCTCTTTTTTCTTGTTCTAGATAGTGAATTTGAAAGAGGTCCCCATTTGATCCATGATTTGTTGTGATTTGTGGACTATTTTGGGGTGTGATTTTGTGTTCCCTTATTTGTTCCGTATCAGAAACCAAGGAATCATTTCAAACCAATTGGAGAATCATATACTAGCTTATATAAGAAATTAAGACAAAAGGACATGATCACTCCTCTTCTTGGGTACACCCCTGACCCACATTTAAGAAATTTTGATCCTAATGTACGATGTGTGTATCATTCTGATATTCAGGGTCACAGTACTAAAGATTTTCATGCTCTGAAAAGAGAAATGATAGGATGATTTAAGATAAATTTATTATGATGCAGGACATTGACAGTGGTGAAAGCTCTAGTCATGCTGATGTGCAAACTGACTAAGATGTAAAGCTCAACAATTGGGAAGTCACTCCTTCCCTTACTAAGAAAGATTTGTGGTAGTTTATTTTATTTTTCTTTCTTTCAACAAGCTTGTCTTGTTTCTTTGTCATTTATGTTGAAACTCTATTATATTTTCTTTCAACAAAATGTAGTATCCCTTTTTTATTTTTTTATTTTTTAATATATATTTTATTTATTTTCTTTACACATTATATTTTATGTCACTTCTAGTGATATGATATGCATGCTGAATTTTTTGCCAGATCTTAAACCCACTCTAATCATGAAATATTGAACTATGAAGTTAAAATTGAAAAAAAAAATATGTAAGAAAATAAGTAAAGTGTTGAGATGTTTGATGACTGAGTTAAAAGATCACTTGAATGAATTAAGGGAATCAGTTTGCGAATCAAAGAATGATTTGATCATCAATTAGAAGGTCCTATTAAAGCATGTAATCAATCAGAGGATGTATAGTCTCCCCTATCAGGGGAAGCAAAAGGAAGTTAGCTTCAAAAAGGCATGAGTCATCCGTATGAGTAAAGTACAACATAAATGGACCTACACGTTTCATCAACATAAAAGAAGTGACACACGTGCATATGCTTAGTCAAGGTCAATATTGAAAAGATGTGTATGATCTCATATTTAACTCTTAGACTACATGTCATGGACTTGCTTTTTTAAGGATTGGTATGATGAAGGCATTTCATTCTACTATCTAAATAGTGTGTCATCCTTTTTAACCCTTTTTGAGCTTTATTTTATTTTCTTTCGTGTCCCTCTTTTGAAATCAAAATAGAGTTTGAAAAAATAGAGTCAAAGAAAAAAAAGAGGAAAAATGAGTGTCAAGAAAGAGAAATAGAGTCATAAATAAAAAATCTCAAAAATAAAAAAGTTGAAAAAGAAAAAAGAAAAAAGGAGTTAAAAAAAAAAAAAAAAATCAAGCAAAAGAACAAGATGTCTGAACTACGTTTGACCTGATTCTTGTTACGACAAGATACGTAGGCAGCCCTACACTGGGGTTTGGTCCAACCAAGTGAAAATTCACGTTACCCAGTATGAAATAAAATTGAGGCAAAAAATATTATTATTATTTTCCTTAGGAGTCAATATCAAAAGTTGTATGCTTCACCCTGTGTCATGTAAAATTTTGAGCCTCATGCCGCCCTTTGTTTCTAACCCTATCCAAAAGTCATGTTACAACCAAAGAAAGACCTTCAGATCAATATTTAAGAATGTCAAGTCTAATCATATTATGGGTGCATGATGCTTCATATTTTGGGCGTCGTTTTCCTTCAGCAAAAAAAAAAGAGTTTTATTGGTGAAAACCCTCTTGGGCACCATAAGGCGACAGTGAGTTGTGAGATCAATAAAAATAAGAGAGTCTTATCGGTGAAAACCCTCATGGGCACCATAAGGCGATAGTTAGTTGAGAGAAAATTAAAATAAGAGAGGTTCACTGGAGAAAACCCACTGAGGTGCCACTATCCTAAGAAGGATTGCAATCTAGAGAAACAAGTTCAAGAGTGGCTAAATTTCAAATTCAATAATTGGAAAAAAGTTGAAAATGATTAGTATGGGTAGATCAGGTTGTTTAATTCAAAATGCATGTCATAATCACTGAAATCAGCTGCCATACTCAGATAAGTTTTTCTTTCTGTCATCTTTTGAAAAACAGATGTCAAATGTCTTTTTTATTATTATTATTTTTCTTTTTGATTTTTGTGTCTTTGTTGTCGAATGAAAAATCAATATCATCATCTTTCACGTGTTTTGAGTCAATTCATGTTAAGACAAGTAAGAAATAACTTCAAAACTTGCTACCAACTCCCTCAATTGCACAAAGCAAGACAAAAGGCTGAGGCTCAAAGATAACATGTTTCAAAATAAAGTAAGGTACTCAAAAACACTTGTCATCCAACAGTTTTTCTTACTCATGGGAGTATAAAAAGATGTATTAAAAGTTAAACCCAGATGTATCAAGCAAGGAAAATGCGGTTTGAGTTAAATACTTTTAGTAGCCAGAATGTAGGGTCAAGAATATAACAAGTCAATGATACTTATCAATGATATAAAATTGATACAAGTCAAATGGACACCTTAGCTTTCAATGACATCATTCAAAGTCAGTACGTGGGGCATCAAGCTTTGGTCGCATTGAGGACACGGGATCATACATGGAGGGGCCAATTTGAGTACACCAAAGAGCAATCCCACGTGTGGAAGATTGGTTGGAGCATTGAAAATTGAGGACTCACAGTTTTGGGCCTTCATTAAGGACATTTTGTTCACTTAGCCTTGTCCAAGTAATACTCCATGACCACCCCTTTTCATTAAGGGTATTATGGTTATTTTGTTATATAATAAGTTAGACTATAAATAGGTTCTATTAGTTCATTTGCTAGTTATTTTTGAATGATGAAAGATTAAAACACTTGGAAATCCTATCTTCAGAGTAGACCACCTTCATATAGTCTTATTTAGGACTTGGAAAAGTCATCCTTAGTATAGGGCTTGGAAAAGCCAATATTGTTCTTTGCTTGGAAATGGTGGATCTTGAGGTGAGCCGATTACCTTGGCAGTCACCGTAAGAGTGAGGTTTTGATTATTAAATTCATTAGGGGTTAGTGTTGAAATACACTTGGTTCTTAATCTTGTAATAATCTTGGTCTCACTATCTATCTTTATTTTCTATGCAATTTCCCTCGTGTTTGTGTTGAATTCGTGTATTGTTTCATCTTGTGTCATTGTTATCATCTTCATCTTCTCTCTTTAGTTATAATTTCAGTTTCTATTTTTGTTTCATATATCATTTGGTATCAAAGCATGGCTTGATCTTGTTCCTACAAGATCAATATTGGGCTTGCTTGTTAGAAAATTCAAAAAAAAGCGTTAAAAACTAAAAATTCTAGAAAAATAGCAATCTGTCCGTGTTTGTGTTCTTGGCCAAAATTGTGTTCTTGTTGTGTCTTGGCCGAGATTTATTTGTTGTGTGACTAGATCTAGTAGTGTTCTTATTTGTTTTGTTATTTCTAGTGTTAGTTTTCTTGTCCACTAACACTTTGAATCTAGATCTAAACTTGAGCTTGAACTTGTTGAAAGTTGTTGCCGTGAACATAAGCTTGGCCCATTGTTGTTGACCATTGTTGTGGTGGATTGTTTTTGCCGTGTGGTTTCTCCTTGATGTTCTAAACTTGACCACGTGCTATTATTGTTACTTGGTGGCTTGAGAACCATTTTGTTGAAGTTGTAGTTGTCTTGGCCAAGTGTTGGAGATATTGTTATTGTGGATTGGAGTTGGTTATTGGAATTGTTGTTGTTATTGTTCTTGGTGTGGTTGTTGTTGTTCTTGAAGTTCTTCACCTTCCTTCATATATTGTTAGAACATAAAGTGAATGTTAGATCCTAAAAGGTGAAGGAAAAAGGTGTATGTACTTGTTAGTCTTGAAAGACCCCCAACCACAAAAATACTTTATATCACTTCTCAACCACTTTTCCATGATTTAAGGACCCATGTTTTAAGGAGAAGTACAACAAAAAAGTCAAGTCTTGAAAATTGAAAAAGGCTCCAAGACTTATTTTCCCTCCTAAAACAAATTCCATCAATCCAAATTAATTTTTGACCAAGACTTGAACATTTGAGAATAACCACTTGATAAAATCGAACCAATGTGTGGCTACCACATCATCACTGCTACTGTTCACGCAATATTTTCGAGCTCAAAATTTTAGATTCTTAGTTTGATTTTTATTGTCCCTTAGTTTTGTTGTTGGTTCTAATACTAATTAGCAACTAGTAATCACCTACTTAGTTGTAGATTAGTTGTTGAGTTTGTTTCTTTCGTGTCTTCATTATTTATGTGCTTTTCTTATTTTTAACTCGTCGTAACTTCTTTGTTTTAAGTTCGTAAGTAGATTTTATTTTATGTCTTGAGTCGATCAAACAAGTATCTATTCCGGCTGCCAAGTAGAATTGACATCTTCTTAACTACCGGAGTATAAGCAACTTTTAATATTTGCCGCTCTAAATTGTGAGGATCACAAAAGTGAGTGAATATGAGTGTTGGTGAGGAGCTTTTACTACTAATCTTATTTATTCATTTTGTAGGTTTAAAAGGTAATATAAGGGGAACATGTCTTTGATAGCCGCGGATTATTGTGACTACAACATGGGAGACTATGATTGTAGTGAGGGGTTTTATGGCTACGAAGTTGAGGGAGATTACGGAGGCTATGAAAATATCCATGATCAAAACTTGGGAAGATTTGAGAGTTACGGTTTTGAGGAAGAAAATGAGGTGAATGAAGTTCCTAGTACTTATAGGGAACTTGGAGATGATGTAGGACCACATGATGGATCTTATGATGACGTTGGGGCACGTGAGAAGTCTTACAATTATCACTCCGAACCTAGATTTGGTGTTAGGTATAACCCTTTCGTTCACAAAGTTTATGAGAGCTATGATGAGAGTACATGTGAGGAGTGTGAATATTCATATTCTCCACCTTGTAGTACTTCTTATCAAGATCGATACTGTGTGAATGGTTATACTAGCTCTAGTAGAGGTTGTCCAACGAGAAGAAGAGGGTATGCATCTCCAAAACTGAGGGGTACTTGTGCTCTTTATAATGTTGATCCGAGAAGAAGTGTACACTCCAAAAAGGTGACCATTTATGGGATACCGGGCTTACTCATTGAATTAAATGATAGGTACTATAGTAACTACATCATTCCATCCATGGTTAACTACTTGGGGTTGTTTCGTGAGCCTTTACTTGTTCCATACTTCTTGGACGGGTTTAAGGTTACTGAGAGGGTCAAGGTTGTCTTCTCCCAATTTGAATACCATGAGAAGTTGTGGTTTGATATTCTTCCATTGACATACGGTCATGTATGCTTAGGTGCCAATTGGTTTGCACAATATAGAGTTCCAAACGTGCAAAATTGGCCAAATATTGTAAGAGACCAATGGGGGAATTGCCTCATGACTTACTTGCTGCCCAAGCCACGAAGAGAAATGCCTACCTACTCCAATCCGAATTATTATGAAAGACAAAAGATTGAGAGGAGCAAAAGAGAGCAAGGTGGTAATCCGAAAGTGGAAAAAAGAGAGGTTGTGTGAAGCGAAGTGAGGGGATTACCACCAAACCATGCTAACATTAGTTGTCCTTCTATTTCTAAGGACATTTATGTAGGTACCAACATGACAAGCGAAGGCGAACAATGTTGAAAGTTATTTGCTGCCCAAGCTTTTGTAAGACCTTCACACCATGACAAAGAAGAATCTACTCAAGGACTTCAAGGTAAAATAGCTAACTCTTACACTTTCGTGCATGTGAATAATAATTGTGTGGCTAGTAGCCCATTGAGTGTGTGTTATAGCTTTCCTATATATGAGTCTATTATTTCTTTTCCACTTAATGATGATATATGTGTTGTGAATGTGGATACACTAGTTGATCCTATTGATGACCAAATCGACTCTTCTTGTAAGATTGATTTATGTCCACCTAGTGTTGAAACCATTGTGTTGAATGAAAGTACATTATATTCGGAAATTGGTGTTGATCAACTTATGTGTGAAAATTACCCACCACTTGAAGATGTGTATGATGTTATTAATGAACCTCAAGTGTGTGATGATGTTGAAAATGTTGATCAAAGGAATAGGAGTGAACCCGAGAGCTATTCTTGGGATAAATTACACTTAAACTCTCTTTGAAACTTGATATTGATCTGTTAGAGAGTGATGAATGGGTTTGTTTTGAATTTGTCCGTGAAATAGATCATGCTCTCTTTAGGTATAATGTCTTGTTTGAAGATGATATAACCAATCCTAATAAACCTAGTGGTGAAAATGATGGTATAGCTTGCCTTAGAAGCTATAGCTGATATGCTAACCCACTATGATGTGGAAACATTCCTCTTAAAGATGGAAATCTCTTCTTAGAAGATGAGAGTACTCTTAAGGGTAAGGGATGTGTGGTCTTGGAAACTAATTCTCCTTCTACTTTGTGTGACTTTATTATTGAGAGTACTCATAGTGATGATTGTGAAACTAGTAGTGAGTAGACACATGAGAGCACCTTAGTAGAAGTCGACTTAAGTGATACATTTCTCTACTCTCTACTTGCTTTGGATAATATATATGTTATTATAGAGAGTATGCCATTTAGTTTGGGTGGAGACCACGGGAAAGGGGAGTATTGTCTAGAACCATGTCTATGGCCACTCTTCTCGTTTGACCTAGGTGCCAAATATAGATTTGATGATGATGGTGCACCCAACTTGTTGCTTCGTTTTCATTACCAGAAAAGTATCACTTTTGGTGAATTCCATAGCCAAATCCTTTGTGCATTTTTCATTAATTATTTAATATTTAATTCAAAGTATCCTTGGTTATATTCTAAATATGTGCAACCGTGGCATGTTAAGGTGATTTGTCGTGCTAATCCTAACCCTCATGCTATGAGGAGTTTTGTATTTGTGTGTCCTTTCTTTGGTTTTGCAAGGTTTCGATTCGAGGTTGAATCCTTTTCAAGAAGGGGAGAATGATACGAGTCAAATGGCCACCTTAGCTTTTGATGACATCATTCAAAGTTAGTATGTGAGGCATCAGGATTTGGTCGCACTGAGGACACGGGATCCTACATAGAGGGGCCGATTTGAGTACACCAAAGAGCATTCCCATGTGTGGAAGATTGCTTAGAGCATTGAAAATTGAGGACTCATGGTTTTGGGCCTTCATTAAGGGCATTTTGTTCACTTAGCCTCGTCCAAGTAACACTCTATGACCACCCCTTTTCATTAAGGGTATTATGGTTATTTTGTTATGTAATAAGTTAGACTATAAATAGGTTCTATTAGTTCATTTGCTAGTTAGTTTTGAATGATGAAAGATTGAAACACAAAAATCCTCTCTCTTGAGAGTAGACCATCTTAGTATAATATTAGTTAGGACTTGGAAAAGTCATCCTTAGTATAGGGCTTGGAACAACCAATATTGTTCTTTGCTTGAAAACGGTGGATCTTGAGGTGAGTCGATTACCTTGGCGGTCACCGTAAGAGTGTGGCTTTGATTATTACATTCATTAGGGGTTAGTGTTGAAATATACTTGGTTCTTCATCTTGTAATAATCTTGGTCTCACTATCTATCTTTATTTTCTATGCAATTTCCCTCGTGTTTGTGTTGAATCCGTGTCTTGTTTCATCTTGTGTCATTGTTATCATCTTTATCTTCTCTCTTTAGTTATAATTTCGGTTTCTAGCTTTGTTTCCCATATCAGAAATGGAGCTGAGCATGACAAGTGCAAAAAGGAATCACATCAAAAGCTAAGACCACAAATCAACCACTTTATATGAAATAAAAACACGTGTTACCAAAGGTTTCAAAGGCTAAATATTAAAAGATGCAATTCCTCAATTCAGCAAATTCAAGAGGCAATATTGTTACATAGAGGCAATATTGTTACATAGATTCGGTAAGCACAATAATGGTAAAAACTCATCATTTTATATCCTTAGGAGACACACTTCCTTAACTGGTATTACAGTTTTCACTTGTTAGGTGACACACTTCCTAACTTGAACCTTCACTCCTAGAAGACGCACTTTCTACTCGAGTCCTTCTATTTAACCCCTAGGAGACACACTTTTTTATTTGAATAATTTAAATTACATTTATTAGGTGACACACTTCCTAACTTGAACTTTTACTCCTAGATGACGCACTTTCTAGTCGAGTCCTTTCATTTAACCCCTGGGAGATGCACTTCCCTGTCTGGGTAATTCAAGTTTCATTTGTTAGGTGACGCATTTCCTAACATGAACTTTCACTCCTAGAAGACGCATTTTTCAGTTGAGTTCTTTCATTTAATCCCTAGGAGACGCACTTCCTAGTCTGGATAGTTCCAGTTTAATTTGTTAGGTGATGCACTTCCTAACTTGAACTTTCACTCTCCGAAAATGCACTTTCTAGTCGAGTCCTTCTATTTAACCCCAAGGAGAAGCACTTCCTAGTCTGAATAATTATAGTTTCATTTGTTAGGTGGTGCACTTCCTAACATGAATTTTTACTCCTACAAAATGCACTTTCTTGTTGAGTTCTTCTATTTAACACCTAGGAGGCGTACTTCCTTATTTGGGTAATTTAAGTGTTCATATGTTAGGTGATGCACTTCCTAACTTGAACCTTTACAACATTCATTCCATACTTTCTAGTCGAGTCATTTCATTTAACCCCTAGGAGACGCACTTTCTTGTCTGGATAATTTAAGTTTTCATATGTTAGGTGACACACTTCCTAACTTGAACCTTTACTTCTAGAAGATGCACTTTCCAGTTAATTCATCTTATTTAACCCCTAGGAGACGCACATCCTTGTCTGGGTAATTTAAGTTTTCATATGTTAGGCGACGCACTTTCTAACTTGAACCTTCAATCCTAGAAGACGCACTTTCTAGTTGAGTCACTCCATTTAACCCCTAGGAGACACACTTTCTTATTTGGGTATTTCAAGTTTCATCTTCAGATGAACACATTTTAATTTGAGCCTTGACTTCTAAAAGACACACTTTCTAGTTAGAGTCCTCCACGTTAAATTTTAGGAGACACACTTCCTAATTTTTGTCATCAATTTTACTCTGAAGAGACGCATTTCTTTATCAGGGCCCTAATTCACCCTCTTTTCTGTACTTTTAAAAAGTTATGATCTGGTGACACTCACAAAATTTTCTAGTATAAATTAAGGCCAAAAAATTTGTTCCTGTTTAATGGAATTTACTTAATGCTCAGGACCCTCCTGGATAATGGGAATATACTTTATTCTTAGGACCCTCATGGATAATGGAAATTTACTTTATGCTTAGGACCCTCCTTAATAATAGGAATCTACTTTATTCTCAGGACCTTCCTTGATAATGGGAATTTACTTTCTGCTCAGGTCCCATCTGAAAAATGGGAATTTACTTTCAGCTCAGGACCCTCCTGGATAAAGGAAATTTAATTTTTTTCTTAGGACCCTCCTGGATAATGGGATTTTATTTTCTGCTCAGGACCCTTCTAGATAATGGAAATTTACTTTCTTCTCAGAACCCTCCTCGATAGTGGGAATTTACTTTTTGCTCAGAACCCTCCTAGATAATAAGAATTTACTTTCTACTCAGGACCCTCCTAGATAAATGGGACTTTATTTTCTATTTCACTATTTACTTTGAGTTCAAGAATACTTTTGGAGAACAGAAATTACTTTTAGAAATAGCAAGTTAGGAGCCCGCCTGAAGAACAGGTGAAGAAATAGCAAGTCAGGAACTCGCCTAAAGAATAGGGTAAAGATTTTCAAGTCCAAGTTAGAAGAATGTTTGAAAAATAAGTCAATTGTCAAGTTCCTCTCTTATGCCAAGAGCCAACATGGAGGAAATTTCGTGTTTCAAGTTCAATTTAAAATAACGAATATCTCACCATTTGAGAAGTCATGAAGATTCAAGTCAAGATTTCAGAAAAGCAGCATAGATAAGATCTTCCACTTGTATCTTTATTTTTTATTTTGTTATTTATTTGGATGTAAAAAGTAGAAGTCGCAAACCAGAGGCTCGACGAAACCTGACTTGACCTCTAACTCATTGTCTCACCATTCTACCTCTTTGAACTACACGAGACTCGATTCCTTTAAAACCTAGGATATGTAGGCGGTCCAAAATCAGGACTCGATAACATCTTATTTTTTTCTTTTTTTTTTTATTTTATCCCCGCTTTTCGAATAATCGGAGGGTCAAAACTCATCACTTTGTCTACTTGTTTGTGTGAAAACTCTTCGAAATTTCAAACAAAGAGGGCAAAATGTAGATACATGATATTTGACCCTCCCCAAGTTTTAACTTAGTTTTAGACATCAAATATTTATATTTTTGTTCAATATTTTTTTTAGCTGTTATTTCATTTTTGATATGTGTTAGTTGAAAAATAAATAAATTAATAAATAAATAAAGTTATATTTTAGGATATATTTTATTTTTATTTATATTTTAATAATAAAAATATTTTTAAAAAATATGTTTTCTTTTATCTTAGATTTTAATAAAATAAAAAAATTACAATTTTAATTTTTTTTCTTAATTATATTTTTGTAAAAATTAGTTATAAATTTTTCTTATATCATCTTAAGTATAAAAGATAATTAGTTAATATTTTATTTATTTATTTTAAATTTTATTATTATTTATTCTATATATATTTTAATTTTAAAAAAAAAAACATTATTCTGAAAAAAAAAAAAAAAAAAAAAAAAAACTACCCATCTGCAACCCCTCCACCCTTAAAATCCCTACCCCTCAAAGGCTCAAACTCCAATTCCCCCACGTCTCTCAACTCCCCACTCCCACTCCCACTCCCACTGCAACTCCCTCAACTCAAACTCTTTATCCCCACTTTATGTAAACTACCCTATTACGGATAACTTCAAACACCCAACTCGTATAAATAATACATAGGGACGACAACAAAAAAAGAAGGAAAAATAGAATAATCGAGAAAGAATATGCAGAGAGAAAGACGAGAGTGGAACACTAACGAGAAGAAGAAATAGACGTAGTAGATTTAGGAGAAGGAGACAAAAATTAGAGTTTGAGTTTGGAGTTTCGTTCGAAGCTTTGGTGATGGCATTTTGCATCTTTACTCGCTTTAATTCATCATGCAGGTTCTTGTCGAATCCGTATTGTTTATTTTACAAGTTTTTTATGTGAATTGAAGCATGAATAAAGCTATTTTCGTGACTTTTTATATTGTTTATTATGTGTAATTTATTATTTTTATATAGTTTGCACAATGTCATTATTTATAACTAGTTTGCCGTTCGAACTAAGGTTAACTAGACTAATTTTGAATTTTAAATGAGATAATTATTAGAGTTATTAGCGTTAAAAGATGTAACGTTACACTCGATTGATCATGACATGCGATTAGTATAATTGTGTTGTAAACTAGAATTTTAGACCCATATGCACGCATGCATGCAAAAATAAGAAAAAGGAGATAGAAAACATAAAAGAATGAAGGAGATCGAAAAAGATAAGAGTGGAGGTAGGATACAGGTAGATACATATTAGATTAAAAACAAAAATACAAAGAAAAGAAAGAAAGAAAAGAAAGATTACTTTGAAGTTTGAAGGTTCGTGAATTGACGTTTGGAGTTTGGTTTCTATGTTGAGTTTTTCGGTGACATATTTATAAATGTTTGGTTGTAAGTAAAAGCATAAAATAATTGTTTAAATGATTTCATGGCAACAATAATTTCCCTTTATCATACTTTTAAAATCTACGAAAGTGTTTCAATGTAGTTTGTAAACGTTTTGTGTGCATAGACATTGTAGTTGTTTGGACCCAATGTTATTTCTAATCAATGTTTTAAAATTTTAATCAAGTATTTTTTTTTTGGGTTCAATTTAGTTCCTTAAAAGTACAAATCTTTGAGGGAAATAGTATGTTTTGAGCATTTATGGGAGTTCTTATTTTTTACTAGTCTATTGACATTTGACAACTACACAAATGGGCTTAAATATTTGGTTCTAATTATAAATGGTGTTGAAGTCGCTAGAACATGCTTTCAAAGACGTGGGCTTGCTTACATCGTAACCTTAAAAAAGGGTAAGATTATATGCTCGGATAAAATTATAACATTAATTTTATTAGAACTAACTCCATGACCATGAAACCGTGAATGACTTAATACAAGTGCGTGCTAGTCCATTTAGCACTGATATTGAGTCATTTTGGTAGAGAAGTACTATTACATTTAATAAAACAGATTAATGAATTAGTTTTCGGAATAATTGATTACAAGTGTGTACTCCCTCAGTCCCATTTACTGGTCCCAAATTTTCTAATTTGTTGTCCCATTTTACTTGTTCTTTTTTACTTATATAGACAAGACAATTTTTTTCTCATTATACCCTTAGTATAATTGATCACTCCTTATTATTAGTATTCTTGAAAAATGTTGCAAAGGAGTACAATTAAAAGTACACCATTAAGAATATAAATGGTGCTTTGGTATTAGCAACCCATTAATATTGGAATTAACAACAAGACACAATTAAAAGGGGTAAAATGGTAAAGTTACATTACCCATCATTATTTTCTTAATAGTTTTGTCATTCCAATTTGAGACGGGTAAAATGGGACGAGGAAATATTTAAAGTTGGGTAGAAATGCAATGGCGTTTTCTTTCTAATTGATTGTGGGTTGATTTAATTTGTCGTAATTTGTCCTAACTATTTATTTGTTGGTTTGAGTATTATTTTACCGGGCAAATAATTTAAGAAACTGACATCTCTTTAGTTAATGTACTAATTATGTGTTTTAAGTTTTCATTTGGATTAATAATGAATCAGCCTTCAATTGTCTTGTTCATATTCTTTTTTTAGTTATGTGTTATTAATCCAACTTCCTAAAATGGTTCAGACACAAATTTTGACGTAGTTTTTTTTTTAAAAATAAAATTGTTTGTAGACCCCGACATTTGTTAAGGCCTAATTAATAATTAATTATTAATATGAGGTAAAATAAAATGGGTTGCAGACTTATTCAAGACCCATCATATTTGATAAAAGAAAAGAGGGAAAAATCCTTCGACTGTCTTGGACGAAAAAGGGGTGTGACAATATGGTAATACCTCAAATTTTAAAGCTCTAGACCCCTCAAAAGATACACCACTAAATTAACTTCCCAATGCATCAAGTTTTGTCTTAATCTAATATCGTGGCAAAAAGTTATGCAAGTTTTCCCAAAATTCCAGTCAGCTGCCTGTGGCTACGACTCATGTGACGATCCGTAACCATACGTTTTGAATCATTATGAGCAGTCATAGTCTGAATAGAAATGACCCTCAGGTTTAGCCCAGTGACTATGACTCCTCCCTACGACCCGCAATCAGTTGCTACGAGTCATTAGGTGGGCTCGTAGCCACAACAGTGTGTAACTAAGAATTCATCAAAGTGGTTAGGATTCCAGCATATGACTCGTAGTCAGACTTTTTGAGTCGTTATATGGACTCGAAGCCTGACTAGTGAATGACCCAAGAATCATGCCTCAAATGTCAACTCTACCTAATGACTCGTAGTCAGTCATAATGAGTCATTAGCGGGAAGTCGTAGTCAGATCAGAAAGGACCCAAACCTCAGGATTCTAAGTTACGACTCAGATTACGACCCGTGACTAGTCATGAGGTGAGTCGTAACGACAGGAACGGGGTTTTTCTATAGGTTTTCTGAAGGACTTTTAAGTATTTTCCCACTCACTTAAATGCCTTACCCTCGTCGTTTGGGCTTCCAAAAGGATGGTATAAAATCTTTAAAATCTCCAATTACACGATTAATCATAATTTCACTCAGAGAAATCGAAAAGAGGCATCCTTTTCTCTCCAAAGCAACTAGGGTTCTTCAAGTTCAAGCTTGATTTCAAGAAATCACTCAAGGCTCTTCTACATCTAGGTATGTGGGATATTCCTCAATGGTCCCTTTTCACCAATTGAGTCCCAAAGTTTCCTAAAAATCTCAAGTTTAGTTTTCTATTTATGCTTAGGGTTCCATGGCAATTATGATTTTTTTTTTTGGAATTACAGTTTATCCTTGCAATTGAACCATGTGTACATGTTATTCCCAGAAGCTTAGCACCTTTCCATGCTCAAAATAATGAATTCCCTTATTTTAATAATATACTATGTTTTGGGGACTACAATCATGAAATTTCTTAAAGTATTCCAATAATGTTATCATGTTTAATGTATTCTTTTATAATGGTAGGTTATAAACATCTGATACCTTGATATTCATGCATGCTACAGTTATCAGGTTACAAAACATTCATTCCATACTTGTATCATTAAATTCATAATAATATTATCATGTTGAGAATTTACCCATTTTGAATCGCATTAGACTTTCATCAGTATCAGTTCAGTTGGGAGTAGAACTTAGCACCGAGGGAATCTAGGGATAAATGCTCACCTTCCAGTTGAGGGTTGAGATAGTTAGTATCAGTCTGTAAGTTCTAGAACTACATAGCCAGTATAGGTTATGAGAGGTCATCCTTCCAGAAAAGGGTTGACACTCTCTTAGAGGTCACCTGTTAGTAGAGGTTTGACACCCTAGTCCTTCGGTATATAAACCTAGTGGATCCACAAAACTAGTGTTAGTACCCGTGGTAAGATACTGATACCCTTCCAACTAGGGTCATAGGTTGAACCCCAATTAGCTCAGATTGGGGCATGGCGATTAAATGTTAGCACCCACAGTTTCAGTTCTTTATTTAGACTATATCAGTTCAGCTTTGCATGACCAAGTGTCCATATATCAGTTATTCAGTTATTTAGATCATTTCAGTATATGTTTATGCTTGGTCTTGAATTTGTTTTACATGTTTATGCATTCATACTTAGTACCCATATGTATACCAGCTAGTTTATATCTCGTATACCAGTACATTCAAAATACTGACCGCATACTCTCTTTTGTGCTATGTTGTCTTATAACATAGATTTGAATGCTCAGTTCTTAGATCGCACTTAGTCCATTTTGGTTCCACTCAGCTGAAGTATTGGTGAGTCCTCATCAGTCGAGGACTTATTATACTATTATTTATTCATCCCAATATTTCATTTTATGTTATTTTAGTAGTTAGAGTTAGTTGGGGACCTATCCCAACAACTCATCGTGTTATAGGCAGTCAAATAGTAAGACAGTTAGTGTTGTTGCCAGTGATGTTTTAAGTTGCATTTGATATTACTTGGATTGAATTATTCAGATATTTTATTTTAAAGACTTCCGCCGAGTATTTTGTTACCTTCTTACAGTGTTTACAACTTATGCCAAATCATGAGTTATCTTGGGGTTGCTCATGGCCTTAAACACCATGTTATGACTAAGAGGTAGTCTCGGGTCGTGACTAGTATTTCCTAACCAATGAGGCCTCAATCCATGTTAGCTACATGGACTAAGATTAGGCAAAAGTCACAAATAGTCAATACCACCATAAACATAAATGTATACTACTGCACGAAGTAAGAATCAATGGTCTTCCTCCATTCAGGACAAGACCTTCCAACATCGGTAAACGAGGTTTCAAGTGTAAGTCACAAGGACTATGCCTTCAATAAAGATACACGTTCCCTTTAATGCCCAATTAGAACGTTTTCATAACCATTAATCCATAGAGTATTTCATTAAGTAATTCCTATATAAGGCATTCCTATGTTGGTATCATTATAACAAGACTTGCAAGTCATTTATTATGCCATATCATTTTTATAAAATATTTTTGACTCCAAATTCTATCTTAAAAAATCATAAGCATAGCCTTTCCTTTCAAAAGTCATAAACATAGCCCCCAAAGGATTTGAAAGAATTATTTAAACCTTTTACCAATTTTACCATACATTATTTCAAAGATGTAATAAACATTATAAAATCCTCATTAAAAATCAAGTTTCAAAAATGGGTTGAGGGATACATCTTTATCATGCAAAGCCATAAAAGTTGTGAATTCATATTACCAATTCCACTATTTTCATGCAACATATTTAAGTTTCATGACCCGTTATTCATATGTAAAAAAACATTAAATCAAGATAAAACCAATTATAAAACTTTCATAACCAAACCCCCCAACTCTAGTTTCAAACAACCATAAAAGAGCACATAATTACCAAGTAAATTAACAAAATATAATAATAGTTAAAGTAAAAGAGTGTGCAACATGCTTTTTTGATGGAAGGAATTTGAGAAAAATTTAAAACCTTAATGTTGGGGCTTGAACCTTAGCTTGGAATCGATATGAAGACATACTTGATTTGTTCAATATACCCTTGATGATGAATTGATGATAAAACATTGAGGAGGAACCTTAATCTTTAATCCTTCTTGAAACTTTAGGATTAGTGGTTGGGATTTTTTAGAGAGAAGAGAAATTAGGAATTTGTAATGACTCAAATTTTGAGGATTTATGTGAAATATGTATTTCTGTGTGATTTGATCATTTTACCCCTTCCCATGGTTTCTTTGTGGTATTTCTGGGGTGTGGAGATAATTGACATAGTTCCCGATGCATTTTGGTATGATTTATGCGATATTGTAGTTTTTGATGCCTTTGAGAGTCTTATAGTGACTTCGGTCAACATATATTGATCTATGCATCGGATGGAAAAACTAACTATGCCAGCAGATTAGGAACGTCATGGGATGGTAACATAGTTGGTATGTTTTTATGGCTTTTCAATCTCATTTTGACCCTCGGTTTAGAAAGTTGTGAAATTAGATTTTGGGTGTCAACTTTGTGAAAACGATTTTTTTTTTGAAAATTTGATATCTCCATTGAGTTCGAAACATTAAATTTGATCGAGTATCATAGTTCGTTTGCATTTTTGAGACTCTGAATGAATCTCGAGGGGTTCTCAGCTGGTGCACCACTTAGCTGGTGCACTCGCTTTCACGAACCAAATTCCGCTTATGAGAATGAGTGGGCAGATACGAGTATTCCATACGCAATATCTTGATCCCGATCATGATAGCCGCATTCGCGGAGAACAGGTTGAAAATATTGTACCTTCCTTTAGGTCAGTTACTGCATACCCGACACCTGGTCGTGTATGCAATGCCTAGACCATATATATACCTTGTTTTCACTATTTTTCATTATTTTTTAGACTTGAATCTTAGGGTTGCATGATTTGAGCTATTTCTTCCATTTTAAAGCTTATTTAAGCTCCAAAGCACCTATTTCAACTAACATTTTCAATCTTGATCATTTAATTTTGATTTAGCTCGAACTAAAAGTAGAAATTGGAGATTTTGGCATGGAAGGCCTAAAAGTTGCATTTCTCTAATT
Organism: Capsicum baccatum var. pendulum; assembly: GCA_030864225.1. Taxonomy (NCBI): domain Eukaryota; kingdom Viridiplantae; phylum Streptophyta; class Magnoliopsida; order Solanales; family Solanaceae; genus Capsicum; species Capsicum baccatum. The sequence goes on from CM061556.1 coordinate 228,496,334, forward strand.
TAAACCCTGATTTCAACCCATTTTCACTGAAGTGAGTTTCTAATCCTAAAATTATCACTTTTCTTTCAATTTCATCTTCAAAAAAACTTCAATTTTCAATTTTTAAAATGGATTTTGGGGATTTTTATTGATAAGTTTGGAAATAGGTTTTCTTTGATATAGACCTTATTTTTAACTCATTTCTTCTTGAGCTCATAAAAATATGGTGAATATATTTAAAAAATAATATTATGATTGTACCCTTTTTCTGGAAACCAGTTTTGGGGGTCCATTTTGACATCAGCTTTAAAATTGGGAATATGGGTATCATTGGCTTTCTTTTAATGCATAGATTTTATGTTTTAGTTGTTTCTGAGACCTTTCATGAGGAGTAACACTTCAAGTTGAAGGCTTGAGGACTGGTTTTCAACATTCGAGGTAGGTTATGGCTTAACTTTCTTCAAATTAAGCTGGGTAGTTAATTAGATACAATATCATGTTAAGGGTGTGGGAACTAATTATGAAAAAGACTATATTATCGTGTTGTGCCCGTGTGGGGGCCTATATGTTGATGTTACTTGGTGGTTTTGAAACATTATTTGATATGTGTGACCGTGTGGGGTCCTATGTGATATTATTGGCCTTATGTACGTGAAATTAATGGTATCTTCTTTGGTGAAAAGGCCTAATGTGGTTTCAATGGTTTTATTTAATTTATTTTACTATATTGTAATATGGATTATGTTGGATTTCATGAATTGTTTGGAATATTGAGTGGTTTTTGGATCAGTTGGTTGGTATGTTGGTTGGATATGAAAATACTCATTTTAGTTGGTTGTGAGCATTACATCTTCATATCATATACATTCATGAAACATTAGTACCATTGTGAAAATAATAGAAATACTAAAAACACTAGATTTTTCTAACAAAAAATGTGACATCTTAAAAACCCTCTACCAAAGGATGTGTCGGAGAGGAGTTATGGATATGGTATTGGATATGGATCGTATATGAGTTAACGAATCCTATATGGGTCCCACGCCAGAAAGCTTTAGCTCCGTAGGTATATACAGAGGTTGTACGACAACCTCGTACAGCATACCCTCATTATCATCATCATCATCATTATTACATTTTATTTATATTGTACCATTACTTGTATTGTATTATCTCTCTTGATGTAAACCTGTCTATATGTATTCTTTCTTCTTACTTGTATGTGTGCTATCTGTATACTTGTATTCTTTTCTTGTATTATCATGATGTATGTGAATACTATAGAATTTTTAGTGGAGACGGTGTGGGCTACCATTTGAGATATTTTTTGGGTTGCAGGTGACGTGCCCTTAGTGTGTATTTTGTATGCTTCATTTTTTTCTTTGCTCAGTTTGCCTATGAGATCTACTGAGTATAAGTGGAACTTACTTACCCTTACCTCTCCCTTTCGGTGCAGATCCTGGTTTGAGTGTGCCTCATGATGTTTAATTTGGGTGACGTTTAGAGCTTTTTTAATGTAGCAGTTGATTTTATGTGTTCGAAGTCTACTACTATCTTTCTTCATTAAACTACGTCTTTACTTGTATTCAGAGATAGACTTTTTCTTGTTTTGGACATCTTATGTATTTTGACCTTGAGTAGTACTAGTTGAGCTCTTACACTGTGACACCAAATTTTGGGATTATGGTATTACTGGTTATATCTTTATGCTTTATTATATTATGTGGTTCGACTTTATTCCTAGAAGCCTTTGGGTTTGTACTATTATTTTCCTTTTATATCAGTTTGTATAATAGGTTTACTTATCAAGTTTTATCATGACAAGTGCCATCATGACCCTTAGTTTTTGGGTTGTGACAAATTAGTATCAGAGCAGCAAGGTTCATGGTCTCAACAGTGTATGAACGGAATATCTAATAGAGTCTCTAGATCAGTATATAGACATCCATATCTTTCTTTAAGAGGCTATAGGATATCTTTAGGAAATTTTCCTCATTTTGTTCCTTATCTGCGGATTTCTTCATACCTTATGTTCTAATTTATATTTTACTCTTTTTTGTACAGATGGTGATGACCAGATCTTGTGAGGTTAGAGATGCAGAGCCTTCATCCAAGGAGAGAGCCTAGTTTAGAGGGTGAGTTTCCAGTCGTGGATGGGCTCAAGGTAGTGGACGGACACGCAGATCTTCCCTATCTAGGAGTAATGTTAAAAGACTTTCCCCTAAGCTTCGTGTTGAGCATGTTAGAGGTGTAGGTCCTACTTTGATTCCACCAAGTTCTTTTATCCCAATCTTGGAGGGGTCGTTGAGTCGCTTATTGACACATTTAAAGGGTGCTCCTTTTAGTGTGCCTGGTTTTCCCAGCTTTGAGTATTGTACCTTCGTTTATGCAAGAGCCTGCTTATGGTGTTCCTCCATCCCCGAGTGTGGATCCTTCCGTTATATCTACTTTTGTTTTTGGTACTCTACAGACTCTGAGTGTTATTCCTTCTTCAGCGCCTGTATCTGAGTATGGTATTCTGAGATTAGGAGTTCAGCCTTTATCTATGTTACCTTTTTATGTGGGATCTCACAAGCCAAATTTGACATGTTTTTTCTTGTTGCCAGTATAGTTATGTCTTCTAATCACAGAAGAGGTTTGAGAGGTTCACTCATTTGGGTCCTCCTAGGTTCAGAGGTGCTCTGGGCAAGGATGCCTATGAGTTCTTAATCAATTTTCATGAGAATTTGCATAACCTAGGTTTTCTTGAGTCACATAGGGTTGTGTATACTACTTATCAGTCGAGGGATGCCCCTAGATATTGGTGGAGGTCACTTGTTGGTGTTAGACCTCTCGATTCTCCTGATGACTTGGTAATAGTTTGCTGAGGACTTCTTGGAGAGGCTCGTGCCTTACAGTTTGAGAGATCAAATGATAAATGAGTTTGATCAGTTAGAGAAAGACTCTATGACTATTGCGTAGAATAAGGCATGCTTTCATGCCTTGTCTAGATATTTCTATGCCAGCATTGCCATCGAGTCTGAAAAAATTTAGAAGTTTGTAAAGGGGTTGGATGTTTCTCTACAGTTAGCCACATCTCAGATGGTAGTATTTGAAGCAACTTTTTTGAGTTTAGTGGATCGTACTAAGAGGAAAAAGGGTATTTTTCGAGCATCTTAGGGAGGCACCAAGAAGGTTCACCATTTGGGGAAGTTCAGTGGTCATACTTCTTGAGGTAAAGATTCTAGAGGCTTCCATAGGTATCATAGTAGACTAGTGCAAGAAGCTTTGCAGAGTTCGAATAATGGATCTTCTGGTTCAACAATTCCTGGTGGCTGTTTGGGCCCAGTTGTACCTTACCCTATTGATTTAAGCCATAGAAGTAGCTTCATGTATGATAAGGATGGCTATGTAGACAAGGATTGTCCTTGTTGTGTATTCATAGCTACTCTTGTTTCAACTGTGAGAGGTAAGGGATCTACGAATGGTCGTGAAGCCATTCAGCTAGTTGGTATCCATTAATAGTGCTATGATATACCTGCCAGACCGAAGGCAAAGGCGTTCGTTGTTGTTATTTGGATCATATTCGGGATACTAATGTTGTTTCACCTCCTTCTTTAGATTCGGTTCGTGTTTTTTGTGAGTTCAAGGATGTGTTCTATATGTGTTTTCCTGGTATGCCTCTAAATCATGATATTGACTTTGCTATTGATGTTGAGCTGGGCATAAAGCCTATTTTTAATCCCCTTTATAGGATGGCCCCGACCAAGCTGAGAAGAATTGATGGATCAGATGTAGGATTTATTGGATAAGGGATTTATCCGACCTAATGTATCACCTTGGGTTATGCCTACTTTTGTTTGTGAAGAAGAAATATGGGTCTATGCGGATGTGTATTGAATATCAATAGTTGAATAAGGTAACAGTTAAGAATAAGTACCCTCTTTGTCATATTGATAATTTGTTTGACCAACTATAGGGTGCTTCAGTGTTTATGAATATTAATTTGATATTCGGGTATCACCAGTTGAGGATTAGATCTATGAATATTCCAAAGATGGATTTTAGGACTCGATATGATCATTGTGAGTTCTTGGTCATGTCATTTGGGTTGATAATGCCCCAACAACTTTTATATAGTTGAAGAATCGAATATTTCAACCATATCTTTACTCCTTTGTTGTATTTATAGATGATATCTTGGTTTATTTCAAGAGTAAAGCCGATCATGAGGAGCATTTGTAGATTATGCTTCAGGGATGAGAAGTCATATTCTTAATTCTCCAAGTATGAGTTTTGGCTGAAGTCTGTCTCATTTTTGGATCAAGTGGTGATTAAGGACGATATTATGGTTGATTCGGCCAAGATTACAATGGTTTGTGATTGGGATAGGCCCACTTCTCCCACCGATATTTGGAATTTTATTGGCTTGGTGGGTTACTATCGATGTTTAGTTGAGCGTTCTCATTTTTTGTAGCTCTATTGTCCAAGTTGACTTAGAAAAAGATTTACTTTCAGTGGTCTGATGTTTGTGAGGAAAGCTTCTAAAAGCTTAAAGATTTGTTGACTTCAACTCTTTTCTTTACTTTTCCCAATGAGGGCATGGGTTTTACCATCTTTTGTGATATTTTAGGAAAAGAGTTTGGTGTTGTGTTGATACAGAAGGGTAAGGTGATTATGTATGCTTCTCGTCAGTTGAAGCCTCATGAGAACAATTACCCTACACATGATTTGAAGTTTTGTGCGGTTGTCTTTGCTATGAAGTTGTGGAGGCACTACTTATATGGATTCTGTTGTGAAATTTTCTCAGATCATCATAGCCCTCAGTACTTATTCACCCAGCAAGTTATCAATATGAGGAAGCCTGTTGTCTTGAGTTACTTATGGATTATGATTTGATCATTCTCTATCATTTAGGCAAGGCTAATAAAGTTGCAGATGCCTTAAGCCAAAATTCGAAGGGTAGCTTGGCGTATCGTTTGATCTAGGATAGGCCTTTAGCCTTAGAGGTTCAGTATTTGGCTAACCAGATAGTTAGTTTTGATATTTCGATACCTGTGTGTGTTTTGGGATCTTTAGGGGCTAGGTCTTTGTTAATGGGGCAGATTCGAGCTCATCAGTTTGATGATGTTTGATTGAGATTGATTTGAGATAAGGTGTTGAGTGGTGAGGCTTCAGGAAGCCTCACCTGATTCAAATGGTATTTTACGGATTGGAGGCCAAGTTTGTCTGCCGAGAGTGGGTAATTATATTAGATTGATTTTGGAGGAGACCTATTGTTCCAAGTATTCCATCCATCCAAAAGTGACTAAGATGCATCATAATTTGAGGCAACATTACTAGTGGGGTGGTATGAGGAATGATGTAGTAGACTTTGTAGATCACTGCCTTTGTTGCTAGTAGGTGAAGGGCAAGCATTTCAGGCCTAGTTGATTACTTCAAAAGTTACCCATCTTTGACTGGATATGGGAACGGATCACCATGGACTTTGTGACTGGATTGCTTCGTACTTCTTATAGTTCTAATAGTATTTAGGTCATCGTGAATCAATTGACTAAATCTACTCATTTTATTTTTGTTTGAGGTTTCTTTCAGTGCTGAGGGGTTGTCCAACATCTATATTCATGAGATTTTGCATCTTTATGGTATACTAGTAGCTATCATCTCAGATCAAGATTTGGTGTTCACATCTTACTTTTGGAAGACCTTTCAGGATGAGTTGGTCACTCCGGTTGATCTTAGTACCACATTTAAACCCCAAACTGACGGTTAGTCAGAGCAGACTATTCAAGTTTTGGAGGACATGCTCCGCGCTTGTGTTATGAATTTCGGTGGTCAATGGGAGCAACATTTAGCTTTGCAAAGCTTGCGTATAATAATAACTACCATTCCAGCATTGATATGGTTCCTTTTGAGGCTTTGTATGGTACACATCATCACTTTCCAGTTTGTTGGTTTGAGGTTTCTGAGATTAGATATCGAGGTACAGACTTGCTTAGTGAGTCCTTGGATAGAGTTCAGATCATTCAGGAAAGGCTTCGAGCGCTCAGAGTTGGCAGAAGTTCTATGCAGATCGTAGGCATTATGACTTGAGATTTGGTGTTGGTGATCGTGTTTTCCTTTGAGTTCTACCCATGAATGGCGTGATAAGGTTTGGGAAGAGAGGCAATCTTAGTCCCAGGTATATTGACCCATTTGAGATTCTACAAACTATTGATTATGTGGCTTATGAGTTGTCTTTGCTCCCAGTTTTATCAATTGTTCATCTAGTTTTTCATGTTTTCATGCTTCAGTGTTACATTTTGATTGAGTCTCATGTCATTCATTGGGAGTTAGTTCAGTTAGATGAGAGGTTATATTTTATTGGGGAGCCTGTCTATATCTTGGCTATGGATGTCAGACGATTACGTTCTAGAGTCAATCCAGTGGTTAAGGTACAGTGGAGACATCGACAAGTAGATGAAACTACTAAGGAGGTTTAGTATGATATGCATATTTCCTATCCCATGTCTTTGTTGATTTAGGTATTTATCTTACCTCTAATTTGAGGGCAAACTAGATATTTAGTGATGGATGATGTACCGACTCAAATTTTGAAGATATATGTGAAATATGTATTTCTATGTGATTTGGTCATTTTACCCCTCCCTGTGGTTGCTTTATGGTATTTTTAGGGTGTGGGGATGATTGACACGATTCTCAATGCATTTTGCTATGAGTTATGCAATGTTGTGTTTTTGGTAGCTTTAAGAGCCTTATAGTTGACTTCAGTCAATATTTATTGATTTGTACGTCAGATGCAAAATGGACCGTACCAGTTGATCTGAAACATCGATTTTAGGGTGGTAACACAACTGGTGTAGTTTTATAGCTTTTAATTCTTATTTCGACGCTTGGTTCTAAAGTTGTGAAATTAGGTTTTGGGGGTCAACTTTGTGAAAATGATATTTTTTTTATAAGCTAATATCATTATTAAGTTTGGAACATCAAATTTGAAAGGGTAGCATAGTTCGTTTGTGTTCATAGGACTCCAGATGAATCCTGAGGGATCCGCGGAGACTTGAAATTTTTCTAAGTCTCTATTGATGCACTCGCTTTCGCGAATTAGAAGTCGCTTACACATTGAACGGGCAGAGGCGAGTTTCGCATACGCGACATCTCGATCGCGATCATGATAGCCATATTCGTGGAGGACAAGTCACAAACGCGATATGTTCCATCAGGCTAGGTATCGCATACGCAACACTTGGTTACGTATCCAATGCCTGGACCATATATATACCTTGTTTTCACCACTTTTTAGACTAATAGCTTAGGGTTTCGTGATTGTGAGATATTGCTTCCCTTTTTAAGTTTGGGCAAGCTCCAAAACATCTATTTCAAATAATTTCTTCAATCTTTATTATTTAATTCTTGATTTATTACGAATTAAAAGTGGAACTCGTGGATTTTGGCCCGAAAGGCCTAAAAATTATATTTCTCCAATTTAAACCCTGATTTTTACCTGCTTTAACTTGGGTGAGCTTCTAATCCTAAAATTATCACTTTTATTTTAATTTCATCTTCAAAACAACTTCAATTCTCGATTATTAAAATGGACTTTAGGAATTTTTAATGATAAAGTTTGGAAATGCATTTTCTTCGATTTGGACCTCGTTTCTAACTCATTTTTGCCTTGATTTACAGCTGTAGATTCCTAAAAATATGGAGACATGTTTCAAAAATAAAATTATGATTTTGCCCTTGTTTTTCAAAAACCCATTTCGGGGGTTCATTTTGACCCCGACTTTAAAATAGGCAATATTGATACCATTGGCTTTCTTTGGATGCATAGATTCTATATTTTCATATTTTAGTTGATTTCAAGTCTGTTCGTGAGGAGTAAGGCTTTAATTTGAAGGTTTGCGAACCAATTTTTGGCATTTAAGGTAGGTTATGGCTTAAGTTTCTTTAAATTGGGATGAATAGTTAATATAGATATAAAATCATGTTAAGGGTGTGGGAACTAATCATGAAAATGGTTATATTATCGTGTTGTGCCCATGTGGGGGCCTATATGTTGATGTTACTTGGTGGTCTTGAAACATTATTTGTTATGTGTGGTCGTATGGGTCCTATGTGATATTGGCTGCCTTATGTATGTGAAATTAATTGTATCTTATTTGATGAAAAGGACTAATGTGGTTTCAACGGTGTATTTTAATGTATTTTACTTTATTGACATGTGGATTATGTTGGATTACATGGATGATTGGAATATTGAGTAGATTTTGGCTCACTTGATTAGTATATTGGCTGGATATGGAAATACTCATTCTAGTTGGGTGTGATTATTACATCCTCATATCATATGTATTCATAAAACATTGGTACCACTATGGAATACTGAAAATACTAGAAACACTGGTTTTTCCTTACAGAAAATATGACATCTTAAAATCCTCTACTAAATGATACACAGTACAGGAGATATGAAAATAGTATTGGATGTGGATTGTATACGGGTCGACGAACCCTCCACGGGTCCTAAGTCGGGAAGCTTTAGCTTCGTAGGTGTAATACCCCATTTTTTGAAGTCACTGTACAACATATGACTCATATCTTTGAGTCGTATAGACATCATACGAGTTGTATACTCAACTCATACCTATGACAGTATGTGATGGGTGATATTTTGTTTATGGTACGATTAAACCTTTGAAGTCATAAGATGATCATATGAGTCGTCCATAGTAAGTTGTAACCAAGTCATTGGGAGGTAAGATGAGTTATGTCCAACTTACGAGAGGTTAAGAGCTAGTCGTATGACATGTTATGAGTTGTAAATATGACTCATAGCCTGATAAGTGAGGGATTTAAGTATCAATACTCATGTTTTGATAGCCTTATAAGTTACTTAGACATATATTAAGTCTTCAAATAGCTCCTAGCTCATGAACAAGTCGAAATATCCCTGAGCTATTAAGTGCTTATAAGGAATATAACTATAGTCATATTCAAAAGAGTATAAATTCTGTTCTACTAAATATTTTTGATATCACGACCCACCAATAGATAGATAATTGAATTATTTTTCCAACTATACCAATTTTTCTTTAATCTGATATCGGGGTGAAAAGTTCTGGCCAAATTACTGAAGCAAGGTACGACTCATACCCAGAACATACGAGTTGTCAGGAGAAGTGGTACCCACAATAGTAGAGGTCGAACATATGAATCATACCCAAACATATCGGGACGGCTTCCAAATGATTTCCAGAAGGTTTCAAAGAGGTTTTTATTGGTCTTTTATCCCCTTATAACTTTCAACCCACAACATTTAACCCCAAGGGGCATTTTTTTCCCTCTCTTTTCCATTAATTAAACAACACAAAATCCCTATTTCCATTCTCAAGAACAATATTAAGGTTTCTTCTCAAGATCATCTCCCAAGTCTCAAAGGTCTAGTTTACTTCACCATGCCAAGAACTTTAAGGTATGTGGGGTATTCATCAATGGATTACTTCCACTCATTTAGCCCAAAAACCCTTTTGTAGTTTTAAAAGTATAAATTTTATTCTACTTTATGGAATTATGCTTACAGTTTATGAATCAAATCCATGAACTTCTTAATAAATCAAATTCAAGTTATGTCAATATGTGTTCCCACGTTATTCAAGGTACTTCATGTTTGAATTTCAATTTCCCTTGTCTTAACCCCTTAATTTTGTGATACATCCTCACATTATGAATTAAACTATGCAAATATGTTGTTTTTCCCATGTTTAACATACCCTCATGTTCAAATTCATGTATTCTAATAATTATTTAAATTTACTATCTTTTGGGTCTTTGAATTATGACTTCCTCCTATTGTTTAAATATTGTTACCATATTTTTGTAATCATTCAGTGCTGGCGGGTTATGAACACTCGTTACCTCCGTATTTTTTTTACATAATTTTCGTTTCCAAGAAATAAGTCAGTCAGGCCATGATTTTATTACCACATTCAGAATATCATATTCATGCTAAGCATTTACAAGTACCGAACCATGTCATGTTAAACAACTAATAATACCAAAGTCTATTAGTTGGGAGTAACACTTAGCACCGAGTGATTGCAGGGAAGACGACTCCCCCATCAGTTTAGGCAGAGTTGTTAGTAGCACTCCTAAAATTCCAAAACCCTATTATCGGTGTAGGATATGAGGGGTCACCCATTATTTTAGGCTTGACTTCCTCTCAGAGGTCACCCGTCAGTTTAGGATTGACACCCTGGTCCTTCGGACAATAGATTAGTTGATCTACACAGCAATATGTCAGTACTCATGGCAAAGTACTAACACCCTTCCAACTGGGGGTACATGTTGTACCCCAATTAGGTCAAATTGGGGAATGTTGGTTACATGTGAAATCCAACTATCTATTTCATTCTCCTATTTCATATATACTATCTTCACTTTCTAATTCATAATCTATATAATCTATCTGCATATATTCTGTATTTTCCATTTTTATTTCTGATATTTGTTTCTTTTTTGGGGTGTTTGGTAATTTACAATCTCTAGCTAAATGTCCTAGTTTTCCACAATTATAACAAGTACATTCTTTTATAGATTTCTTTTTCCTATATGGTCTTTTATGTTTATAATTTTTTACATAATATCTTTTTCTTGGTTTCTTATACTTATATTTTGATTTCTTGTATTTTTTATATTATTTATGTCTTTTTCTTTTCTTAAAATATCTATCTTCACATCCAAATTGAGGTGTTATTTTATCTTTGCAACATACCAAATTTCTTATTAATGTTTTTCCATTTTTATTTCTTATCTATATTTTCACATAGATTTCTATACCATTGTTGTAAAAATTTATTCTTGCTCCTAGGGTATCTACTATTTTTGCTTCATCCCAACTCTTTATTATTTTTGAACTAAATGGTTCGGGTAATTTACTAAAATATAATTTTCTTATTTCCTTACTTTCTTCTATATTATATGTTCTTTTATAATAATATTCTTTGAATGCTCACGTATACTCATCTATATAGCACATATTACATATTGATAGTTTTAACATTAAATTCCTATTTATATCTTTTTCTTTATTTTGTTCTCCTTCTTCTGTTGTCATATTGCTAAATTCATCTCTTATAGCTATTTCATATTTTTTCAATATCTCTATTGGTAGTATTTTAGTAGTTGTTGATGTTCCTTCTGTTTTATAATCATATCTTAATACTTTTTTACTTGTTTCGCCTAGGTTTGAAAACCATAATTTTACTGTTTCTATTAATGTTTTTTCTATATATTCTGGTGTGTTTGTTGCATCTTTCTTATTATCTAATAATTGTTTTGACATGTATCCTACCCATAGTTGTATTATTTTATTTGTGTCTATTACACAGTCTAAATCTAAAAAATTGTAATTAATTATTTGTTTTGGTGTCCATTTATTATATTCATCCTTTGGATTATATCTTCTAAACTTATTTTTGTAATTATAGGTTTATTTTCTTATTTCTAATATACTAGGTATTATAATTTTATCTAGAGTATTTACTTCTGTATTTATTAGTTCTAGATTTTCTTTATTAATTACTTCTTGTTTTTCATTAATTTCTAGTTTTCCTATGTTTTCTAGAATTTCTGTATATGCTTCAATATCTTCCGAGTCATAATTATATGTTTATTCAGTATCTATTGTATTTATTTCTAATTCACTGATTTTTGATTCTTTATTTTTTATTTCTAATTTTTCTTTTAATTAATTTATCTCAATTAATAATTTTTATTCTTTATCTTTTTCTTCTTTTTATTTCTGTCTTTTTTCATACAGGTCTTTTAGCATTTGTAGTTCTTTTTCTAATTCAGCAATCCTACTATTTTTAGTTTCTTCTATTTTTCGTATTTCTTCTGTAGTTTGTTGTTTTATTTTATCTATTTCTTTTTTTCTGTCTATCTCTTCATTTTCTTTTTCTATTCTTACCATGACTGCCAACTTATCTTCTAATTTTAATTTTTTTTTTCTAACATTAAATATAAATGTTCATCTATTTTCTTATATCTTCTTCCTAAATTAGAGAATACTATTTTTATTTTTAATCCTTCGTGATTTTCATATGTTCTTTCATCTATTATAAATTTTTCTTTATTTATTTTATTTAAATGTATATAGGTTATGTTAATATATATATTCTAGACTATTAATTGTTGATTCTAAATTTGATATTTCTTCTTTTTGTGCATTTATTGAGTTTTTACTGACTCCAATAATTATATTATATTGTAGTCTTTTATCCTTATTTTTAATTCTTTACGTTTTTCAGATATTATTTCTTTCAATTCTGTATATTTTTGTTGTTTTTGTACGTTCTTCATCTAAACAATATTTATAATATTTTGGTGGATATCTAATTCTAATTTTATCATAATTAATCAAATAATTCAAAATACATACTACTTCCGTAACTTTAAATAACATGGGCTCTGATACCAATTGTAGGGGGTGCGGATAACTTGGGTAACTTAAATAGATCTATTATAGCTTTAATGGATCTCTTTTTATTTGTGCGTGGATGTTTCTTAACTTCTCTAAACATTTTTATTTTTAGTTTATTTATTTTAATTTTATTAATGTTCCTATCTTAGAGAGTGATTGGGTGGTATTTGATTAAATGTTTTATTGTAATATTCTTTAGTTTTTTATCTTAGTCTTTGTAATTTTTGTATATTATTTTGGAGGTATTCTAAATATTTTATATCTTTTGTTCTAAAATATTCAATTAAATTTTCTTTCATAAGTATTTCTGTTAATCTTATTTCTTCCATATCTTGTCTCCAATAAGTTAAATACTCATAGTCTATTATTTTATCGTAAAATAGTTGTGATACTGCAAATTTCTTTGCAATAATTTATTCTAATTGTACTATATCTGATATTAAATTCTAGGTTATCTATTTCGTTAATAATCCTGTCTTTTTCGTCTATGAATAATTCTATGTCTAAATCATATTCTAAACTGTCTTTTAATCCTAGTTGTTTTATGGTTTTATTTATCCAAATTAATCTTTCTTTTAATTGTCCTCTTCCTTGTAAGAAAATATTTTCAAGTAATCTTTGATATTTTCTTGAAATAACATTAAGTTATTTCATTAAGTTGAAATAAGTTATTTCAAGAAAATAACTTAATGAAATAACACAACTAGTGAGTTTTGTTATTTTCATAAATATTTTCTTTGAATTACAAATATACAAGAAATAACTCTTGTATATTTTCATTAGAATAAATTATTACAAAGAAATTTGCAGTATCACAACTATTTTAGGATAAAATGATAGACTATGAGTATTTAAAATATTGGAGACAAGATATGGAAGAAATAAGATTAACAGAAATACTTATGAAAGAAAATTTAATTGAAGATTTTAGAACAAAAGATATAGAATATTTATAATACCTCCAAAATAATATACAAGAATTACAAAGACTAAGAGAAAAAACTAAAGAATATTACAGTAAAGCATTTAATCAAATACCATCCAATTACCCCCAAGATATGAACATTAATAAAATTAAAATAAATAAACTAAAAATAAATTTTTTTAGAGAAGTTAAGAAACATCCGCGCACAAATAAAATGTAACGACATAAAAATTTGATGAAATATGTGAAATTTATGATTTTATGTGATTTGATTATTTTACCCCTCCCTATAGTTGAATTATGGTATTTCTGGGGTGTGAGAGTGGTTGACATGATTTTTTATGCATTTTGGTATCATTTATGCAATATTGTGATTTTTGATGGCTTCGAGAGCCTTATTTTGGACTTATGTGGTTATATTTTGATCCGTGCGACGGATAACCGAACAGAATGCGCCATCAGCTTTGGAATATTGATTTTAGGCTAGGTATACCTTTGTTTCGGGTCCTGGTTCACCCGAGCTCATTTCGACCTAGTGATCGGAAAGTTGGACAATTGAAAAATGAGTGTGGGACCCACATTTGATCGAAACAACCTTGTATGGAAAATACGAATTTGCCAACAGATCCGGAATATTAATTTTAGTGTGTTAGCATATTTGGTATGATTTTACAGCTTTTAAATCTCATTTCAACCCTCGGTTTGAAAAATTGTGATTTTGGATCTCGGGGGTCAATTTTGTGAAAAAGAATTTTTCTAAAAAATATGGTATCGCCATCGCGTCTAGAACGTTGAATTTAGTGTGGTTGCATAGTTCATTTGCATAAATCGGACTCCGAAGAATCCCGGGCACCCCGTCGAAATTCATTTCGACTTAAAAAAAAAAAAAGACAGCACTTATTGCAGAAAAATCTGCAATATATATAGCAGTTTTTTCACATTTTTGACCCATTTTTGTTTATTTTTCATCTTGTCTCTTAAGAGTTAATCCCTAAATATTTTGGGAGCTTAAACGTGAAGTTTTTGAGAGCTTGGGAAACTAGATTAACACCTATTTCTTGATTTTAATTACGGATTTAAGGTAAAAATTCACCCTTTTCTTAGAAATTACTTAATAAATTTCTCAAAACCCCAAAAATCTTAGGGCATGATTTTAAACCCAAATTTCATTCCCTTTCACTTGAATAATATTTTTATCTTATAATTACTAGTTTTTGATCAATTTAACCTTCAAAATAACTCTGATTCTTGATTTTAACCCGGATTTCAAGAATTTTACCCGATAAAGCTTAAAAATGATTTTTCTTCGATTTGAACCCCGTTTTTCACTCGATTTAACTTGGGTTTTCAGCTGTAGGTTCATAAAAATATGGGGAACATATTTTTGAAGTAAAGTTCCAATTTTTCCCTTCTTTTTTGGAAACTTATTTTGGGGGTCCGTTTTGATCCCGAACCAAAAGTAGTCTATATTGGTGTCGTTGATTTTGTTTTGATGCGTAGATTTTATATTTGATATTTTTAGTAGAGTTCGGGATTGTTTGTGAAAAGTAAGGTCGCGGGTTCAAGTGTAGCGGACCGGTTTCGGCTTTCGAGGTAGGTTATGGCTTAACTCTTCAGACTGGGTTGGGTAGTAAATGATGGTACAAAATGCATGTCAAGGGTGGGAACTAATCATGAAAAATGGCTATCTACGTGTTGTGCCCGTGTGGAGGCCTATATGTGATGTAATTGTCAAAATTGAAATATTATGTGATATATTTGACCGTGTGGGGTCCTATGTGACATTGATAGCCTTGAATACATGTGAGTAATTATATTGTATTATTTAATGTGGCACAATGGATGTATTTTGATTATATTCATACTTTACTGGCATATGAAACATGTGAAAATTCATGGATGAAATGAAAATAACAAGTGAATATTGGCTCATGTGGTTGTGGAAATGTATCATTGTGGTTGGTTGTGGAAATATATCATGTGGTTGGTTGTGGAAATACTTATTGTGATTGGTTGTGAGCATTACATCTTCATATTATACTCATTCATAAAACATTGGTACCACCGTGACAACATCTGAGAAACACTGGTAACACCTTTTTAAAAATATTGTAACACCTTATAAAACCCTTTCCCAGGGATGTGCGGGAAAGGAGATATAAGATATGTGGATTGTATATGGGTTGACGAACCTCCCATGGATCCTACGTCGGGAAGCTTTAGCTCTGTAGGTGTATACAGGGATTGTGCGACAATCCCTGAGGTTGTGCGACAACCTCTTGCATCATCAGCATCATCATCATCATTATCATATATATTGTACTTACTTTATTGTGTTTATGTTGTGTTGTATTGCTTTATTGACTTGTCATCTATGTGTTTGTCTTACTTTTCTTTACTTGTATTTGATGATCTTGTATCTACATGTTCTTTCTTGTTATATTATATGTGACATAATGTATACTTGTGTTTCGTATCTTGGTGTATTTTTGTAATATATGTGAGATATACTAGAACTGTTAGTGCAAGCAGTGTGGGCTACCATTGTAGGACATTATCTGATTGCAGGTGACGTGCCCTTAGTGTATATTTTGTATGCTTTATTTATCACTTTGCTTGGTCAGCCTATGATACCTACTAAGTACAAGTGGACCGTAGTCATGCCTACTGCGCCCTTTCGGTGCAGGTCCTAGATCAAGTGCGCCTCATCTTACTTGATTCAGGCGATTGTTGGAGCTTCCAAGGTAGCGGTTGGACATTCATGCATCCGAAGTTCACCTTTATCTTTCTATACTAGTTATGTCTTTATTAGTATTCGGAGACAGTTATTATTCCTTTGTGCTAATTTTTCCGATTTGGATTGTATTAGTAGTTCTTACACTATTAACACCTGGTTTTGGGCATGATTGGTAGTTTGGATAAGTTTTTTCTGCATTGTTATGATTATTTATATGGTTCGGCTTCATTCTAGAAGCCTTTCCTTAGGGTATTTCAGTCTTTTTCTCTATTCGTATTAGTTTGGGTGATAGGCTTACTTGTCAAGGTACGCCGCGATAAGTGTCATCATGACCCTTATTTTTTGGTCGTGACATAAAAATAGATCCATTAGAGCTATAATAGATCTATTTAAGTTACCCAAGTTATCCGCTCCCCCTACAATTGGTAGCAGAGCCATGTTATTTAAAGTTACGGAAGTAGTATGTATTTTGACTTATTTGATTAATTTATTAATTATGATAAAATTAGAATTAGATATCCACCAAAATATTATAAATATTGATTAGATGAATAGCAGACAAAACCCACAAAAATATAAAGAATTGAAAGAAATAATATCTGTAAAACGTAAAGAATTAAAAATAAGGATAAAAAGACTACAGTATAATATAATTGTCGGAGTCAATAAAAACTCAATAAATGCACAAAAAGAGAAATATCAAATTCAGAATCAACAATAGATAGTCTAGAATATATTTATCAACATAACCTATATACATTTAAATAAAATGAACAAAGAAAAATTTATAATAGATGAAAAAACATATGAAAATCACGAAGGATTAAAAATAAAAATAGTATTTTCTAATTTTGAAGAAGCTATAAGAAAATAGGTGAACATTTATATTTAATGTTAGAAAAAGAAGAATTAAAATTAGAAGATAAGTTGGCAGTCATGGTAATAATAGAAAAAGAAAATGAAGAGATAGACAGAAAAAAAGAAATAGATAAAATAAAACAACAAACTATAGAAGAAATACGAAAAATAGAAGAAACTAAAAATGGTAGGATTGCTGA
The DNA here is from genome assembly GCA_030864225.1 of Capsicum baccatum var. pendulum. Lineage (NCBI taxonomy): Eukaryota > Viridiplantae > Streptophyta > Magnoliopsida > Solanales > Solanaceae > Capsicum > Capsicum baccatum. Next base: position 228,513,496 of record CM061556.1, read on the forward strand.
ATTTGAAAAAGAACTACAAATGCTAAAAGACCTATATGAAAAAAGCCAGAAAGAAAAAGAAGAAAAAGATAAAGAACAAAAATTATTAATTGCGAAAAATCAATTTAAAAAAAATTAGAAATAAAAAATAAAGAATTAGAAATTAGTAAATTAGAACTAAATACAATAGATGCTGAAGATACAAATAATTATGACTCAGAAGATAGTGAAACATATACAAAAATTCTAGAAAACATAGGAAAACTAGAAATTAATGAAAAACAAGAAGTAATTAATAAAGAAAATCTAGAACCAATAAATACAGAAGTAAATACTCTATATAAAAATATAATACCTAGTACATCAGAAATAAGAAAACCAACCTATAATTACAAAAATAAGTTTAAAAGATATAATCCAAAGGATGAATATAATAAATGGACACCAAAACAAATAATTAATTACAACTTTTTAGATTTAGACTGTGTAATAGACACAATAAAATAATACAACTATGGATAGGATACATGTCAAAACAATTATTAAATAATAAGATAGATACAACAAATACACCAGAATATATAGAAAAGACATTAATAGGAACAGTAAAATTATGGTTTTTAAACCTAGCCAAAACAAGTAAAAAAGTATTAAGATCTGATAATAAAATAGAAGGAACATCAACAACTACTAAAATACTACCAACAGAAAAATTAAAAAAATATGAAATAGCTATAAGAGATGAATTTAGCAGTATGACAACAGAAGAAGCAGAACAAAATATAGAAAAAGATATAAATAGGAATTTAATGTTAAAACTAGCAATATGTAATATGTGCTATATGGATGAGTATACGTGTGCATTCAAAGAATATTATTATAAAGGAACATATAATATAGAAGAAAGTAAAGAAATAAGAAAATATTATCATTTTAGATTACTATATTCTAGATTGTTCTTAAATAACATGTTTTTCGGTCACTATTAGCATGGTAATCTGGACACTTTTCCCTTAAACAACGCCTCTACTCTAGCTACTCCCCTATTACGGCTTTCTTGCCTCACCAGTTTCACCTTTAGGATGACATAGTTCTTTAGGGATTTTTCTCCTTTTCCACTTTGCTAATAAACTTCTTAACATACTATTTTTCGAATAATTCTACTATAAAGTTACTAACATGAACTTATTTTATCATAGCATGATTGTCAGGAATTTATGAATTTAGCTATTCCTAATCATAAATATAAATACCTGTTCTGGTAAATCTAATAATTCTAGATTTTCCATAGCTGTTTGATGATTCATATATTTTCCTTGGAAATATACCTATTTTTATTAAATAATTCAAAAGTTTTGTGCACAAGAGAGGTTTTGCTTCAACTCATGAAGACTTACTTCCAATTGAGCAAATGTTCTGCTATTTTTTAATCCTAAAAAGAAAATGCGTATCCTGTTTTATACTATTCCTAACTTTACACGTATCCTACTTAATAATTCACATGTTACAGAAAGTCAAAAAGTCTACAAAGTTATACAAGATAAAGACAAAAAATCAAAGACTCAAAAAATCAAAAATAATAACTAAATAATTCTTTACGTAAAGATAATTCACCTTTTCTCAATATGTCTCTTTCTATCTTCATATGTCACTTTATTCCATTAATATCTTGTCTTCTTTCATTATTGCTTCGTTACTCTTTTTTTTATCTCCTTGTCGTATCTGCTGCTTTTTTATCTTCTGGCTATTGTAGCATCACATCTGGAATAAAGTTGTGTCTTCCACTACATCTGCTGCATATGTGGTCATCGTATATTTGGCCAACTTGTTTACAGAATTGATCCATAGCTTCTTCTGAAATAACTCTTTTCGTAAGAGATCTTGTGGCTGGTAACTCTTCTGGTTTTAGGATCGTTTTGACTCATTTTCTTATCTCTTCTCTGTCATTTTATCTAATATTTTTACAAATAGAGTAAACCAATAATTGATTTTTGTTATAGTAAATCCAAACTGGGATTTGATTTATATAATTATTCGCTAACTCAGTCAATATACTACTAAGTCCAATAACTCTCTTATTTCGGTAGAAGTCTAGTATCTGATTTTTGGTTATCTCTTCTTGTTCACATATTTCTTCAGGGATAATATAGTCTCATGTCATTACTATCTTCACAACAATAATTGTCTATTTTATTTCATCAAACAATATTTCTGCGGGTGCAGAGTAGAAACGAACATAGAATAATTGTCCCTTAGTAATCCTTTTATAATCCATAAATCTTTTGTGAATATCTAGAATTCTTGTTAACTCTTCTCCAGTAATTGTGTAAACTGTAGATAATATTCCATTATAGTAACATGAACAAATTAAGTTTGCACTGGTGCCAGGCAAAGCAATAAGTTTGTTATAGTTCTAACATTTTTGTGTAATATATCATTAGTGTCGTTTTGCTAAATCTTTACTCAGGATAGGTTTTGTATTTAACAATTTTTGTAAGGTATAAATATTATCAATATATGTACGAGTGATATGGTTATAAGTCTGCTTTTGTTGATTGAGTGATTCGGAATATGTGTGTATCTGGGGAGGTATAGCTGACTCTGATTTTTGTACATTTGGTGTATATGGGTTTGAGAATATCTGGTTGAGGTTATAATTATTTTTCTTTGGTGGTTCAGGTTTATTTTGAGTGACTATATTCTTTCCCTTGGATACATCACCTGCGCCTGCAGCTGCAACTGTAATTTGGTTAGTAATTTAGTTTTTAGGTGTCTCTCATCATCACCTTCTAGGTCTAGTTTTTTAATGCGCTCTTCCTGCACAATATCTTTGCTAATAGCTTCTTATTTTTTATAGTGCTCAACCTGCACTTTTACATTTGTAACTTCAGTAGTTAATGTGATAACTCGTTCTTGTAATAACTTCATTTGTTCAAACACTTGTAATATTAAATCTGTTTGGATATCTTTGACATCAACTTCTTCCATTGGTAAATCAGTTTGAGTAGCTTTGTCTTGATATGTAATCTGCAATAACATTCTTGTCAGTCTTGATTACTTCAATCGTAAATGTAAAATTTAATATGTTCAATACTAATCTCCGAATTTCCTTCGTCGTAACTGAGTTTTGTATTTTTCTTGTTAACCACCATCGAACCTGGGTATTATCTGTTCTCACAATAAATTTTTTATATACAATATATGGTTCAAATGCTAATAAACATTTATATAATGAACATAATTCTTTTCTATTTATTTCCCATTTTATTTCTGTTTCATTGAATGTTCCTGAATAATATCTACAACGATGTTCTATTTTTTCATTTTCGTACCTATATTTAAGTATTCCTCCATAACTATATTCACTTGCGTCTGCTTCTACTATATATGTAAATTTTTTATTTTCATCTGGGAATTATAATTTCGGTAATTCTTTACAAAGTATTTTTATTTTCTGAACTTGTTTTTTATCTTCTTCGTAATAATTATATTCTACATCCTTTTTAAATTTTTTCTGTAAAGGTTTTAGGTTTTCTGCTAATTTTGGTATATATTCTCTTACTTGGTTTACTAATCCTAAAAATGATTGTAATTTCTTTTTTGTATCTAATTCTTCTTTTGAATTTATTATTTTTTGTACTATATGTTGTTGCATTTTTACTCCACTTTTATCTATTTGTATTTCTAAAAACTCTATCTGGTTTTTCATAATTTCTACTTTCTTTTCACTTACACTTATTCCCGATTTTTCTATTATATCTGTAAATTATTCTAATAATTTTAAATGTTCCTCTTTAGTTTTTGTATATAGTAGTATATCATCTATGTATACTATACAATTACGTAATTGTTTAAAGTAACTATCCATAAAGTGTTGGTATCTACCTGGTGCATTTTTATATCCAAATGGTAATACGTTCCATTCATAAAATCCTTGTGGTACCGTAAATGCGGTTAATTCCTTAGAATTTTCATCTAACTTTAAGTGGTAAAATCCTGATTTACAATCAAATTTACTAAAGTCGTTATATCCTTGTATTTGTCTTATTTTTTATATCTTATTTGGTATTGGATAATTATATGTCATAGTTTTTGCATTTAAATTTCTATAGTCAATAACCATTCTAATTTTTCCTCTTTTTTGTTCACTATGTTTATTTACTATAAATGCTGGACTATTGTGTTTACTATTACTTTTTTGTATATATTGTTTTTCTATTAACTCATCTATATGCATTTTAAATTCTTTTAAATCGTCAAAATTATATGTTAATGGTTTTTGAGTTACTATACTATTTTTATCTATTAATTCAATTTTTATTGTAGTTTTATGTTTTTCCCATCCTTTAATGGATCTTCACTATATAATTGTCTTAATCTTTTCTTTATTATTTCTACCTTATCTATTGAAAATATAATTATTTATTTTTTATTTATCGAAAATACAACTAGTTCTACTGTGTCTTCTGTATTTTTTATATTTTCTAACTTTTGTGTAATTTTTTCACTTCCTTTTATCCAATCAGTTTTCTTTCTTATTTTATTAATAACTCTTTTTGCTCTTACTTTTTGTTTACATGGTGTTGTAAACCACCAATCTGTTTTAGTTATTATATTTGGGTATAATTTATCTAAAAATGGCATTCCTAAAAGCATATCTTTTGATGTTAGTTCGTAATTATAGATTTCTTCTATTGTTATTATTTTATCCCATATCTGAATTTTTACATTCTTAGTTTTATATGTAATTAAACTTCCTTCATTATTAAATCCTTTGACTACTATTAATACTTTTAGCTTATCCCATTTACCTTCTGGTAAACAGTTGTTTCTACATAAGTTTGTTTTTGCTCCTGTATCTATCATAGGTGTATAATACCTATTATAATATCCCTCTACTATTATTTTTACAAGTACATATATTTTCATATCATGTTAAAGCTCTTTTTATGAATAATCTTTCTTTATTATATGTTATAGATAATTGTGTATGTTCTATATTGTATGGTTTTACTTGTTCTAACCATTTTATTCCTAATATTATGTCTATTTTTTTGCATTTCTTCCTTTACTTCAAATTCTATTTTTATTTTTCTAACTCCTATTATTATTTCTTTTTCTGCCGTATCTTTAATGTTTATTAGACTCCTTGGTAGATCTGGGCATATATTACTATTAGATTTTATTTCTTCACTTTTTACTAGATATTTTGCTATATAATTTTCTTCTTGTCCTGTGTTTAAGAGTATTGAATATTCTTTTTCATTTATTGTTCCTGTTATGTAATATTGGTTTAAATTAGTTGTTGAAGTTGTTTCATAGCTTGTTCTTTTTTATAAGCTTGATGATTCTGGTTTTTCATGAGCTATTCTTTTTTATGTACTTATTCTATCATTTATTATTTCTAAATCCTCTTCTATGTCTATATTTTTGTAACTATAATCATTATTATCAATTGATTTTACGAATTGTTCGAAAGGACTTTCTATTTGTATTTTATTAATTTTATTTTTTCCTGTTATTTTATGTTTTGTTGTTAATACATATAGATTTTTACCTCTTGCTGTAATTATTTTATATCCCGGGGTTAGTTCTATTCCTGATATTTTCCAATTTAATACTAATGATTTATCTATATTTTTATCCATTATTGCTACTGAATAATTCACACTTATTATAAATTAAAATTTTTGGTATATTAAATTTCCTTTTATGGCTGTTATTATACTTTTTTCTATAGGTTTTATATTTCTATCATCTGCTAAATATAATTCTATTGGTGTATCTATTCCTTCTCTATGTTCACTATGTTTATTTACTATAAATGTATAATGGATATAATTTAGGACATAAAATCACTGCTAAAGGGATAGAAGTTGATAAGGCTAAGATTAATCTTATAGCAGGGTTACCTCCTCCTATTACTATAAAAGGTATTAGAAGTTTCTTAGGGCATGCAGGTTTTTATAGGAGATTCATAAAAGATTTTTCAAAAATTTTAAACCTCTGACTAACATATTAATGAAAGATGTCAAGTTTGGTTTTTTAGACGATTGCAGTAAAGCCGTTTAAATTCTCAAAAAACAATTAGCTAATGCCCTAATCGTTTTTACCCCTGATTGGAGTAAACCTTTTGAAATTATGTGTGATGCAAGTGATACGGTAGTAGGAGCTATATTAGGACAAAAAAGAGATAAGATTTTCAGATATATTTACTACGCAAGTAGAACACTCAATGAAGCACAAAAGAATTATGCTACAACTAAAAAAGAGCTATTGGCAGTAGTATTTACATTTGAAAATTTTCATTCCTATCTAATAGGGACCAAAGTAACAGTATTTAATGATCATGCAGCCTTATAGTACCTCTTAGCTATGAAAGATTCTAGACCTAGACTGCTAAGATAGATTCTTCTTTTACAAGAATTTGATCTTGAAATCAAAGATAGAAAAGGATCAGAAAATCAGGTAGCTGACCATCTTTCACGTTTGGAAAATCCACCGATTGAGACATCAGATATAAAGGAAGAATTTTCCAATGAACATATGTATGAAATCAATACAACTATGAATCAGTTACCCTTGTTTTTTGACATCGCAAATTACCTAGTTGGGGGTTGGATTCTGAAAGATTTTTCTTATGAGCAACGAAAACGGTTAAAAAAGGAAAAAAATATTATTTTTGGGAAGATCCTTACTTATTTAAATTTTGTGCAGACGACTTCATAAGGCGATGTGTACCAGAATTAGAAATAAATAATATTTTAAGTCATTATCATGATGGAGCTGTAGAAGGACATTACGGGAGAAGAAAAACAGCGGCTAAAGTACTAGAAGCAGGATTCTTCTGTCTCTCTCTATTTAAAGATACAAAATAATTTGTCACTTCCTATGACAAATGTCAAAGAAGCGGTAACATTTCTGAAAGGGATGAAATGACTCTTAACTCTATTCTTGTGTGTGAAATATTTAACGTTTGAAGAATTGATTTTATGGGTCCGTTTCCCCCTTCAAATGGTTATGAATACATTTTAGTAGGTGTTGACTATATTTCAAAATAGATAAAAGCAATAGCTACTAAAAAAAATGATGCTCATATTGTTTGCTCTTTTCTCAAGAAAAATATTTTTTCTAGATTTGGAACCCCATGAGTTATCATAAGTGATCAAGGAACTCATTTTATGAATAAACAATTTGCTAGTTTGTTTTCAAAGTATGGAGTCACTCATAAAACAGGAACTCCGTATCATGCTCAAACAAACGGGCAAGTAGAAGTATCCAATCGTGAATTAAAAAGAATTTTAGAAAAAACTGTTAGTTCCTCTCGTAAAGACTGGTATTTAAAATTGGATGATGCCTCATGGGCATATCGAACTGCTTTTAAAACTCCCATAGGAACATCTCCTTTTAAGCTAGTATATGGAAAGGCTTGTCATCTACCTGTCGAATTAGAACATAAAGCATATTGGGCCATAACATTGCTTAACCTCAATTTTGTAGACGCAGGTAAGAATCGTTTGTTACAACTCGATGAATTGAAGGAATTCAGACTTGAAGCATATGAAAACGCTAAGTTAGACAAAGAGAAAACAAAGAATTGGCATGATAAAATTATTCGCCATAAGAGCTTTAATGTTGGAGATTAGGTTCTATTGTACAATAGTCTGTTGAGATTTTTTCTTGAAAAATTCAAATCATGATGGGCAGGACCATACAAAGTAACATATATAACCCCATATGGGGCCATTGAAATACAACATATAAATGAAAAAGAAAAGTTTAAAGTAAGCGGTCACCGTCTGAAGACTTATATCACCAAAATATTTGATAAACACGCTTCAACAACACTTTTTACCAATAATGAAGAAAAAAAAAGTCTAGCTGATGACATTAAACTCAGAACTATTTTCTTAACTCTTTTAAATAATTATTGATAGTTATAAATATGTATATTTTTATTATTATTTTTTAATATATATATTTTAAAATTTAACCATTATTTTTTTTATTTTTTTATTATTATTATTAGTATTATTTATTATTAGTATTATAATTATTAATCCTTCACAACAATTTAAAAGACAACAAATTTTTAAATTTACTATGCACCTAAAGGTTCAAACTTAGCAGTAAAGTAATTAAAAACTTAGCTGTCAAATTGATAAAGTCTCCAATACTCCCAGACATTAACTTTTCACTCTGTCCAAGTTACTTGCACTCATTTTTTGTAGTAAATTTGATGCCTCCTTTATTAGGTAATAAAATTTCATTGCAAAAGTTATTACTGGGAACATAAATCTGTACAACTATATAAATAAAAAAAATATATTTTGAAAAACACTACCAAATTAAACTAAGAAATACAACTTTGGTGTCTTAGTTTACTGTTTCTTTTTCTTTCTCTCTACAATCTCAAAATTCTTAAAGTTAAAGGAAGAAAAATGGCACCAAGAAGCTCTACACTTAATAGGTTTGTCTCCTATGAAGCTGAAACGTGGGAAAATGATACTTTAGTACATCCAGTAATCGAAGAATGAGGACTTTTACTCAATGAAGGAGATGGTGAAGAAATCGGACGCATCCTTGAAGCAATTGAACGAAAAAAATTGGGTACAATTTATCCAAAATCCTGGACCTGTAGTTTCATTGCTCATAAGGGAATTTTATGTCAATATGGATATCGAAAGATGTACTTTCACGGTTTGGAAAACCACTATTTTATTTAGTCCAGCTGTTATTAACAGGTTGTATGGTTTGCGTAATCCAGACAATGGTGAGTTTCAGCGATTTATGAGCTGACCAAACATAGATGAAATATATCAATATCAAGAACTATGCCCTTTCGGTGTAGAATGGTATGCAGATCCAAATGATAGAAGAGTTTGGTTCCAACAAAGAAATCTTAGTGTGGCCGCAAAGGTATGGTTGTTGATTCTAAACTCTAGCTTGGTGCCAAATAGAAATACAAATGAAATACAACCTATGCAAGTTGCATGGTTATATGCATTACTAAGTGAAAAATAGATAAACGTTGGTCGAGTCATTTGCACCAATATGAAGAAGTGTCGAGTGAAAAAATCTATACGATCTCTATACTATAGCTCCACCATACCTAAGTTAATCTCCATTTAGGAAGATCCTCTGCCTTTTGATATGGCTACTTTTATGCCCTCGAGTATGGGATTGAGCATTCTTCGTGCTCTCAAATCATGTGTTAGACCAAATAATGTCAAGCACCACATTCACCAATTTCGATGCACGAACCACTAATATGAATTATTAACCTTCGTGCTTAACTTGATAGGATAGAAGAGAATATCAATAATATATTTTCTCAACAGCATCAAATAAGGGACGAGCTGACTACAATTCACACTATGCAAAATGAGCTTCTTTTTTATTTCACTTCTACTTTACAATCCATTGAAAACATGATGAACAATATGATGGAGCATTACCTCTAACCAACTTTTCTAATGTCCCTCCAGTTGTTTTTCCGAATATGGGTGTTGACTTTTCTATAGGACAAGAAAATTTCCAAAAATAGGAAAATCAACTATTATATGGAGAAGCTTTATCTGAAGTAGCACCACAACAAGATGCTTACATAGAGTATGCTGGCAATGGATTTGCTGATCTTGGAATTTTGGATAGTAATAGTGACATAAATTTTCAGCAGCGCGAAGAAATAGTAGTAGGTACCAACGGTTTGAATGATGAATCACGTAACACTTACCATAACATCGGTAGAGAAAGTAGCAACTACTATTATAACTAATGCAGTAATTATAAAGCAGAACCCCTGGCTTGAACCTTATATTTTAAAAATATAAGATTTAAGTACGGGGAGGTAATATCTTTTTTTGAAATTGATGCTCTTCTAAAAGTTTTTATTATGTTTTTGAAGATAGATAAGTGAACAAAATGTTAGAGGAGTGAAAGTAGTATCTTATTTTTCTCTTTTGTGTGCTGGCTCTATGTAGTTTAAAGCTAAAGACAGCTACTCCAAATGTTGTATATATTAATAAATAAGTCATGTTTTCTTATTATTAGGTTTCTTAACTTGCATCTCATTCATATGATTATGTTAGTAAGTATCAAACAAAAAAAAGTTCGAAAAAAAAAATAGTACAAAATGTAAAAATGAATGACCATTAACAGTAAAATGGTTTTAAGTTTTCTCATCTTTTGGGTACTAAGATTCTTTCTTTTACACTGGTAGTACATGAAATCTAAATATTTTAAGCATTTTGTACTTACCATATCATGGAACAATTAATCTTCTGTTGTGCTTTTTGAAATCTATAACCTATCAAATTGGATGATTTTTATATTAACTTTTTCCTCCAGAAGAAAAGCATCGCTTGATAATGAGAAAATAAATTTAACTTTCAAATATCATATGAAGCAAATTATTTTTCTTCTATCCCAATTACTTTTAACGGATATTATAGCTAAAGGAATAGACAACTTGTGATGTTGAGACACAAAAAAAGCATGCATTATTGAAACATTATGTTAGGCAAATCATAAATGTTGATGTGCACCTCAATCTGAGTTTTCAACTAATTCAAAAACACAAAGTGAAGATCGTAAATAAACTCAATCTCGCATGCATGACAATTCAAGTTTACATGTGGTCGCATTTCCTCAGGCTAAAGATTGGACACAAAAACAAATTTTGTTGGGTCTATTTTTCAGGGAAGTACTTATATCATTCCATTTTTGTTTTTACTATATATATTTATAATATACTAAAATGTCATAGGGACATGACATTATATAAGTATGGGGTATATAAATATTATATTATAAGTTATAACACGAGCTAATTTTATAAAATACTTTAATTTATGTACTTTCATGGATTTCTTGGTTCGATTCTTTGCCATGGTCATAATATTTTGAATCGGACATTTCCTTTTTAGGAAATAAATTAGTTAAATGCTTTATGATTTGAAAATGAAGAGATTTAATAAATAGATAAAATAAGCATGATTCATGAGCTGCATGTATATCTTTCCAAACTCATACTTGCTTATTGGCAATCGAAATCACGATATTCACTAGTTTCAAGTGTATGGTATGGTCAGTATAAATTACCTAGTTCTCATGATTATTAGAAAATCATGAACTCGACTTGAATGTGGTTCGAGGTGAAATCTTAGGTGGATCTTTGAGTTGAGAAATGAAAGTAGGCCTTCCTTGTTAAACAAATAGCCTAAATTGACCTACCCTAATAATTTTACCTCTAACTAACCTTGTTGAGCCTAAATAAATTATTCTTGTTTTATGGGTCACCAAGTTTTAAGCCATATCCATTTTTACTTTTGTTATGACTTGTAACTCGTTCACATATTTTCTTTTGTGTCTTGAGAGTTGATTCAATTGCAGAGAATCAAGTGTGATGTGTAATGCAAAAAAAAAATATATTATTTACATCATTATGGTTCAAAAAAAATTTAATAAAAATAAATTATAGTGCCTAGAGAAAATTCGAGTCACTATTATCCATATGTGTCCGACCTCTAAGCTTACATTACAATCTTATAAAGTCCTACATGATCTCAACTCAAAGGCTCCTACATTAGTTGAAAATCACATAAAAGTCAAGCTTATGGTATTTTTGGTAACATGAGATACTTCTTTGTTGAGAATGAGTGAATCTTTTCAACATATGCCCTTATTTATCCCATTAATATAGTGTGTAATGTACGGCCAACTCTCTTCATTTGGTGAGAGACACTTGGAATTAGAAAATATTGTTATTTCAATTATCAATGAGTGAATATGAATTCGGTTAAAGTTTATTTAAACTCATGAAATCATTCATCCAAAATTTCTCACGATTATGCTTAAAATTTTAACCACTATAAACTATTAATTCTCTTTGCTTGAGGACAAGCAAATATTTAAGTATGGGAGAAATTTGATAAGAGCAAAATATCCAAATAAATTTAAATTAATTAATTAATTTTTATTACTAATATTCTCTATTTTTGTTTGTAAGAATACTATACTTATGAAAAATGACACCCAAGGAGATGATTGGTTAGAAGAGAGAAAACAAGATGATTACAATAACCAATCGCCAACTTGAGAATCAAGATCTTGAAAGAAAGAAAAAAGAGAACAAAGAAGCTAAAAGAGTAAGCTGCCATGCTAGGACCCACCATTTTGAATTAAAAATAAAAATAAAAGGAAAAAGAAGAAAGTGCAGGGAACTTTCACAATTTTGACGATAGTGGAAAGCTTAGGAATAATTTTCTTTGCAACAGTTCAAATTGCATTTCAAAACTTACCAAAAAAGAAAGATTATTTACATTTGTTCCATGAAAAAAAAATCTATAAAATGATCTTTCACCAAGTTGCTAAAAAAGAAGAGGAGAGGGAGATCAATATATTCATTTATTTTAAAGTTCTTTACCTACTATTTCTTTAGCTCTGTATATTGAAAATAATTCTAAGCTCCTTATTTTAATTAAGTAGCAGAACTATTCTTCGTGAATATTTTTTCTATTTTTTTAGTTAATGGAGAAGAATATTTTTGTTGGTAGCATCAATTTTAATATGGAGTAATTTTTCTTATGTGTTGGAAAAATGATGGATCTTGATATTTTCATAATAGTAAGTTTTATTTCTAAATTTCACATGCTTGAACTGAAGCTTTCTACTTAACTTTTATCTGCTTTGTTGTTAAATGTCATTTAATTTGTTAACATCTATCCATTTTGTACTTCATATTAATGAATTATTAATTCTATAATCGAGAGAGGTGGAAGAAGTAATACTGTTAATTGGAGTATTGATAGATTGTTAATATTTTGGAGACATCTAATTATTTTACGTTATAATTAATTCTACACTTATTTGTAATCGAGAGAGGTAAATGGTGTAATAATTATTATAGCAAGTAGGGTAACCGAAAGAGACTTGCTTAAAAGAGCATACTTTAGTTCAAGTACGTATTCCTGATTCATTAATATTACTATTTTGTCAATTAAAGTGTATAACCGAGAGGAGTGCACTCAATTATTCTACTTCAGTAATATTATAAATATATAATCGTGAGAGGTATTTATACTTTTGCGAGGAATAGAAATTGAAAAAAATAGATAATTTACTTTATATAGAAATATCAAGTGAGGTCAGGACTTCAACACTTCTTTAATTTAAAAAAAAATAGAAGAAGGGAAAACAAAATATATTCTATATTTCTCTGTTCACGTATTATTAATCAAATTTAACCACCATCTTACTCTATTTTGATTTTATCAAATAGTAATTAAAATAAGAAATATTTATAGAATAGATAAGCCAATCTCTGTGGGTTTGACATCTTTTTATACTATTATTTGACTGAGTACAAGTTAAAAATTTGACTTGTTAGGCCTATAGAGTAGGAGGAGTTTGTCACGACTTTCCTAGACAGGTTCTTTCCACTTGAGTTGAGGGAATCTAAGGTTCATGAGTTCATAAACTTGAAGGAGGGAAGTATGAGCGTGAAGGAGTACTTTCTCATGTTCACTCAGTTGGCGAGGTATGCTCCTATTATGGCGGTCGACAATTGGTCCAGAATGAGTAAGTTTGTATCTATTGTATCTGATAGTGTGGTTTAGGAGTATAGGACCACCATGTTTATTAAGGAGATGGACTTGTCTAGACTGATGGTTCATGCTCAGCAGATTGAGAAGCAGAAGCCTAAAGAGAAGAAAAGAGAGAATAAGAGGGCCAGAACAAGTAGTTTCAACTTTTCTCAGCTAAGGTCAGAAGGCTGTAACCGTTCTCAATTTTACCAAAATTTTTAGCTCTAGCTCCATCTTCAGCTAGTGCACCAGTGCCTAAGTTCAGGTAGGATAGTTGGGATAGAGCGCCAGGCTCTAAGTTCCAGGCTCTAAGTTCCAGGGTAGTGTGGGCAATGGTCGTACCAATCGACTCTTTAAGAAGTGTGGAAAAAATCACCATGGTGAGTGTAGAGCTGGTAGTGATAGGTGATTTGGGTGTTGGCAAGTGAGGCCACAGGATTCGAAAGTGTCCAGTAGTTGCTCAGAGAGGAAGGTAGTTGCGCTAACAGGTCCAGCCCAACTTTTCATCAGCCCCAACAGGTCGCTTGACTCAGCAGGGTACCGCTTTCAATGCCACCAGTGGGAATTACCAGAATAGATTGTATGTTTTTCAGACTTGGCATGATCAGGAAAGTTCTCCTGGTGTGGTTACGGGTACGTTACAAGTCTTCTATATTTATGTATATGCATTATTAGATCTCGGAGCTTCACTTTCCTTTGTGACTCCTTATATAGATGTGGACTTTGATGTCAATTGGGAAATATTAGCAGCTCCTTTTTCAGTGTCTACCCTAGTGGGTAAGTCTATTATAGCCAGATGGGTATATAGAAATTGCCCTATCATGGTGTCTTAAAAAGTTACTTAAGTTGATCTCGTAGAGTTAAAAATAATGGATTTTGATGTCATTATCAGCATGGATTGGATCCATTAGTGTTATGCCATAGTCAATTGCAAAAATAAAATTGGTTCCAATTTCCTAATGAGCCAGTTATCGAATAGAGGGGTAGTACTTCAGTGCTTAAGGGTCGGTTTGTTTCCTATCTTAAGGCAAGAAGGATGATATCTAAAGGGTGTATTTACTATCTCGTTCGAGTCAAGGACTTAAATTTTAAGACTTCAAGTCTTGATTCAGTTTTAGTAACAGGGGAATTTCTAAAGGTATTTCCTGAAAATCTTCCTGGAATTCCTCCTAATAAAAAAATTGACTTCGAAATAGAACTTCTTTCAGATACCCAGCCTATCTCTATTCCACCTTACAGAATGGTTCCAGCTGAGCTTAAGAAATTGAAAAAAATAGTTAAAATATCTCCTAGATAAGGGTTTCATTAGGTCTAGTATTTCTCCATAAGGTGCCCCAGTTCTATTCGTGCGTAAGAAAGACGGTTCTCCCAGAATATGCATCGACTACCGTCAGTTAAACAAAGTCACCATCAAGAAGAAGTATCCCCTTCCCATAATTGATGATTTGTTTGACCAACTTTAGGGTGTAAGTTATTTCTTAAGATAGACCTCAGATTCGGCTATCATCAACTCAGAGTCAAATAATGGGATATTCCAAAGACAACCTTCAGAACTCGGTATGGTCACTTAGAATTCCTAGTTATGTTTTTTGGACTAACAAATGCCCTACAGCTTTCATGAACTTGATGAACAGGGTGTTCGAGCAGTACTTGGACATGTTTTTCATAGTCTTCATTGATGATATCCTTGTCTATTCCTATAGTGAGAATGATCATGCGATCCCTCAGAGAGTTGTGTTGCAGACCCTTAGAGATCATCATTTTTTCCCAAAGTTTAGTAAGTGGGAATTTTAGTTGAAATCAGTAGCTTTCCTTGGTCATATCATTTCTGGCGATGGCATTCGAGTTGATCCTTAAATGATTAAAGTAGTGAGAAATTGGACTAGACCCGTCTCTTCGTCAAATATTTGGAGTTTCTTGGGTTTAGCTGGCTATTACAGATAGTTTCTTGAAGAGTTTTCTCTTATTGCTTCCCCCATGTGGAGACTAACTCAGAAAAAAGTCAAATTTCAATGGACAGATTCCTACAAGAAGAGTTATTAGGAGTTAAAGACTCGAATCACTTCCGCTCCATTCATAACTTTGTCAGATGGCATAGATGGGTTCCTACTGTATTGTGATGCTTCTAGATTTGGTCTTGGTTGTGTATTAATATAGAGAGGTAAGATCATATGCTATGCCTCTAGATAGCTTAAACCCCATGAAAAGAACTATCCATCTCATGATCTTAAGTTGGTAGCTGTTGTCTTTGCCCTAACGATTTGGAGGCATTACCTTTATGGGGTTCATGTTTATGTTTTCACAAATCACAAGAGTTTACGGTATGTGTTCATGTAGAAAAAATTAAATCTTCATCAGAAAAAGTGACTTGAACTATTAAAAGAGTGTTTTGTATCATCTGAGCGAGGCCAATGCAGTGACGGATGCCCTTATTTGATTATCTATGGGTAGTATTGCCCATGTTGAGGATGATAAGAAGGAGTTAGTCCATGAAGTTTATCAGCTTGCCAAGTTAGGAGTTCGATTAGTTAATTTGGCAGAAGGTAGTATATAGGGTTAGAATGGTTTGGAATCTTCATTGGTTGTTGAAGTAAAAGAAAAGCAAGACAAGGATCTTAATTTGGTCAATTTGAAGGAGGCAGTTAGAGGTCAGGAGGTGGAGGTTTTCTCTCAAGGGGGAGATGGTGTGCTTCATTAACAAGGTAGACTATGTGTTTCGTATGTTGATGATCTGAGATAGCAAATATTAGCTGAGGCGCATGGTGTGCAATACTCTATTCACCTAGGGGATACTAAGATGTACCGTGATTTATGGGAAATCTATTGGTGGATTGGTATGAAAAAGGATATTGAAGAGTTTGTGGCAAAGTGTTCTAATTATCAGTAGGTTAAGGCTGAGCACCGAAGGCCTGGAGGTATATTAGAGGAGTTTAGCATCCCCACTTGGAAGTGAGAGGTGGTAAACATGGATTTTGTGACAGGGTTGCCTCATATACATCGCCAGCATGATTCAATATGGGTCATTGTAGATAAAATGACCAAGTCAGATCATGTCTTGCCAGTTCATACTTTGTTTTTGTTGAGGATTATTCTAGACTCTATCATAAGGAGTAGGTGAAGTTGCATGGGGTTCCATTGTCTATAATTTTAGATAGAGGTACTCAGTTTACCTCTCAGTTTTGGAAGGCATTTCAGAAAGGCCTTGGTACCCAAGTTCATCTCAGTACAGCTTTTCATCTTCAGATAGATAGTCAGGAAGAGTTGACTATTTAGACTTTAGAGGACATGTTGAGGGCTTGTGTTATTGATTTTAAGAGTAGTTGGGATGACCACTTACCTTTGATTGAGTTTGCCTACAATAACAACTATCACTCCAGTATTCAGATGGCTCCGTTTGAGGCTCTCTATGGGAGGATATGTAGATCTCTTATAGGTTGGTTTAAAGTAGGTGAGGCTACTTTGATAGTGCCAGATTCAGTGTTTGATATGATGGAGAAAGTTCAGTCAATTCGAGAAAGGCTGAAGACAACCTAAAGTCGTCAAAAATCCTATATATATGTAAGGAGAAAAGATCTTGAGTTTGATGTTGTTGACTTGGTTTATTTGAAGATTTCGCATATAAAAGGAGTGAAGAGATTTGGCAATATATAAAACTCAGTCCCTGCTATGTTGGCCCATACAGAACCTTGAACTACTTTGGAAGGTAGCTTATAAGCTAGAGTTACCTGTAGATTTGGCATCTGTGCATTCGGTACTTCATGTCTATTTATTAAAGAAATGTATTAGCGACCCAGATTCAGTCGTTCCCTTAGAGAGTATGGAGGTGGAAGGTAGTCTTTCCTCTGAAAAATCTCAGTTGAGATCCTTGACCATCAAATTCGTAGGTTAAGGAACAAAGAGGTTCCCTTGGTGAATGTTCTATGGCAAAATCAGTCTGTTGAGGGAGATACTTAGGAAGCAGAAGCAGATATGTGAGCCAAATACCCTCATCTTTTCTCCATGACTTCATACTCAGCTTGAGGTAACGAATTTCCTTAGATCGACTCTTTTCGGTATCTATTTCAGCTATGTAACCATTCTCAGGTCATTGCATGTATTCACGAAATCAGTTCAGTCTATGTATCATGTCTCAGACTCAGTCACGTTTTAGTTCATGAACATTCAGTGTATCATATCAAATTACCTTAGTATTCTCAGCCTAACCAGTCTCATTCAAGGTCCAACATTCTCAAGGGGGAGATATTGTAATACCCCATGTTTTGAAGTCACTATACAACATACGACTCATGCCTTTGAGTCGTATGGACATCATATGAGTTGTATGTTCAACTCGTACCCATAACACTATGTGATGGGTGATATTCTATTTAAGGTATGACATAAACCTTGGAAATTATAAGGTGATCATATGAGTCATACATGGTAAGTCGTAACCAAGTCAGCAGGAGGTGAGATGAGTTCTGCCTATCTTACGAGAGGATGAGTGCTAATCGTATAAATTATTACAAGTCGTGAGTAGGAATCGTAGCCTGATTAGTGAAGGATCCAAGAATCAAGCCTCATTTTTTAATAGCCTTATAAGTTACTTATACATATATTAAGTCCTCAAATAGCTCCTAACTTATGAACAAGTCGAAACATCCCTTAGGGATTAAGTTCTTATGAAGAATATAACTATATCATATTCAAATGAGCATTACTTATGTTCTACTAAGAATTTCCCAAATCACGATCCACCAATAGATATATAACTGAATTATCTTTCCAACGATACCAATTTTGTCTTAATTCGATGTCGAGGTGAAAAGTTACGGCCAAATTACTGAAGCACTGTCAAGGCTACCAGTAGGGTACGACTCATACCCAGAACATACGAGTCGTCCGGAGAAGTCGTACCCATAATAGTAGAGGTCAAAATTTGGGCTCTTGGTGATGACTCAAGGTAAGACTCGTACCCAGAACACACGAGTCTTACCCAAACATGTCGGGATGGCTTCCAAATGATTTCCATAAGGTTTCTAAAGGATTTTTTGGTCTTTTCTCCCCTTATAACTTCCAACCCATGATATTTAAACCCAAGCGGCATTATTTTTCCTCTTTTTTCTATCAATTAAACACCATAAAATTGCTCTTTCTATTCTCAAGAACAAGATTAGGGTTTCTTCTCAGGATCATCTCCCAAGTCTCAAAGGTCAAGTTTACTTCACCAAGCCAAGAACTTTAAGGTATGTGGGGTATTCATCAATGGGTTTCTTACACCCATTGTGCCCAAAAACCCTCTTGTAGTTTTAAAAGTATGAATTTTATTGTACTTTATTGAATTATCCTTACAATTTAACTTCTTAATAAATCAAATTCAAGTCATGTCAATATGTGTTCCCATATTATTTAAGTCACTTCATGTTTGAATTTCCATTTACCTTGACTTAACCATTTAATTTCATGATACATCCTCGCGTTATGAATTAAACTATGTAAATATGTTGTTTTTCCCATGTTTAACATACCCTCATTTTCAAATTCATGTATTTGAATAGTTATTAAAATTTACTATCTTTTAGGTCTCTGAATTATGACATCCTTTTATTGTTTAACTATTGTTATCCTGTTTTTGTAATCATTCAATGCTGGAAGGATATGAACACCCAATACCTACATATTTTTTATATGATTTTCATTTTCCAAAAATAAGTCAGTCAGACTGTAACACCCCGTACTTAATTACGTCAATTAGCCATGGTTATATGTGTTGGAGTATGTGTATTGATCATAAGTTAGGTATATATGAGTTTAAGTATGAGTATTGATTATTTTGAGATGGTTTCAAGTGTATAGTTTGATTATATGTGTATAGGAATCGACTTTATTTATACCGGAATTTGCTCGTCGAAGTTTCTATGCGAAGTTTATCGAGTTAGCTTTCCAACGATATAAAGATTTCTGAAAACAGATGAGTATCGGATAAAATCGAGCATGTTCGAAACTTGAAAACGGTGGATGCAATGAACAGTAAATGTGCAGAAATTTTCTGCACACAAAAGTACTGCAGCCAAACAGATTTTTGGGTCAACTTTAAACACTCATAACTCCTTGTACAAAATGAACTGTGTGAGCTGCTATATATCGATGAGAATCCCCGAGAGTCTTCTTTCTAATTCAATTGGTTTGACCCAAATCCATTATCGGAGCAAAGAGTTATGGTCGATTTACTTTAGCCTACCAAAACAGTCCACCATGGACAGATTCGGATTTACTTAAATTTTAAGGGCAATATGGTCATTTTCCATCACCTCATGGACGAAAATTGGTCATTATATACATATACTTAGCCTCATATCCATCATTTATCATCCAAATTATTGAAGAATAAGAAACCCTAGCCTAAGTTCAACTCCAATTATCTTGTGATTCAACCGTAGAAAATCCAAATTGATTCCGTAGTTGTGTTCACCGTCTCGAAGGCTTCGAGAAGCACCCCTTATTTGTGCTAACAGGACTTCGAAATCAAAAGGGCCATTTTATGGTAAGGATGTAAATTATGTTGGTGTTATTTATATGGATATGTATATATATATGCATGTGAGCATAAGAAGTATGTTATTTGATTGTTGTTGAAAGATGATTGGGAAATGATGTTGGATTATTCTTGTGCATGGTGGGATTATTTTGAATTGTGAAGGGATTTGGTGTGATGATATGGTATTGAAATGATGACTATATATATATATACACATAAACCTATTGTTCAAGTTGGTTTTTGGAATTCTTTGCAAATATTGATTGTATGGAATTATGGAAGAGAATTGTGGTATTGGGTTGCTAATACTAGATGCCAAACATTTCATTGTAGATAAGTGATTTGTAAAGGCGGGAAGTTGTGTTGAATTGGTATCCGAATCTACAACGAGGTATGTAAAGCATACTCTAACGATGTTCTTTGGCATGAAAACACCAATGTTCCATCAAGTAAGATTCTGAGGTTGTCCAAAAATATGTATTGTTCTACATTACCAACGAAGTTGTTTCCATTCTATAAAGTGTCAAAATGTTTCATTGATATATCAAAAGGCTCCTATTTCATTGTTGTGATATTGATGATTCTGAAACACATTGTTGGTGTACCAATGAGTCTTTATTACATCGTTATTGTATAGAAGGTCTATTACTTGGTTCCTATTGATGTATCATTGTTCCAAAGGTACTATATTGGCATGAACACTAATGTAATAATCTCAAAAGCTTTTGAACTAAGTTATTGGTAAGATCTCTTATGTGTGTTACTTGATATACGTGTGGGTGGTAGCTCAGGGGCTTAAGGCTAGCATGGGCCGATCCCGATACTTGATATGATTACAGTTGATATGTACTGGGGGCAGCCTAATGGTCACAGTACGGTACAGTATTGATTATTGTTAGGTGGTTGGAGGTTCGGGAGGAGGAGGTAATGGCGAATGATAATTGTAAAGAATGAAATGAACGAATGTATACTGTTCCACAAATGTTTTTGAATTCAAGAACCCAATTCAGATTAATGATAATGTACATGATCCTAAAAGTGTTTATGAAGTGTGGTTCACTTCTATTATGATTTATTCACTTGCGTCTGATTTTCTTGATCCCCCATATCACCTATGATTATTTACAGCTTTACATACTCAGTACATATTTTGTACTGACGTCCCTCACGGGGGACCTGCATTTCATGCTGCAGGCACAGGTGCTTCAGCTCATTCACAACATAGATAGGAGCCAGGTCATACAGCTATTGTTGGTGAGCTCCAGTTTGCTTCGGATCTTTCCGAGTCGGTTCCTTATGTTTTTTTATTGTACAAGAGTCATGTGTGGGAGGGGGTTTGTCCCGACCCTAGTTATGTCATGTATATCCTAGAGGCTTTGTAGACATAAGGAAGGGTAAAGTCATGGAAGTTTATATAGAGATGTTATATTTGTATATGTGGTGGCCCTGACGGCCAAGTATTATATATATATATTTGTGCCTGTTGTGCTGATATAGGTAATTAGACCCTTCTATATGCAACGAAGTACTGTCCAAATTTTTGGTGACATGTAAGTGAAAGTACAGGCATTTGAATGGGTTCTCCCGGGCCTTCTCGGCTTCGGGTGCCAGTCTGACCCGATGGGATTTTGGGGCGTGACAAAAGTGGTATCAGAGAGAGGTTCGTTCTAGTGAGTCTACAAAGTCGTGTCCACGTAGAGTCTTGTTTATCGGTGTGTTGTGCACCACATGTATAAACAGGAGGCTATGGACATTTAGGAAATTGTTTCTTTTCTTCAAATCATAGATCGTGTCATAGAGTTTATATAGCAAATAAAGTCATAGTTGACCACTGAATCCATTTGTTTCTCTTATTACAGTAAGAATGCTGGATACCGAAAGAAAGAATACCGGCAAGCGGGTAGACGTGGCTGCCGGAGAAGGGACTAGTAAGTCACCATCTGTACAAGTTAATCAGAGTGAAGCTCAAGCTGAGCGGGTATCTGAAATGCCTTCCACTCCAGATGAAATAAGTGGGAGGCGAACCACATTCACAGAACCACTTGTTAATGCTGCTGATCAAGATATGAGGGATGCAGTACAACTGTTGACCCAAATTGTTGCCGGTCAAGTCCAAGGGCAAGCTATTCCTGTCACGGGTTCTAGCGGTACTGATAGGGCGGCTAGTCTTTGGACGCAAGATTTTCTTAAGATGGATCCGCCTACTTTTACCGAATCCGATCTTAACGAAGATCCGCAGGACTTTATTGACCAGATTCAAAGGGCCCTAGAGGTGATGCATGTATTGGGCAGAGAGACAGTGGAGTTAGCCGCGTATAGATTCAAAGGTGAGGCTATATATTGGTATGAAGACTGGAAACGGTCAAGGGGCATTGATGCACCCCCAGCTACTTGGAAAGAGTTCAAAGAGGCATTTATTGATCATTATCTTCCATATGAGACTCGTCAGGCCCGTGCGGATCAGTTGTTAAATCTTTGACAGGGTAATACAAGTGTGAGGGAGTATAGTCTTCGATTTAATTCTTTGTCCAGATATGCTCCTAATGTTATAGCTACTCTGGATGATAGAGTTCATCGGTATGTGGATGGATTGGATCCGTATTTGGTTAAGGATTGTACTATTGCTACACTGAATAAAGACATGGATATAGCTAGGATCCAAGCATTTGCACAGAAAATGGAAGACTAGAGGCAAAGAAAAAGAACACAGGAATTTGAAAGCAGATCTTCTAAGCGGGCCAGATCTACAGGGCAGTTTATGGCGCCACAGGGAGGTTTTAGACCTCAATTTTCTGCTAGACCACCTAGGCCATTATTTTCTTATTCTGCAGCTAGTGCTCCACCACAGCATCAGGGGTTCAGAGGCAGTCAATTTGGGCAAAGAAGTGAGGGTCATAGTTTGCGATCAGTGGGTTATCATGGGCAAGGGAACATGAGCCAATCGAGACCTTCTCGAGAGCTATGTAATTGATGTGGAAAGCATCATATGGGCGTATGTCGAATGGGAATAAATGTTTGTTTTTGGTGTGGTATGACGGGGCATATGATGAGAGAATGCCCACAAAGGGGCGCAGGTGGCGTAGCACGACCTTCGGGATCAACTGTTGCATCATCGTCACCGGTATCTTATTCTGTTAGAGGCGCACAACTTGTGGGTCACGCTAGGAATAAAAAAAGAGTCGCCAGTTCTAGCGGGACTCAGAATCACACTTATGCTTTAGCGGATTGACAGAATCTAGAGGCTTCCCCAGATGTGGTTATGGGTATGTTGCCCATATTTTCATTTGATGTATATGCTCTAATTGATCCCGGTTCTACATTATCATATGTTACTCCTTTGGTTTTTGGAAAGTTCAAAAGAACCCTCGAATTCTTAGAAAAGCCGTTGGAAGTGTCTACCCCTGTTGGGGAATCTATTATTGATAGAAGAGTTTATAAAGATTGTGTAGTAACTGTGTGTGGTCGAGACACGATGGCCAATCTTGTGGAACTAGAAATGGTAGATTTTGATGTTATAATGGGTATGGATTGGTTGGCGTCTTGTTATGCCAAAATTGACTATTGAACGAAAAAGATGTATTTACATTTTCCTAATGAAGCAGTTATTGAATGGCAAGGTAAGATTGGCGCACCAAGAGGTAGATTTATTTCTTATTTCAAAGCGAGAAAAAGATTTCCAAGGGCTACATATGTCATTTAGTTAGAGTAAAGGATACGGAATCGGAATCACCAGATCTTCACACTGTACTAGTAGTAAGTGAATTTCTTGATGTATTCCCTGAAGATCTTCCAGGTTTACCTCCTGAACGAGAAATAGAATTTGGTATTGATGTGATACCAGGCACTAAGCCAATCTCAATTCCTCCGTATAGGATGGACCCAGTAGAATTACGATAATTGAAAGAGCAATTGAAAGATTTGCTAGAAAAGGGGTTCATTAGGCCTAGTATTTCCCCTTGGGGAGCACCAGTGCTGTTTGTGCGCAAGAAAGATGGCACATTGAGAATGTGTATTGATTATAGCCAGCTAAATAAAGTGACTATTAAAAATAAATATCCTCTTCCAAGAATTGATGATTTATTTGATCAGTTACAGGGTGCCAAATGTTTTTCTAAGATTGATTTGAGGTCAGGTTATCATCAAGTGAGAGTCAAAGGAAAAGATATACCCAAAACAGCTTTCCGAACAAGGTATGGTCATTATGAGTTTCTAGTTATGTCATTTGGGCTAACTAATGCACCTACAACTTTCATGGATTTAATGAATAGGGTGTTTAAGCCATTTCTAGATGTATCCGTGATAGGTTTCATTGATGATATTCTAGTTTATTCTAGATCAGAAGAGGATCATGCTAATCATTTGCGACAGGCGTTGTAAACTCTTCGTGATTGCAAGCTGTATGCAAAATTTTCTAAATGTGAATTTTGGCTAAAGTCAGTGGCATTTCTGGGCCATATTGTATCAAATGAAGGCAAACAGGTTGATACTCAAAAGATAGAAACTGTGAAGAATTGGCCAAGGCCCACAACGCCTACAGAGATTCGTAGTTTTCTTGGGTTGGCTGGTTATTATAGAAAGTTTGTTGAGGGTTTTTCTTCTATTTTAGCACCCTTAACTAAGCTAACACATAAACCATCCAAGTTCCAATGGAATGATGCGTGTGAGGAGAGTTTCCAAGAATTGAAGAATAAGTTGACATCTACACCTGTGTTGGTACTTCCAGAAGGTACAGAAGGGTATACAGTGTATTGTGATGCTTCGAGAATTGGTTTAGGATGTGTATTAATGCAGCATGGTAAGGTGATAGCATATGCCTCAAGGCAATTGAGGCCACATGAAAAAAATTACCCCACACATGATCTTGAGCTGGAAGCGGTTATCTTTGCTTTAAAAATATGGCGCCACTATTTATATGGGGTTCATGTTGATATATATACTGATCATAAGAGCTTACAATACATTTTCAGTCAGAAGGATCTAAATCTGAGGCAGCAAAGGTGGATGGAACTATTAAAAGATTATGATGTTGATATTTTGTATCACCCAGGGAAAGCGAATATAGTAGCTGATGCGTTGAGTCGTAAGGCTATGATGGCACCTGTAGAAATGCAAGGGATGATTAAAGATCTTCATCAATTAGCTAGTCTAGGAGTTCGTCTTCTCAAAACTCCGGACGCGGAGCTTATAATGCATAATGCCGCGGAATCCTCATTAGTAGCTGAGGTGAAAGAGAAGCAAGATGCAGATCCTGTTTTATTGCAACTCAAGAAGAATGTTCAAAATGGTGTGATGAAGGTATTTGAGCTTTCTCAAGAAGGAGTACTTCTATGACAAAATCGGCTATGTGTGCCTATTGTTGATGAGCTAAGAAAAAGAATTATGACCGAGGCACATTTCTCAAGGTATTCTATTCATCCAGGGTCAACCAAAATGTATCAAGATTTGAAGGATGTATATTGGTGGAATGACATGAAAAGGAACATCGCAGAATTTGTAGCTAAATGTCCAAATTGCCAACGAGTTAAAGCGGAACATTAAAAGCCCGGAGGCTATATGCAATGCATAGATCTTCCAATTTAGAAGTGGGACATGATCAACATTGATTTTGTTACAGGTTTGCCTCGTACAGCTCGGAAATTTGATTCTATATGGGTGATTGTGGATAGGCTTACTAAATCCGCACATTTCTTACCCGTTAAGACCACTTACACAGTTGAAGAATATTCGAAGCTTTATTTTAAAGAAATAGTCTGATTACATGGAGTGCCAACTTCTATTATATCGGATCGGGGAACTCAATTTACCGCAAACTTTTGGAAGTCTTTCCAACGGAGTTTGGGAACACAAGTGAATCTGAGTACAACTTTTTACCCTCAAACGGATGGACAAGCAGAGCGCACCATTCAAACACTTGAAGATATGCTACGAGCATGTGTTATAGATTTTAAAGGCAGCTGGGATGATCATTTACCTCTTATTGAATTTGCCTACAATAATAGCTATCATTCAAGTATCAAAATGGAACCATATGAAGCTTTATATGGGAGGAAGTGTAGATCACTAATAGGATGGTTCGAAGAGGGTGAAACTCTTATGCTCGGACCGGATCTTGTGTATCAAGCCATAGAAAAAGTCAAGGTGATTCAGCAATGGTTGAGAACAGCCCAAAGTCAACACAAGTCATATGCGGATAGTAGAAGAAGAGGGCTAGAATTTTCGATAGGCAATTGGGTATTTTTGAAGGTATCGCCAATGAAAAGGGTGATGAGATTTGGCAAGAAAGGAAAGTTGAGTCCACGATGTATAGGCCCGTATGAGATTATTCGAAGATGTGGGCAAGTTGCTTATGAATTAGAGCTACCCCAGGAACTCTCATTAGTGCATCCAGCATTTCATGTATCGATGCTTCGAAAGTGCATCGGAGATCCGTCCCTTATTACTTCTACTGAAGATGTGCAAGTAACAGAAGATTTTACCTATGAGGAGATGCCTATTTCTATATTAGATCGTCAAGTTAAGAAGATGAGAAATAAGGAAGTAGCATCGGTGAAAGTACTTTGGAGAAATCAACAAAGGGAAGAGATTACATAGGAAGCGGAGGAAGCAATGAAATCAAAATACCCTTATTTGTTCAAAGGTGAAAAAGAAGTACAAGGAGTGGAACTGGGACACTAACAAGTAAGTTTTTACATATGCATAATATCTATATGATGACGTGAATATCAATTATGAATTCGAACTTGTTTCGGCTAAATAACTACATTCACATTCGAGGACGAATGTCCTTAAGGGGGGAAGGATGTAACACCCCGTACTTAATTACGTGAATTAGCCATGGTTACATGTGTTGGAGTATATGTATTGATCATAAGTTAGGTATATATGAGTTTAAGTATGAGTATTGATTATTTTGAGATGGTTTCAAGTGTATAGTTTGATTATATGTGTATAGGAATCGACTTTATTTATACCGGAATTTGCTCGTCGAAGTTTCTATGCTAAGTTTATCGAGTTAGATTTCCAATGATATAAAGATTTCTGAAAACAGATGAGTATCGGATATAAGCGAGCATGTTCGAAACGTGAAAACGGTGGACGCAATGAACAGTAAATGTGCAGAAATTTTCTGCACACAAAAGTACTGCAGCCAAACAGATTTTTGGGTCAACTTTAAACGCTCATAACGCCTTGCACAAAATGAACTGCGTGAGCTGCTATATATTGATGAGAATCCCCGAGAGTCTTCTTTCTAATTCAATTGGTTTGACCCAAATCCATTATCGGAGCAAAGAGTTATAGTCAATTTACTTTAGCCTACCAAAATAGTCCACCATGGACAAATTCGGATTTACTTAAATTTTAAGGGCAATATGGTCATTTTCCATCACCTCATGGACGAAAATTGGTCATTATATACATATACTTAGCCTCATATCCATCATTTATCATCCAAATTATTGAAGAATAAGAAACCCTAGCCTAAGTTCAACTCCAATTATCTTGTGATTCAACCGTAGAAAATCCAAATTGATTTCGTAGTTGTGTTCACCATCTCGAAGGCTTCGAGAAGCACCCCTTATTTGTGCTAACAGGACTTCAAAATTAAAAGGGCCATTTTATGGTAAGGATGTAAATTATGTTGGTGTTATTTATATGGATATGTGTATATATATGCATGTGAGCATAAGAAGTATGTTATTTGATTGTTGTTGAAAGATGATTGGGAAATGATGTTGGATTATTCTTGTGCATGGTGGGATTATGTTGAATTGTGAGGGGATTTGGTGTGATGATATGGTATTGAAATGATGACTATATATATATATACACATAAACCTATTGTTCAAGTTGGTTTTTGGAATGCTTTGCAAATATTGATTGTATGGAATTATGGAAGAGAATTGTGGTGTTGGGTTGCTAATACTAGATGCCAAACATTTCATTGTAGATACGTGATTTGTAAAGGCGGGAAGTTGTGTTGAATTGGTATCCGAATCTACAAAGAGGTATGTAAAGCATACTCTAACGATGTTCTTTGGCATGAAAACACCAATGTTCCATCAAGTAAGATTTCGAGGTTGTCCAAAAATATGTATTGTTCTACATTACCAACGAAGTTGTTTCCATTCTATAAAGTGTCAAAATGTTTCATTGATATACCAAAAGGATCCTATTTCATTGTTGTGATATTGATGATTCTGAAACACATTGTTGATGTACCAATGAGTCTTTATTACATCGTTATTGTATAGAAGGTCTATTACTTGGTTCCTATTGATGTATCATTGTTCCAAAGGTACTATATTGGCATGAACACTAATGTAATAATCTCAAAAGCTTTTGAACTAAGTTATTGGAAAGATATCTTATGTGTGTTACTTGATATACGTGTGGGTGGTAGCTCAGGGGCTTAAGCCTAGCATGGGCCAATCCCGATACTTGATATGATTACAGTTGATATGTACTGGGGGCAGCCTAATGGTCACAGTACGGTACAATATTGATTATTGTTAGGTGGTTGGAGATTCGGGAGGAGGAGGTAATGGCGAATGATAATTGTAAAGAATGAAATGAATGAATGTATACCGTTCCACAAATGTGTTTGAATTCAAGAACCCAATTCAGATTAATGATAATGTACATGATCCTAAAAGTGTTTATGAAATGTGGTTCACTTCTATTATGATTTATTCACTTGCGTCTGATTTTCTTGATCCCCTATATCACATATGATTATTTACAGCTTTACATACTCAGTACATATTTCGTACTGACGTCCCTCACGGGGGACCTGCATTTCATGCTGCAGGCATAGGTGCTTCAGCTCATTCACAACATAGATAAGAGCCAAGTCATACCGCTATTGTTGGTGAGCTCCAGTTTACTTCAGAGCTTTCCGAGTCGGTTCCTTATGTTTTGTTATTGTACAGGAGTCATGTGTGAGCGGGGGTTTGTCCCGACCCTAGTTATGTCATGTATATCCTAGAGGCTTTGTAGACATAAGGAAGGGTAAAGTCATTGAAGTTTATATAGTGATGTTATATTTGTATATGTGGTGGCCCCGACGGCCAAGTATTATATATATATATTTGTGCGTGTTATGCTGATACAGGTAATTAGACCCTTCTATATGCAATGAAGTGCTGTCCAAATTTTTGGTGACATGTAAGTGAAAGGTACAGGTATTTGAACGGGTTCTCCATGGCCTTCTCGGCTTCGGGTGCCAGTCCGGCCCGATGGGATTTTGGGGCGTGACATAGACCGTGATTTTACTACCATATTCAAAATATCATATTCATACTGAGCATTTGCAAGTACCATACCATGTCATTTTAAATAACTAATAATACCAAAGTCTATCAGTTGGGAGTAACACTTATCTCTGAGTGAATGTAGGGATGGTAGCTCCCCTCAGTTTAGGCAGAGTCATTACTAGTAGTCCCTAAATTCTAGAACTACGTAGCCAACGTTGGATATGAGGGGTCACCTGTCAGTTTAGGCTTGACTTCCTCTCAAGGGTCCCTCGTTAGTTTAGGCTTAACACCCTGGTCCTTCGGGACATCAGATTAGTGGATCCACACAGTTATGTGTTAGTACGCATGGTAAGGTACAGACACCCTTCCAACTGGGGTTATAGGTTAGACCCTAATTAGCTCATATTGGGGCATGCCATTTATATGTTAGCTCCGATAGTCTAAGTGTAGTATTTAGAATAGATCATCTCAGGCTTGTATGACTAAGTATACAGATTTCAATTTTTCAATTATGTTATAATAGTGATTTAGTCACTCAGATATACAACTTATTTCAATACATGTTTATGCGTGGTCTTGCATTCTCATTGTTATATGTTCATTCATTTATGTTCAGTTTCCATATGTTTTTAGTTAATCCTTACCTCACGTACCAGTACATTCAAAGTACTAACCTCATACTCTTCTCTTGCGCTTTGTTTTCTTATAACATAGGTTCGGACGCTCAGTTTCCCTACCGTTCTTTGACAATCCAACATCACCTGGCAGCAGTAGTGGTGAGTCATCTTCCATCGAGGACATGAAATGTTTTACCATTATTTCAGTATTTATTTATGTTTCGTTAGTCGGAGTTAGTTGGGGATCTGTCCCACAACTCCTTATGGTTCTTAGAGGCTTTCAAACAGTTAGATAGTCATTCAGTTTTCAGTTATTATTAGTTATTTCAAACAGACAGTTTAGTTTTCAGTATTCTATCGGATACTTTCTACATGTATTTTATATATTTCAGTATTCAGATTGATCATACCTCATGGTTTTTTTTCTCTGCATATGTTGTTTTACTTTTATTTCAACTAGTGCTCATAGCAGGTACCAGACCATGGGTTTGCTTGGGGTCACCTGTGGCCTTAAGCACCGTATCGTGACTATGGGGTAGCCTCGAGTCATAACAATAGGTGTATACGGAGGTTCTGTGACAACCTCGTGTATCACATCATCATTATCATCATCATTGCATTTGTATTTACATTTTACCATTACTTGTGTTGTATTATCTCTCTTAATGTATACCTGTCTATGTGTGTTCTTTCCTTCATACTTGTATGTGTGATATCTGTATACTTATATTTCTTTCTTGTATTTCCATGATGTATTTGAATACTATAGAACTATTAACGGAAACGATGTGGCTATCATTTGGGACATTTTTTGGTTACTGATGATGTGCCCTTAATGTTTATTTTGTATGCTTCATTTTCTACTTTGCTCAGTTGGCCTATGATACCTACTGAGTACAAGTGGACCATACTCACCCTACTGCGCCCTTTTGGTGCAGATCCTGGTTTGAGTGTGCCTCACAGTGGTTGATTCGGGTGATATTTGGAGTTTTTTCAGGTAGCGGTTGATTTCATGCATCCGGAATCTACTACTATCTTCTTCATCAGACTATGTCTTTACTTGTATTCGGAGATAGAGTATTTCCTATTTTAGACATATTATATATTTTTGACTTTGAGTTATACTAGTTGTGTTCTTACACTGTGACACCAGATTTTGGGATATGGTATTATTGGTTATATCTTTCTGCTTTATTATATTGTGTGATTCGGCTTCATTCTAGAAGACTTACTTTGGGTTAGTTCTATTATTTCCCTTTTGTATCAATTTATGCAATAGGCTTACTTGTCAAGGTTTACCACGAAAAGTGTCATCATGACCTTTAGTTTTTGGGGCGTGACAAAATTTGAGAATGATTCTCATAGTTTAGGACGATTTTGGGGATTAAAAACTGTTTGGGGGAGTTACATAGGATGAAAGGACCATTTTGCCACTAATTTAATAAGAAAATAGCAAAATTTACGTCTGGAAAGTGGGGCTCACGTCACCAATCGTGCATCTGGACAACATCTCACTAAAATGCCCACAACATTTTACTCTAAACTCGAATTGATGAATGGCTAGTTGTGCTAAAAAGAAGACTTAAAGAGCTTTAATTTGGTAGGTAGTAGTTCACTGAACTCATTATATTCTAGGAGTAATAGTCGTTCAAAGTTGACTCAAGTAAGAACTTCTACTAAAACTCAATCGATAGGAAAGTTCCCAGCTCAACTTTGAGTTGGCAGATTTTTGTGACTTCAATTCTTCTCCAAAGAAATTCCCCCTCTAAAGAATTGATCATTACACTTATATTTAAATAGAAATCATTGGGTTCAAGACTATAAATTTAGGAAGGACAATGCAAATTCTAACCCAAAAATGTGGGGTGTTACACATACAAATGTGACATATACAAAACTTTTTTGATACAAATTTTAATATCAAATTCATACATTGAGAACTAAAGAAAAACAAAGAAAAACATTACCTAACTATGAAATGAGTATATAAACTGACTTCAACGAAATTTAGTAAACTAATTCATAGATATCATACTAAGTACCATTTTTATACTCTAAAAACAATTATGCGAATACATCATTTGTATGTAGAATCTAATCACATAAATTGAGACCCCAAAAAATAAAAATCATTTGAAATATGGCTTTATTATATATAAACTGATTTCAACTTAACCGTTTAAAATAATACATGAATACTAAATTGTATACAATTTTCACAGAATGAAAATAAATTATTAACATATAATATTTATTGGCATTAGTTCCATATGGTAATTCTACCACTAATATTATTGTAAATTCAAAATTTATGAATTAAAAATTAAAGACATTTTACTATAATCCATAATTATAAAGAAATTGGATAAGTAGGAAGGAAAGCGTAGAAGAATTCTATTTTTCTTTTTTAAAAATTGAATATAAATAAAACTAAATAGGAAAAAACATGTTTATTGATAGGTTCCATAATCTTAACCCATATAATAACTAATTCAAAGATTTTTTTAAGAAAATATAAAAAAATTATCTTTTCCTTAACTCTTTTTTATTTTAAATTTGTTATTAATTTATATTTTATTCTTTTAAAAATTACTATGTTACAATTTAAAAAATATTGCTATGACTTGAAATATAATATAAAACTTTATGTAAACTGAGTCTCGCGTTGGATATACAACAACAACAACATTTTCTTTTGTCTCAATTCATTTTTTTTTTGCCTCTCCTCTTCACCTTTTACCTCTTTATTTCTCAAACTTTTGTGTGTGTGTTGAAGTTCTTGTAATTCCAAGAGGACTGAAAGAGGAATAAGGTAGAGCAAAAATGAATTCAAAGAAGTTTTTAATTTCTTTTTGCTGATCTAAAGAATTGATTTAACTCTTTTGTATTTTTTTGTTGATAGATCTGTTGAGATTTTTGGTTTTTCTTCCTCAAAAAATCTGAGGAGAATCTCAAGTTTGAAAAAAAAAAATTTTTTTTGGGGGTGTTTTATGATAATATAAATTCGTGTTTTTATTGTGTTTTTGCAGCATAAAGCGGTTGAGAGACGACGTGTATGATACTCTGCCTCCATTTAATCGGCGATCTAGTTCTTCTCGTGGAGAATCATAATCTCTTTGTATTCTGTTCAATTTCTTATACATATATATAAGTATGTATGTGTGTGTGTGTTAGCCTTCCATATTAAAATAATATATTTTAATAATGACAAACTAATCTATTGCTAATGTGTGGGATACACTAAAAGGATAATCAAGTCAAGAAAGATCATCATGGAGATATACTTGAAAGACAAAACTAATCCTGGATACGGCATCAATAGAAGATCACTCAAAATCTTCTCAGATCCCAAAATACAAGATAATCAACAAGATCGCAGAGCAACATGAAAAGAAAATTGTACCCTCTTCATGGACATATCTGATATGGATATTAATTATAGTGATGAAAGGCAAGCAACAACTTATATACAGACATATCTGATATGGATGTATTACCCTCAATCAAGAAACCAAATCAAATCCTTGATTGAGAAGAAATCCCTTGGGTTTCCTTTTGAAGTAAAGTAGCAGCACCAACTGAAGAATATAAAAAGAGCAAACTGAAGACTCGAACACTCACGCAACTTCACAAAAAATTTTAGTGTGTCTCAATCTTAGTGTTGATAACGCTTTGTACTTCTTTGTTTACAATACTTACAAAAGAAAGATAAAGTCAACTTAGTTATACCAGTTGAGGTTGTTTCAAAAGATCTGAATATCAAAATAAGCTTCAAAACTTGTTTTGTACACCTGTACTTTGAATCTACTTTGAAGGATCTAAACAAAACTCTTGAAACCCAAGAGGACTGGAAGTAGGCACCACATTGGTGTTCCGAACCAGGATAAATCTTTGTGTTACTTTATTTACTTATTTATTTACCTGCATATTTTATCTGAAATCTGTTCATTTAAGTATACTTGTTTGCAGGTGCATTGACTGTCAAGCATGACTAGTCAACTCAGGAAAATTTCAATTCACCCCCTTCCCCTCTTTCATTTCAATTGGTTTTAGAGCAGGTCTCAACAGTGTTGATTAACCACACAGGAGCAAAGATCCAATAGAAAACTATTAGATTTCAGGAGCTCTCCTTTAAGACGGATACTCTTTCACAAGACCCCATACTTCAATGGACATCACTACTCTTATTTGAAGAATATATTCAAAAATTTTGTTCAGTCAAATAACCTCCAAGTGTGGGTTGTCATTAAGAAGGGACCAAAGCCAATTTTAAGACTTAAATAAAAATAGAAGGACAAGGAATCAAGTAGTTTTGACTTGGATGAATTTGAAAACTTTGAAGTCACCAAAGAACAACAAGAGGTAATTCAAACTAATGCAAGAGCTATAAGCTTACTCTATCATGCAGTTAGCGGTGAAGAATATGACAAGATATTAACCTGTAAAACCGCATAAGAAATATGGGACAAATTAGAAGTAACCTACGAAGGAAACACCAGAGTCAAAAAGAAAATAATCAATGATCTAGTCAATGAGTACATTCTCTTCAAGACGGAAGAAATGAAGGCATGGAATCAATGTTTGCTAGATTCAATAAAATTGTATGTGAACTGAAGTCCTTCGGAATGATTTATTCGAATAGTTTGCAAGTCCATAAGCTTGTAAGAAGCCTCCCAAAAGTATGGGAAACTAAAGCTGCCATTCTAGAAGATGAACAAAATCATATCAACAGGTACAAAAAGGAAGAAAATAGAAACCAGTGGCCTTCAATATTGTGACAACTGGAGAAAAAGAGTCCCTAGATGAGGACAACAATGAGGGAATGGCTCGCATAAATCGCGAAGTAAGGTGGATCCTAAAATAAAGGTAGTAGAGACCACAAAGATACAAAAATAATGAATTCACAGGAAATAATGATTGTTGTTATTACTATGGAAAGTCAGGAAACATTAAGTAGAACTATCCAGAATTGAGGAGAATATCATCTAAGAAAAACAAAAACTTTGGGGCATGCAGTAATGAAGATGAAACTGAGGAAGAAACAGAAGCGGCCAACATGGGCTTCATGGCAAGAGGTGAACTAAGTGAGGTAAGACCATATGATTGTCATAATTGCAAGATTGTTCAAATAATCTTGATATGATTACTGACGAGCTCCGAAAGATTATTGATGAATATGATAAACTTGCTCAAGAAAATAAAAATTGAAAAAGA
This sequence comes from Capsicum baccatum var. pendulum, assembly GCA_030864225.1. NCBI lineage: Eukaryota > Viridiplantae > Streptophyta > Magnoliopsida > Solanales > Solanaceae > Capsicum > Capsicum baccatum. Next base: position 228,548,663 of record CM061556.1, read on the forward strand.
TCGGTCAAAACAAATGCTTGGAGAGAAAATAAGGAACTAGCAAAATTAAACTAGAAGCATGTCAGATTGAAACTGACTTACTTCAAGAAGAACTTGATGATGTGAATATGCAATTAAACAACATTAAAAAATCACTACGTCATAGTTCTATAAGATCAAATTCTTTTAAAAATAAATATAGATCCTCATCAAGTTTGTTTGAGCCAGCTAAAACCTTTTTTTCTTATCAAGGACCAGTATGCTACACTTGTGGTAAAAGGGGGAAAATATCACACAACTGCAGATAAGGGTCTTGTTGTGTAGATGTGGCGACTCAAAGGAAGTAAATCTAACCCTCAAGGACCCATGAACACTTGGGTACCTAAAAAAAATAATCTTTTTTTTTGTAGGAACACATCTGCAAAAGCTATAAAAGAAGAATGTTGTAATACCCCATAAGATCCTAAGCTCGATTCAGTTGTAGTTGTATGCTTAAGGGGTCCAAGGCTTGAAATTTTCACTAAGTGTTAAGGACTTAGTCATTTTCAAGATGCCTAAACTTCACGAAATTTTATTTTGATTTACTGACCCCGTGATGTTGGATTTTGAGTTGAAACATGATTAGGGTTATTAAAGGTGTGATCCGGGGGAGTTTCAGAGGGGATTTGGGGTATGTTTGGATAGTGGAGTCCGAGAGACCTCGCTATAAGCCTGTAGAGTGAGGGTGGCTCCATAGGTGAAGGGGTTTATGGTATAATGGTGGCATTACCCAAGCAAAGGTCATGGCATGAGGGCTGCTTCACCCAAGCAAGGGTCACAGCGTGCCAAGGGTATTTCATCTAACTTTTTGTTAATGAAAATCAAAAGGCAATGGGGTCTTTTCCCCTAAACCCAACTCATCCATAATACGGTTAGGGGCATTCTTAGGAATATTATTTTCCCTTTTCTCATAAAATTTCTCTCAAAAAACCCTCCTCCTTTTCCAAGAACAACATTCAAGACTTTTTCTCAAAAAATAAAGAGTTCAAGCTTCCAAGTTCAAGAAACCCTCAAGAAATCTTCAGAAAACTATCTATTGAGGTATGTGGGTATTCATCAATGGGTTTCTTTCACCCAATGAGCCCCAAAACCTTTTCTTTGATTTTAAATATGGGTTCTTGTTTTCTTATGGAGTTTAAATGTTCAAGACGGGTTAAATTCATGTCCTTCCTTACTAATTGAACTCCATTTTATGTCCACGTATGATCCCATGAAAGGTTAGGTTAATTCTGGTTCTAAACTATAGTTTCCAATGTTATGTTCAGGTGAATTCATGTTACAACATTAAATTATGAATTTAGTCATGTAATCATGTTGTTTCCTCATGTTTAACACATTCCCATGTTCAAGTTCGTAATTCTCACTCATTTGGTGAAGTGTTCATATTTGGCGTCTTTGAACTATGATTTTATATCATTGTTTTAAATATTGTTATTGTATTTTATGATCATTTAGTATTGGAGGGTTATGAACACCCGATACCTATGTGTTTTACATGATTTCAGATTTTCAAGTTATAAGTCAGCTAAGCCACAAATCTTATCATTGTACTCAGATTCATGATCATGATGAGCACTATCAAAAAGAATGTTCAGTTAAACTTAGTTCAGTTTAGTACTAGTGTCATTTCAGTTAGGAGTAGGATTTAGCATGGAGCAAACCCAAGGATGGGGGCTCACCTACCAATAAAGGGTGTGACCTTTAGTAGTAGTCCCTGAGTTCTAGAACTACGTAGCTAGTGTAGGTTTAAGATATCTTCCTACCAGTTGAGGGTTGATACATATCTCATGAGAGCACCTTCCAGTAAAGGGTGACTCCTTAGTCCTTCGAGACACCAGTTTAGTGGATCCACACAGCCAATGTTAGTACCCATGGCACGGTAGTGACACCCTTCCAATGGGGGTTACAGGTTGGACCTCGATTAGCTCAGATTGGGGCATATTGGTTACATGATACATCCCACAGTCTTAATCAGTATTTATAATGTCTCAACTAAGGTTTTCTTGACCAAAGCATATAGATTTTTAGTTATTTAGTTATACAGAATTCAGTCTTTCAGATTACAAGTTATCTCAAAAACATATTTGTGCTTGGTCTTGCATTCTTAGATATTATATGTTAATGCATTCATGCTTAGTTTCCCATCCATTTCAGGCAGTCCTTATCTCACATACCAGTACATTCAAAGTACTAACCGCATACTTTTCTTTATGCTATCTTATCTTATAACATAGGTTCGGACACTCAGTTTCTCACTTAGACAATTCAGTGTTACCCAGTAATAGTAGTGGTGAGTCCTCATCCATCAAGGACATGATATGTTATCTCAGTTATTTTAGTATTTCCTCATGTTCACTCAGTCGGAGTTAGTTGGGGGTTTGTACCATCAACTCCTCATGATGTTTAGAGACTTTCGATACTCAGTTAGATAATAAGTTAGTTCTTTTAGTTTTTTTTCTAGTCATTTCATACAAACAGTTTAGTTTCCAGTATTTTTATAAGATATTTTAGATATATCATTGCTACGTATTTCAGTGTTCATGATTTACAGTATCTTATCATCTTATCTTCTACATATATGTTGTATTATTATTTTACTCATTGCTCACAATAGGTACCAGCTCATGGGTACTAGGGGGTAGCCTTGGGTCATGAAAAAACTTGGTATTAGAGTCTAAGGTTTTAAAGTGTCCTAGGGTGTCTAAAAGCCACGTTGATTAGAGTCTTGTGCATACGTGTGAAGTGTGCCACACTTATGGACAAGAGGCTACGAGATATTTTAGGAAAGTTTCTCTTTTTCAGTGTTCATGTCGTGTGAAAGAGCACAAGCTCTATTAAATTCCTTTTTTTAATCCATCCTTCATTCTCTTTACTGGCAATGCCTTCCATAAGAAACAACAAAAGAAGGATTGGGGATTAGCCCACACCACCACTTGTTCAAGAAGATTCCATAAATAACATCTTACGCTAAATTCTGGGCTGCTTTTACGACCTTATCTCATTCTATAGCTTCTTAAAACAACCAGAAAGTAATTGCCTCAGCCAATCCAGTGGCAAATGCAGCTACAGTTAGGATTTGGGATTTCACTTGGATGAATCCCCCTTTATTTTTTGGGTCCAAGTCTGAGAAGGATCCATAGAAGTTTCTGGATATGGTATAAAAGGTGGCTGATATCATGGGTTTTACTTAGAATGGGAGTGCATAATTAGCTGCATATCAGTTATAGGGAGTAGCTCACACCTGGTTTAAGTAGTGAAAGGAAGACAGGGGTGTGGAAACAGAGCTTTTGGAGTGGGAGGAGTTTGCCATAACTTTCCTAGATAGGTATTTTCCCCTAGAGTTGAGAAAATATAAGGTTCAAGAGTTCATCAATTTGAAGTTGGGTAAAATGAGTTTGAAGGTGTAATCACTTAAGTTCACTCAGTTGGCGAGGTATGATCCTACTATGGTGGCGGATAATAGGTCTATAATGAGTAAGTTTGTATCCGGTGTAGTTATAGTATTGTTAAGGAGTGTAGAACCACCATGTTGATTAAGGATATAGACCTATCTTGACTCATGGTTTATGCTCAGCAGATTAAGGAGGAGAAGCATAAGGAGAAAGAGAGAGATAATAAGAGGGATAGAATAGGTAGTTTCAACTTTTCTCAGCCAAGGTCAGAAATTGATAATCATTCTCAATTCCATCAAAATTTTCATCCCTAGCTCCATCTTCATCTAGTAGGCCAGTTCCTAAGTTCAGGCAAGAAATCTGGGATAGGGCACCAGGATCTAAGTCTCAGGGCAGTGTGAACAGTAGTCGTACTAACCTATTTTACCAGAAATATGGTAAGAATAATTAGGGTGAGTGTATGGCTGGTAGTGATGTATGTTTTGGATATATCAAGCCAAGCCACAGGGTCAGGGATTGTCCAGGGGATGGTCAATAGGGTTAGTCTAATCGTTCTTTAGCTTCAGCTAGTCACTCGACTCAGTAGAGTGCCACTTCCAGTGCCACTAGTGGGCAGTACCATAATAGGTTGTATGCTCTTTATAATCGGCATGATCAAGAAAGTTCTCTTGATGTGGTTATGGGTACGTTACAGGTCTTTTATCTTCATGTTTATGTTTACGTACTCTTGAAGTGGTTATGAGTACATTACAGGTTCCTTGATTGCTTCTTTACTCAGAAGTTGAGGAAGGCAAAGTCCAAGGAATTTGTGAATTTGAATCAAGGTAGGATATCGATAAAGGAGTATGCCTTGAAGTTTTATCAGCTATCACGTTATGCTTCTAAATTGGTGTCTAGTATGAGGTCTAGAATGAGGAAGTTTTATTTAGGGTTATCTCATGAGTTGATCTTGGAGAGCAAGTGGAATACCCCATACATTCTTAGCTCAGGTCAACCCTTAGTAATGTGCCTATAGCACTTAGAACCTAAAAATAAAGCTAAGAGTTAAGAGATTTAGTCATTTTTGACTCCCTATAAGCTTTGAGGATTTTAAAGTTGACCTTTCGGGCTCTGAGTGGATGATTTTTAAGTTGAATTACATTCAGGGGTGTAAGTAGTATATCTCTGGTAAGTTTTGGATTGTTTGGATAAGCTTTGGATCACATTCATACTGGCAAGACAGCAGCTTACCGCGATTAAGCCGCGTCACGGTGAGAATAGAGATAAGGAGGCCACCGCATCATAGTAGAGGTCAAATTAGCAATGTTCAGTTTCCAAAAAGCCACCACGATTGCACTGTATCACAATGGATTTCACGATTAAGGGCTTACCACATCGCGATGATGCCCATATCAGCAATTGTCAAAAACCTGTGAGTCACAAAGATTCCACCGCATCGCGGTGGGTATCGCGATGACCCATTTACCGCATCATGGTGAGGCCTTAAACGACACTCAAGTTTTGAATTTAAACTTCCAAAGGGCAACTGAGTCTTTTTTCAAGCCCCCAAATCATGGAAAACAAAAGATTAAACTTATTCTAAGCATCTTATACCTATTATTCATCAAATTTCTCTACAAAAATCCCTATGCTTCAACATTCAACTTCAAAATAATCCAAGATTTCACCATTCGTTTTCAAAGATAATCCAAAATTCAAGGTTCCCAATTCAAGAACTTCAGGAAACAATATTAAAGAGCATCAATAGGAATTCAAAGTCAAGTTTCTCCATCTATTTCATCAATTAAGGTATGTGGAGTTATGAACAATGGTAATTCTTTCATCTTTGTGCCCAAAATTAATTTTGAAGTTGATTTTTATACGAATTTACATGAGATTAAAATTAGGGTTCATACCCAATATTTCTATTTGCAAGATTATGAGATTACAAGTGATTTAGATGTTGAACTGCATGTTTACTTTTGTATTTTCATGTGTATGATATAAATTTCTAGATTTCAAATTGAATTATCATTATTCTCATTATCAAGCATGAACTTTGTGATGATTTGACAAGAATTTGATATATGGGTTATTAAGACCTAGTTTATATGTTGATATTTCAAGAATGACTATTCTTTAAGCATCCCATGATTAGTTGTTTTCATATTTTAATAAAGATTTGATCTTTTGATTTCAGCTTAGACATGGAATCCACTTTACAGTTTTAGTTATAGTTTAAATAACAGATATGCAGTTGGTTTTCATTTTAAACCATTATACTAGTTTTTAAAGTGGATTTCCTATAGGATGGGCACACAGATTAAAGGGAGTAGTATTTAGCATTGAGCTGGATATGTTTACATGCCCTAGAACTATGAGCCAACATAGGTACAAATTATAATATTATTCGTATTTCTATATGGATGACAGTTATAGATGTGATCACTTAGATTCGGTTATACTCCTTGGCATGAGTATGAAACCTCTCCCCAATGTGAGGTTTTCTCATAAGGGAACTAGACGTTAGACTCTATGTTAACTAACATGGTTTATGTCGGTTAGAAAAACTCCTATACAAAAAGCTTTTAAAGGAATTCCCTATAGCCTACAGAAAAGAATAACAGAAAAGCTTTTATAACTAAGTGTAAAGGCTCACAGCTTTATTTAGATGTTGCTTTATAAAAGACATTAGCTACAGATTTCAATTTTTAGATTTTAGATATAAAAGTGAGTCCTTTTTACACTTAGACAGCCTGATTTTTAGATAGAACACTAGTACAGCTTTTAGAAACTGAATGCTATGACTCACTAGATTTATACAGTATGTTTTGCAACTCATTATCACGATTCTCAATTTTTAGTTATTCAAGATTATGTATGTCATCTATATTTAGCATGCATTGATGATATTGAGACATTATTTTACTTATGCATTTGCCCCATATACTTAGTTCAATCCAGAAGTACTGATCAATATATACGTCTATGTGCTACATTGTCTCATAATGTAGGTTCAGGTGCTCAGTTTCAGAAACATGAGTGATTTCGAGCATCTCTATCTGCATCCCAACAATTGGTGAGTCCTCAAAGTTTGGGGACCCAGTCCTTCAGTTTTTCAATTTATTAGTATAGATGATTCAGTATTTTCAAATAGTTCAAGTCAGCTGGGGGTTTGTCCCAGTGACTCTCTAGTTATTAGTAGTAGAGGCTTGTTAGACTGCTAGATATAATTCAGATGTTCAGTAGTTATTGATCAGACTCTTAAGTCTAACATTTTTAGATATTATATTTAGATAATTTTAGTATGCTGAAACAAAATTTTGTATCTTAGCTTTGATTATATATCTTTATTTTCTCTATTTTGAGCTTCAGATTTAGTAAAAGGAAGACAGGCTTTACTTAAGGCTACTCGTAGTCTTGAGAACCATGTGATGTCTCCGGACCCATTTTTGGGGTGTTACAAACTTGCTATTAGAGACTAAGGTTGTAAGAGTCCTAGGGAGTCAGATAAGCCATGTTACAAAAGTTTTGATCATGGATGTGAAGCACGCCACATTTATGAGCAAGAGGCTCTGGGATATTTTTAGGAAATTATTTCTTTCTTTCATGATCTATCATACTTACTGTATCTTTAGCTGCTTTTAACTCATGCTCTTATGTGACAGTTGAATATACCTCCTTGTCAAGCTAACGCCCACAGAACTATAACCAGCCACCCAGCCTGCTGAACCTCTGAATGAGAATATATCCCATGCTGAATTTTGGGTTGCCTTTCAGGTGTTGGCCCAAGATGTGATTGCTAATGTTTAGGGTAACCATCATGAGGCAGTTCGACTTTAGTAGAATGGTGATTTAGCAGCAACCTTAATTTGAGACTTTATGAGAATGAATCCGCCAGAGTTCTTTAGGTCAAAAGTAGGTGAGAACCCACAGCTTTATTTAGATGAGGTGAAAAAGATTACTCAGATTATGCATGTTATTGAAGAGGAGAATGTAGATTTGGCATCCTATAGATTGAAGGCAGTGGCGTATGATTGGGTGGTTATGTGGAATAATAGTAGAGGTGAGAATACAGATCTTATGAGTTGGCAGGTGTTTCAGGATGCATTTATAAATAGATTTTTTCCACGTGAAATGAGAGAAGATAAGGTAGAGGAGTTTGTAAACCTAAGGAAGGGATCAATTACAGTAAAGGAGTACTACCTTAAGTTCAACCAGTTGTCTAAGTATGCCACTGATACGATGGATGACCCTAGGGCAAGTATGAGTAAGTTTGTTACTGGAGTATCTAGTTTGGTAGTCAAGGAGTGTAGGACTGGCATGCTTATTGGGGACATAGATCTTTCTAGGTTGATGATTCATGCCCAGTATATTGAGGCAGAAAAGTTAAAGAGAAGAGAGAGGGGGAAAAAGCTAGAACCGAGTGGTTTGAGTATGGCCAAACAAAGTTTGGCGGTAGAAATTGTTCATAGTTTTAGAATCATTTATCTATTCCAGCACCATCTTTAGCTCGTGATCCCACTCCCAGAGCTAGACAGGAGTAGTGGGGTAAGACTTCTATGTCCATATCTCAAAATAGTGTGAATGGAAAACCCAATTATCCTCCATGTGCTAAGTGTGGTAAGAATTATCTTGGTGAGTGCTTGCTGGGAGAGAAAATTTGTTATGGTGTGGTAAGTTTGGTTATAGAATCAAAGAGTATCTGCATGCTAAGCAGGGAAACAGGTATATTCGTCCCCAGACTCAAGCTACTAGCGCACCAGCTCCTCTAGGCCGCCCAGTCCCTCTTCAGGGCACATCATCCAGTACTAGTGGTGGTCAATTCTAGAATCAATTTTATGCTTTACCATCCCATCAAGAGAAGGAGTATTCACCATATATTGTTATTGGTACTCTTCGTATCTTTCATCTTGATGTTTATGTATTGTTAGACCCTGGGTCAAATTTATCTTATGTGACCCCACTAGTTGCAGTAAATTTTTAAATAGGTTCTGAAAAGATCGCTGAGCCTTTCTTAGTTTCTACACCAGTGAGTGAGTCAGTTGTTGCCAAATAGATCTATAGAAAGTATCCTATCATTATCCTTCATAAAATCATGTTAGCAGATTTAATAGAGTTAGATATGGTCGACTTTAACCTTATTCTTTGTATGGATTGGCTCTATTCCTGTTATACATCCATAGATTGTCGGACTTGAGGGGTGAAATTTCAGTTTCCAGATGATCCAGTCTTTGAGTGGGAAGCTAATTTAGTGTCTCTCAAGAGTTATTTCATATCCTATATTAAATCCAGAAAGTTGATCTCAAAAGGGTGTATCTATCATCTAATTTGAGTCAAAGACACTAAGTCTGAGACTCCAATAGTTCAGTCAGTTCGTGTAGTCAATGAGTTTTCTTATGTTTTTCCCAAAGATTTGTCAGGGGTACCTCCCGATAGGGAAATAGAATTTGGTATTGACCTTCTTTTAGATACTCAGCCCATCTCTATTCCTCCATATCGTATGGATCCATCCAAGCTTAAAGAGTTAAAGGACAAACTCAAAGATCTTTTAGATAAAGGTTTCATAAGGCCCAGTGTCTCTCCATAGGGCACTCTCATCCTATTTGTGTGAAAGAAAGATGGTTCTTTGCAAATGTGCATTGACTATCGTCAGCTGAATAAAGTCACAGTCAAAAACAAATATCTTTTTCCTAGGATTGATGACTTATTCGACCAACTCCAAGGTGTAAGTTATTTCTCCAAGATAGACCTTAGATCAGGCTATCATCAGCTTAGAGTAAGGGAATGTGATAGTCCAAAAATAGCTTTCAGAACTCGTTATGATCTTCTAGTCATGTCATTTGGTCTTATCAATGCCTAAGTAGCCTTCATGGACTTGATGAATAGAGTGTTCAAACAGTATTTAGACACGTTTGTTATAGTCTTTATCGATGATATTCTTGTCTATTCTCGTAGTGAGGATGACCATGCAGGCCATCTTAGAATTGTGTTGCAAACTCTTAGAGATCACCAGTTATTTGCCAAATTTAGCAAATGTTAATTTTGTCTAAGATCAGTAGCTTTCCTCGGTCATATTATTTCCAGTGATGGTATTTCAGTAGATCCCAAGAAGAAAAAAGCAGAAAAAAACTAGCCTGGACCTATCTCTCTGTCAGACATTTGAAGTTTCTTGGGTTTAGCTGGCTATTATAGATGCTTTATTGAGGTTTTTTCTTCTATTACATCCCCTATGTCTAGATTAACTCAGAAGAAAGTTAAGTTTCAATGGTCAAATTTTTGTGAGAAGAATTTTTAGGAGTTGAAGACTCGACTTACCTCAGCCCCAGTTTTAGCACTTCCTGGTGGTACAGATGGGTTCATCGTATATTATGATACCTCTAGAATCAGTCTGGGCTATGTTTTGATGCAGAGAGGTAATGTTATAGCCTATGCCTCTAGACAACTTAAGCCTCATGAAAAAAAACTACCCTACCCATGACCTTGACTTAGTTGTTGTAGTATTTTCATTAAAGATCTGGAGGCACTATCTTTATAGGGTGCATGTTGATGTGTTTACGGATCACAAAAGCTTGAAATATGTGTTTACTTAGAGAGAGTTAAATCTTCATAAGAAAAGGTAGTTATAATTATTGAAGGATTATGATATGAGTGTGTTGTATCATCTAGGCAAGGCCAATGTAGTGGCAGACGCCCTTAGCATATTGATTATAGGCAGTGCTGCTCGTGTAGAGAATGATAAGAGAGAACAAGTTTGAAAATTTCACCGTTTAGCTAGATTAGGTTTGAGGTTGGTTGACTCAGCTGAAGGTAACGTTTGGGTTCAGAGTAGTTCAGAATCTTCTCTAGTTTCTGAAGTGAAAGAGAAGCAGGATTAGGATTCTAGTTTGGTCAAGTTGAAGGGTTCACTTAAAGACCAAAAGGTAGTGGTTTTCTCATGATGGGGAGATGGCGTGTTGATATACTAGAGTAGATTATGTGTACCATGTGTTGATGATTTGAGGCAGCAGATCATGCAGAAGTGCATGGTGCACGTTAATCTATTCATCCAGGAGCCACCAATATGTACTGTGATTTGTGGGAAGTCTATTGGTGGAGATGTATGAAGAGAGATATAGCAGAGTTTGTAGCTAAGTGTGCAACTTGCCAATAGGTTAAGGTAGAGCATCAAAGACCCGATGGCACATTACAGGAGTTTGGTATTCCCACTTAGAAGTGGGAAGAGGTGAATATGGACTTTGTGACTGGATTACCCCATTCGTGTCATCAACATGATTCGATTTGGATTATTATAGATAGATTGACCGAATCATCCCATTGTTTGCCAGTTCACACGTCCTACATAACTGAAGATTATGCTAAGTTGTATATTAGAGAGTTGGTTAGATTGCATGGCGTTCCCGTGTCCATCATCTCAAATAGGGGTACATAGTTTACTTCTCAGTTTTGAAAAGTCTTTTATATGGGTCTTTGTACCCAAGTTCATCTCAGTTCAGCTTTTCATCCGTAGACAGATAGTCAGGAAGAGAGGACCATTTAGAACTTAGAGGATATGTTAAGAGCCAGTGTTCTTGATTTCAAAGGAATTTTGATAACCACATGCCATTAATCGAGTTTGACTACAATAACAGCTACCATTCTAGTATTAGATGGCCCCGTTTGAGGCCCTTTATCGGCGAAGATATAGATCACCAGTCGGTTGGTTCAAAGTGGGTGAGGTCACTTTGATTGGGCCAGATATGGTGTTTGAATCCATGGAGAAATTTAAGTTGATTCGAGAGAGATTGATAGCAGCTCAGAGTCGTCAAAAATCTTATGCAGATGTAAGAAGGAGAGATCTTAAGTTTGAAGTAGATGATCTTGTTTATTTGAAGATTTCACCCATGAAGGGGGTGAAGAGGTTTGGCAAAAAGGGGAAGCTCAGTCCCTGATATGTATTTCCCTACAGGATTTTGAGTCGTGTAGGTAAGGTAGCGTATAATCTTTAGCTACCCGCATACTTGTCATTAGTTCATCCAGTGTCCCATATGTCCTTATTGAAAAAGTGCATGGATGATTCAATTATTGTAATCCCTCTAGAAAGAACAGATATTCAGAATAGCCTTTTATACGAAGAAGTTCCAGTAGAGATTCTTGATCATCAGATCTGTAGACTAAGGAACAAAGAAGTTCCCTTGGTCAAAGTTCTGTGGCAAAATCAAAGTTGTGTACCAAGTATCCTGATCTCTTCTCCACAAACTCATATTCAAAGGTAACAGTCTTCCTTAATTCAGTTCTTTTCTAATCTTAGATTCATCCATATAGTTATCTTCATGTAAATTCATGCATTCACAGATTAGCTCAGTCGCTCGGTATGTTTTAGATTCAGTTATGCAGTTTGTTTCAGTTGTGCATGCCAGCATATAGCTTTAGTTCCTAAGTATCTTTATTTTAATTAGTCTCATTCAAGGATGAATATTCCCAAGGGGGAGATATTGTAATACCCTGTACTTTCTTATCTCTGCTCAGCCCTTAGTAATGTACCTATAGAACTTAGAACCAAAAAATAAAGCTAAGAGTTGATGGATTTAGTCATTTTTGACTCCCTGTAAACTTTGAGGATTTTAAGTTGACCTTTCGGGCTCCGAGTTGATGATTTTTGAGTTGAATTACATTCAGGGGTGTAAGTAGTATGACTCGAGTAAGTTTTAAATTTTTTGGACAAGGTTTGGATCACATTCAGACTGGCAAGGTGGCAGCTCACCGTGATAAGGCCGCGTCACGGTGAGTATAATGATAAGGAGTCCACTACATCGCGGTGGAGGTCAAATCAATAATGGTCAGTTTCCAGATAGCCACAGTGATTGCACCACGTCACAGTGGATTTTGTGATGAAGGGCTCACCACATCGCGATAATGCTTAAATCAACATTTGTTAGAAAACAGTGAGTCACTACGATTCCACCGCGTTGCGGTGGGTATCACGATGACCCAATCACCATATCAGGATGAGGCCTCAAACGGCACTCCAGTTTTGAACTTAAACTTCAAAAGGGCAACGTAGTCTTTTCCCAAGCCCCCAAATTGTTAAAAACAAAGGATTAAACTTATTCTAAGAATCTTATACCCATTATTCATCAAATTTCTCTCCAAGAAAATCCTAGGCTTCAACATTCAACTTCAAGATAATCTAAGATTTCACCATTCTTTTTCAAAGATAATCCAAAATTCAAGGTTCTGAATTCAAGAACTCTCAAGAAACAATCTTCAAGAGCATCAATAGGAATTCAAAGTCAAGTTTCTTCATCTATTTCATCAATTAAGGTGTGTGGGGTTATGAACAAGGGTAATTCTTTCATCCTTGTGCCCAAAATTAGTTTTGAAGTTGATTTTTACATAAATTTATATGAGATTTAAATTAGGGTTCATATCCATATTTCTATTTGCAAGATTATGAGATTACAAGTGATTTAGATGATGAACATCATGTTTACTTTCGTATTTTCATGCGTATGATATAAATTTCCAGATTTCAAATTGAATTATCATTATTCTCATTATCAACCATGAACTTTATGATGATTTGACAAGAATTTGATGCATGGGTTATTAAACCCTAGTTTTTATGTTGATATTTCAAGAATGACTATGCTTTAAGCATCCTATAATTACTTATTTTTAGATTTTAATAAAGATTTGATCTTTTGATCTCATCTTAGACATGGAATCCACTTTATAGTTTTAATTACACTTTAAAATAATAAATATACAGTTGGTTTTCATTTTAAACCATTATACTAGTTTTTAAAATGGATTTCCTATAGAATAAGCACACAGATTAAATGGAGTAGTATTAGCACTGAGTTGGGCATGTTCGCATGCCCCACAACTACGAGCCACCATAGGTACAGATTATCAAATTATTGTTATTTCTATATAGATGACAGTTACAGATGTGATCACTTAGATTACGTTATACTCCTTGGAAAGAGTATTACACCTCTCCCCAACATGAGGTTTTCCCAAAAGGGAACTAGACGTTGGACACCATGTTAGCTCACATGATTTATGTCGATTAGAAGAACCTCCCTTATAGAAAGCTTTCAAAGAAATTCCCTAGTCTATAGAAAGAATGATAGAAAAACTTTTAGAACTAAGTGTAAAGGCTCACAACTTTATTCAGATATTTCTTTATAAAAAACATTAGCTACATATTTCAGTTTTTAGCTTTCAAATATAAAAGTGAGTCCTTTCTACACTTAGCTTAATTTTCAGACAGAACACTAGTACAGCTTTCAGAAACTATATGTTATTACTCACTAGATTTATATAGTATGTTTTGCTACTTATCATCATGATTCTCAATTTTTAGTTATTCAAGCTTATGTGAGTCATCTATATTTAGCATGCATTATGTTACAAATTATGATGATGTTGAGACATTGTTTTACTTATGCATTCACCCCTAAATACTCAGTACACTCCAGAAGTACTGATCCACATATACATCTATGTGCTACATTGTCTTATAATGTAGGTTCAGGTGCTCAGTTTCAACAACGTGAGTGATTTTTAGCATCTCTATCTGCATCCCGACAGTTGGTGAGTCCTCATAGTTCGGTGACCTGGTCCTTCAATTTTTCAGCTTATTAGTATAGATGATTTAGTATTTTCATATAGTTCAAGTCAGCTGGGGGTTTGTCCCAGTGACTCCTAGTTATTAGTAGTGGAGGCTTGTCGAACTGCTAGATATGATTTAGATTTCCAGTATTAATTGATCACACTCTTAAGTCTAGTATTTTTAGATATTATATTCAGATAATTTTAGTTAGCTCAAATAGAATTCTGCATCTTAGCTTTGATTATATATCTTTATTTCCTCCATTTTGAGCTTTAGATTTAGTAGAAGACAGAAAGGGTTAGCTTTAGGCTACTCATATTCTTGAGCACCGTGTGACATCTCGAGACCTATTTTCAAGGCATTACAGTTAGGCAACCTTATTGAACAAGGATATGGACATTGCTAGACTTCTGGTGTATATGCAACAGGTGGAGAAAGAAAAGAAAAAGTAAGTGGAAATAAGTGAGAGGCAGAATAAGAAATTTTAGTATTTAGATTTGGGTTGAGGTCAATAGAAGAGTGGTAGAGATGGTGGGAAGTGGTCTAAGAAGAAGTAGGGCAACTTTAGTTCCTACTTTACGGATAGTGTTCCCTATTCGAAGCCATCAGATAACCGTTGTTCTCAGTATGATAGTGGGTTAAGAGAACTAAGAGCCCAGTCTTAGTCTAGTAGGTCTTAGTTCGCTCTATTATATCCCCCCTGCAGATTTTATGGTCAGGTGCACTGTGGGTTCTGCAAAAAATAGAGGAACAAATGCTTCAAGTATGGTTAGATTGGTCATCTGCAAAGGTATTGTCCTTCTAAGGTCACTTCTGGGGTAAATAAGATTTATGTTTCTACTTTATCTGCTCCAGCACCAAAGGGTGGAACTTTTACTTTTGGCTCCAGCACTGGTCGGAACCGTCTGTATGCTCTTACCACTTGCCAGGATTTTGAGGCATCCACCAATGTTGTTACTAGTATGCTTAAACTCTTTTATCATGATGTGTATTATCTAATTGATTCCGAGTCTACACTCTCTTATGTGACCCTTATATGGCTATTTAATTTTATTTTGATACTAAGTTTATTCCAAATCCTTTTTCTGTGTCCACCCCGATGGATAAATCCCTTCTACATAGGAGGGTTTATAGGGGTTGTGTGATTTTTATTCATGGTAGTGAGATGTTGGTGGATCTGATAGAGTTTGACATGCTAGACTTTGATGTGATTTTAGGGATAGATTAGTTGCATTCATGCTAATGCATCTCTTAATTATCAAACCTGAAGGGTCAATTTCCATTTCCCGAATGAACTGATAATTAAATGGGAAGGTAGTTTCCTAGTGCCTAAGGGAAAGTTAATCTTGCATCTTAGAGCCCAGAAATTGGTTGTCAAAGGATGCCTTTATCACTTAATGTATGTTAATAATTCTAAAGCCGAAGATTCTTAATTACAAAATGTCCTTGTGGTCTTTGAATTTCTTGAGGTATTCCCCAATGATCTTCTATGTGTACCTCCTACAAGGGTTTTATACACTCTAGCGTATCACCGTGGGGTTTTACTATTCTCTTCGTGCATAAGAAAAATGGTTCCTTTCGGATGTGTATAGATTACTGCCAACTGAATAAGGAAACTATGAAGAATTAGTTCCACGTCAAGGATTGATGATCTTTTTTATCAGCTCCAGGGTGCTAAGTTTTTTTCCAATATTGATCTTCGATCTGTGTACCATCAGTTGAGGATTAGGGAGGTAGATATCCCTAAGACTTCCTTTCAAACGTGGTATGGTCATTTTGAGTTTTTGGTGATGTCTTTTGGCTTGACCAATGCCCCAACCATATTTATGTATCTTATGAATCGGGTTTTCCATCAGTTCCTAGACTTGTTCATGATTTTCTTTATTGATGATATTTTTGTGTATTCCAAGAGTGAGGCGAATCATGTCTATCACCTCCGCCTTGTATTGCATACCCTAAAGGATCACTATTTGTATGTAAGTTCTCTAAGTATGAGTTCTGGTTGAATGTTGTGACATATATGGGTCATGTTGTTTCTTTTAAAGGGATCATAGTGGATCCATAGAAGGTTGCAGTGATTAAGAAGTGGACTAGACTCACGACTCCATCCGATGTTTGGAGCTTTTTGGGTTTAACTGGTTACTATAGAAGGTTCGTGGAGATTTTTATTTCTATTGCATACCCGTTGACTAAGTTGACTCAGAAGAAGATTAAATTCTTATGGTCTGATGCTTGTGCGGGTAGTTTCAAGAATATGAAAGATAAGTTAACTTTGGTTCAGTCTTGACTCTACCTGAGGGTACCGATGGTTTTGTCGTCTATTGTGATACATCCCAGATGGGATTGGTTTGTGTGTTGATGCATCATAGAAAGGTATTTGCTTAGGTCTCTAGACAGTTGAAAGTTCATTAGAAGAATTATCCAACTCATGATTTGGAATTACTATGGTGTTTGCATTAAAGATCTGGCGACATTATTTGTATGGGGTCTATATTGATATTTATTCTAACTACAAGAGCCTGCAATACGTGTTCACTCAGAAAGAATTGAATCTCAGGCAAAGAAAGTGGCTTGAGTTGCTAAAGGACTAAGACATGAGACTCTACTATCATCTAGGTAAAGCTAACATGGTTGTTGATGCTCTTAGCAGGCTGTCTATGGGAAGCTTGTATCATGTGGATAAGGAGAAAGGGGATTTGGTGAAGGATATTCACCGTTTGGATAATCTAGAAGTTTGTCTCTTGGATTTTGAGGATGGTGGTGTGATTGTTCAAGAGGTAGCGAGGTCATCTCTTTGTGCTGAAGTAAAGAAGAAACAAGTATTGGATCCTATTCTGATGTAAATCAAGAATGATGTAGGTAGGCACAGAGTGATGGTTTTCGATACTGGTAGTGATGGTATCTTAAGGTAACAAGGCAAGTTATGTGTTCTCGATATTGATGGGTTGTGAGGTAGAAGTTTGGACAAAGCTCATGAGTCGTTTAATACTATTCACCTGGTTTGATAAAGATGTATCATAATCTTAAAGAGATTTATTGGTGGAATAACATAAAGCGGGATGTGTCCAATTTTGTGGCTAAGTGCAGAGTGTGTCAGCAAGTGAAGGTAGAACAGTGGAGGCCCGATGGGTTGACTCAAGAGATTAAGCTTCCGGTATGGAAATAAGAGATAATTAATAAGGATTTTGTTATCGATCTTCCGCGGTCTCACCAGCAATTTGATTTGATTTGGGCCATCATAGATAGAATGACTAAGTTTTCTCACTTTTTGCCTGTAAGGAAAAATTTCTTTTTTGATGATTACGCCAAGTTGTTTATTAAAGAGATCGTGAAGTTGTATGGTACTCCAGTTTCCATCATATCTGATTGGGGTAGTCAGTTCTCATCTCACTTTTAGAGGTCGTTCAAGCAATGTTTGGGGACTAAGGTAACCCTTAGTACCACTTTCCACGTGCAGACAAATGGGAAAATAAAAAAGAGAATTTAAGTTTTGAAAAATATGCTCCGGGTTTGTTTTTTTTATTTTGGTGGTAGTTGGGTTGACCACCGTCCTCTCAAAGAATTTTCCCACAAGAATAGTTATCACTCTAGCATTGGTATGGCTCCGTTTGAGGACTTATATGGTAGGCGGTGTAGATCTCCTATTGGGTGGTTTGAGGTTGATGAAAATAAGTTTTTTGGCCTTGATTTGGTTCACCAATCCATGGATAAAGTGAAGGTGATTCGGGATAAACATAAGGCCGCCCAAAGTCCTATGTCAATGTGAGGCAAAGAGAGTTGGAGTTCAGTGTTAGTGATTAGGTGTTCTTAAAAGTGTCTTCTATGGAAGGAGTGATGCGGTTCGGTAATAAAAGGAAGCTTAGTCCCCATTATGTCGATTTGTACTTGGTTTTGAAGAAGGTTGGCAATATTGCATATGAATTAGAGTTGCCTCCTAGTTTGAGCTCAATTCGTCTGGTGCTTCACATTGCGATATTGAGGAGTGCGTAGGGGATCCTTTGATGGTTGTTCCTTTAGAGGAGGTGGGTATCTCAAATTTCTTGTCCTACAAGGAGGTTCCAGTTAAGATTTTGGATCGGCAAGTCCGTTGATAACGGACAAAGGACATGGCTTCGGTAAAGGTTCTTTGGAGGAACCAAACGGTCGAGGAAGTTACTTGGTAAGCCGAGGAGGACATGAAATCCAATTATCTTTTCTTATTTCCCATTTTGGATAATCATTCGTAAGGTACGTATATTACTTAACATCCTTGTTTTCTAACTTTGTTAATGGAAAAGATGATTTTCTTAGCACCTTTGTTTTTTGTCTTTGTTAAAGGTAAGAGTAGAGGTATGTGGAGTCAAATCATGCTAATAAATGCCTTGTCCTATCATTTGAGGATGAATTATCCTAAAGGGGGGAGTATATAACGCCCCGGGTTTTTGGGCCCTTGGAATTTCTAGGATTTTGCACTCACTGACGTAGTTATGACTGTACCCTATGAGTCATAGGGTGACCTAACGAGTCATTGGGATGAGCCATAACTAAATCAGTAAGTGTGTGGCTTGATTCTTCTCTGAGTATGAGTGGCTCAAGATGAGCCATAAGGATATGTCATGAGTCGTTAGGTGTAATCGTAGGGTGTCCAGTGTAAGTCCCAATTTGGGTTATATGTTGACTACGACTGGACCCTACGATTCATAGGGTCCCATTACGAGTTGTGCCATTAAGTTGTAAGAATAACAATATAGGGTGCCTTGGTTAGGACTCGTGGTGATGATTCACAAGAAGTGGTTACGAGTCAAGGGTTGACCCGTAGTCAAAGGCGGGACTTTTCAGCTTTTAAGTTAAGGGCATCCTGGACATTTCCCCTCTTACCCAAATTGAAACCCACATCTAAGAACCTTATTAGGGTGTCATTAGCAGTCAAAAACAAATCAAGTAACTACTCAAACACTCCCAAAAGGCTCTATAAATTCCCTCAAGCAAGTCAAGCTAGGGTTTCATCAAGTTGGTTATCTAAGGGATCAAGGGTCGATTTCTCTCCAAATTTCTTGATGTTTAAGGCATGTTACTCTTCCCTCATTGTTAATTTTTTAAAAGAAAATGTTTAAAGTATTGTTTATGAGATGTTAATGTTGGTTTTGAAATAAAGGTTCGAGGTTTTTAATGCTCGTTGATGAGCAATGTTTTCCTATGGTTTATATAAGATTACTTATGCTTTAAATATGGTTTTGAACTTATGGGTGCATGGGTATGATGAATGAACTAGGGAATTGTAATTTTTCCAAACTTGTGAATTTTGAAGTGGTTATAACCCCAACCCATAGTGTGAAATTGGTTTTGAGTTACGAGAAATATGAGAATTTGTAAAATTGAACTAGTCTTGAACTTTTTCATGATATACAGAGGTATTTGAAACACAATGGTAGTATGATTTTATGAACAAAGGGAGTCGGTGTCCCCCACCTTGTATTAATGAACAAAGGGAGTTGTTTTCCCCAAGTTAATGGACAATTGTTTTGGCATGTTATTGTTACCTTGCAAGTGTAGTTTGTATGACAATACCAACAGTGTATGCCTTAATGTGAAATGTGTTTCATGAATGATATTGTGCGATAAATGTTTTAATTGGGCTCTAATAAGGGTTGTGTAGTTGAGTCGTGAAAGTGGAGGTTTGTGTGATCGACACTGAAAACTGCATTTGTCGATGCGGGGGTCAGAGTGACCAGAGAGGTTTGAGTCCTCACTATTATTTCATGATTAGGGTGGTTCGAGTCCCTCGCAAATCATTACATGATCGGGTGCTTAAGTCATTTAGTATATGGTTGGGAGGTTTGAGTCCCCCTTACATATATGTGAGATTATTCTCCGGTTCATGCGGCTACACGCACTAGGCCCCCAACCAAGGGATGAGAGATAGGGCCCATATAGTCCGTGGGTACATGTTATGAAAGTCAAGGTATACAATCCAAGCTAAACTTTGGAAATGCATGTTAAGCCTTGTTCCCTATCCCGGCATGTGGTTTGTGTGTGTATATATGCATTTGATTATGTGCACTAGTTTTGGATGATTTTGAATTATTGGTCATGTCATTATGTTATCCTTATACCTGAGTTACATGCTAGCATTCACCCCGCTAACCATCTCCGAATGTTGTATCCTCACACGATGCATGAACTGATCATACTTCTACTCTTCCTACTCAATGATTAGGATTCAAGATCATCTCATGAGTTGACATTGAAGTGGTGAGCTTTCATACATCAAAAGTCTACATTTCATGTTTTGTTTATGTCTCGGACTGTTTAGACTTATTTTGGGCATGTCCTGACATTTTATTGGTATTCAATTTTGATTCATTGTTTAGAAGGCTTTGTTTAGACTAGTGTGGTTATTGGGCGGTGTTGGTCGATCATTTGGTTGTTGTGGACATGCATTAAATTTTTCTTAAGCTATTGCACAGTATATTGTTATATGTTCGGAATTCATCTGACCTTGAGGTGGTGTGTTTGGTTTGGTTAGGTGCAGGGGGTGCTCTTCGATCCACGTGGGACTTGAGATACCAATTATGGCCAGGCCCTGGTTTGGGTCGTAACATCCGACTAGACATTATGTTAAACATGTGTAAATACACAAGATTTTTGTTGGCTCCCAAAGAGTCCCACTTAATTGTCATCAAAAGAATTATTCGCTATCTCATCGGGACACAAGACGTCGAACTTTGGAATCCTCACTCCTCAAACTTTGACTTACTTGGCTATTCAGATGCTGATTTTACAGGTGACAAAAATGATAGAAAGAGAGAGTGGAACGTGTCAGATTCTTGGTGATGCCCTAATTTCATGGCATTAGCAACAAACAAACTTCAGTTGCTCTATCAACTACCGAAGCCAAATACATAGCCATTAGAAATTGTGGTACTCAAATCTTATGGATCATGCATTAATTACTTGGTTTTAATTCAGCATTTGAGTCTTTGACTATCATGTGTGATAATACAAGTGCAATTAGTTTTTCATAATACACGGTGCATCATTCTAGGGCCAAGCACATAGACATTAAGCATCATTTCATTCGTGATCGCATAGAAAGTGGAGATTTTTTCTTACAATTTATTGATTCTGAAAATCAGCATGATGATATCTTTACTAAACCTTGCTTGAAGAAATATTTTGTTTTTTTATGGAAACAATTCGGTGTATTATGCATTAATGACCTTTAAATGCTTAAACATGTTTATTTTGGTGTAAAAAGACTTTTGTACAATTTTGTGTCCATAATTTTACCCCTCTGACTCCCATCTTTTCCTTTCTTATCCAACTCCTTTCACGTCTCCTTTTTCTCTCCCCTCATAATTACCATCTTTTCACCTTTTTAACTTTCCAATACATCTACTGCCTCTTCATCTCTATAGTCAAACTCAGTTCACTGCATCTATTTCAACTTCCATCTCTTCGTCTTCCCTCTCTTCTTTTGTATACCCTTCTCACTTTATCTCTTTCATCCATGACCAGAACTAGTTAAATGGATAATCTCTCTAAACCCACTCCATATTGTCTCTTCGATAACCACGACCCATTCTCATCTCTGGGTCCTCCAACGAAGCCTCCTCCTATTCCATTCAATCAACTGTTAATAAAAATGATCCACCTCTATCCCTAAATCCTCTTTAAAAAAAAGTCATCCCTCTCGTTTGGACTTTCTTCCACCAGAAGACATGTATAAATTCTGGACTTACACTCAAAGTTAGAAGTTCATCACCTTCAGAAGCCCCTCTATTGTGCCGGAAAGAATCATAAATCTCTCTCAGTTAAGGGAATCACATTGCAATGTAAGTACCTTCTTTAAAGCCTAGGATCTGTCTTTGGTTATTCGTATCTATAGTATAGAAGTCTTTGAAGATCCTGTTCGTATGTTTTATGTAAATCTTCACCTGTCCCTAGATAGTGGAAAATTGGAAACTCTAGTACTCAGAACAAAAATCATTCTAAATGACTTTTTGTTTGAAAAAGTCTTTAACACCAACTTTACTGGAGTCATTTCCTTCATGAATAGCTCTTGGCTTGATAATTTCGACAGTTAGTTTTGAAGAAGCCTATAAGGCTGTTTCAGACCCTAAAATAAATGTTTCCAACTTCGGTCCTCTATCTCTAAGTTTTAAGTACAGAATTTTGGCTCACATCATTGCCACCACTCTAATTCCTTTGAAAAGTTCTCTCAACAACATTACTTATCGGGATGTATTTGTGCTATATTGTTTGGTTAAAAGATATAAAATTAATTGGGTTTCCTGGATTCGTGAATACATGTTAAAAAGTATTGTCGATGCACATACCTCAACTAACTTTCCCTATGGACTACCCCGTTGTAGAAGTTTCAGACACCTATGACTTAAAGAACCTTATAAGCATGGATATGTCCTGAACAACAGTGAATGGTGAAAGAAGAAAGCCGCCAAAACCCAGTCTGATACTCCAAAGGTAAGCAAATCTTTGTTTAACCCTATGCCCTCTGCAACTAAAGAGATTGAAGAGCTTAAAGATTTGCTCAAGGCTATTGAAGAAGGGTTGGTGAGTTTCCAGGACTTGACTACTAGGTTGCTATAGCTTAGAAAGAAATGAGCATTGACATGGGCAAGGTGCAACTATCTCTTGATATTATTAAATAAAAAGGTGTGAAGCTATTCATCATACTGTTTGCAAAGATGGACACCATCAAATTTGAGACCTACTTTACCAAAAGTGTTGAAAATCCTATGAACGTTTATACACCAACATTCATAACACCTTAACCTATTTCGCAGCCAAGCGATAAAATTCTAGACTACTATTCAAAAGGGGTCTGTCTCTTTCCATATTTTAGGGTTGTACACTGATATTTTTAACTTGTCCTGCTACATTATTTTTATGTTTTGAAACACTGCATGGTTATCAGTATATATCTTGTCTTGTATACCCTGTTTGTTTTGTATATTTTGCTTTTTTGATTATGTCAAAAGGAAGAGAAAGAGACTCACATCAGATGAGGCTACAACTAAGGGGGAGCCAGTCAACTACTAAAAGGCACTGAGTCAGCAAGGCACGAATTCAACAAAATAGGGAGAGCTAGTCAACTTCATTGACAGGGAAGTCAATTAATGTTTGTCATTATCAAAAAGGTCAAGGTAATATATTTTAATAATGACAAACTAATCTATTTCTAATGTGCAGGATACACCAAAAGGATAATCAAGACAAGAAAGATCATCATGGAGATATACTTGGAAGGCAAAACTAATCCTGGATATGACATCAATAGAAGATCTCTCAAGATCTTCTAAGATTCCAAAATACAAGAAAGATAACCAACAAGATCGTAGAGCATCATGGAAAGAAAATCACACCCTCTTCATGGACACATCTGATATGGACATGAATATTAGTGATGATAGGAAAGCAGCATCTTATATACAGACATATTTGATATGAACATATTACCCTCAATTAAGGAACCAAATCAAATCCTTGATTAAGAAGAAATCACTTGGGTTTCCTTTTGAAGCAAAGCAGCAGGATCAACTGAAGGATTTAAAAAGAGAAGACTAAATACTCGAGGACTCACCCAACTTCACGAAAAAATCTTAGTGTGTCTCAATCTTAGTCTTGATAAAGTTTTGTACTTCTTTGTTTACAATAGTTACAAAAGAAAGATCGAGTGAACTTAGTTATACTAGTTGAGACTGTGTCATAAGATCCGAATATCAAAATAAGCTTTAGAACTTGTCTTCTACATTTGTACTTCGAATCTACTTTGAATGATCTAAAGAAAACTTTTGAAACCCAAGGGGACTGGAAGTAGGTACCACATTGGTATTTTCAACCCGGATAAATCTTTGTACTGTTACTTTATTTATTTATTTACCTGTATATTTTATCTTAAATCCGTTCTATTTAAGTATACTTGTTTGCATTTGAGTTGACTGTAAACCTGACTAGTCGACTCAGGAAAATTTCAATTCACCCCCGTTTTGAATTTCAATATGTATATGTATGTGTGTGAGTGTATATATATATATAGAGAGAGAGAGAGGAGAAATACAAGAAAGATCTTGTGGTATATATATTATGTAGATGACTTGTTTTTATGCATTTTTTTTGTTGTTTAATTCTTGGTAAATCGGTGGTTTTTAGTTGATATATAGTGTTTGGTGTGTGTAAACTTGTGATCAGAAAATGTTAGATGCCATTTTTTGTTATATCTAATGAGTTAGAGAAGATGTTTATCTTTTTATTTTTTCTACCGTTCAGAGTTCCCAGAATATCAGCTCGAGAAGAAGAGCAAGAAGAAGAGAAACAAAGGTCAATCTTCGAAGGGCCTTCGCAAAAACTGAGCTTTGGTGGGTAATACTTTTTGTGGTATTGTACAAGTAAAGTTGGTCAGAGGGAGTAGGTAACAATCGACCGAACAAGAGTAGAGGCTATATAAATTTTAATCTGTAATCTCGATTAACCCTCCTGATAAATCTACGGTCAAATTATTGAATGATTTTATGATTTTCCTACATTTAAATTCATAGAGATTTTCTCATAGATACATTACATCAAGTTCAACATATTAGATCAAGTGAACGGACCAGTCATAACCTAGCTCGTGTAAACTTTGATTTAGAAGATGATTGCTTTTGCACCTATAATGAATTTTGTCAATCTCTAGTAACTATGTACCGCAACGAGGAAATTAGAACTTTGAGAGAATGAACTAGGAACCTTACTAATGATCAAATAACAATATTTTCTCATGGAGTATGTTGTATTAAAACAAGGTAAATGCACAATACACCCATGAATTCATTTTATAAAATACCTAATAAAGAGAAGCAATGAAGAATTAATAACATATGCTGATGGTGAAAAGAAATATGTGATATTTATTCCTTGTTATTATAATAGTAGTAGGTTTGGGTCTCTAGGTGAGTCCAATCGAGTCGAGCTTAATCAGGTTTCTTATATTATTGAGGCGAGTCAAACCCAATTAACCAAACGAACAAAATACAGGCAAATCGAGCCGGCCCAACCCTTTACAAGAATACATAGAAGTAAAGGAGCATACAATCCTCCACCTATATATTTAGTGATGTTACTGGGTATTATCACATCATTTTCTCCGGCATTACAGGGGAGTAAAAAAGGTATAGATATTTAGTAGGGTTTGACCACAAATTCTATATATCTTTTCACTTTACTGTGTAATTCTTATGGTTAAACGGGTCCTTAGTAATTTTTTATGTTGACTAATTTTTATAGAGATTGTTATTATTGTTAGATCTTGTTGTTGCTGTACTATTTTTGCAGCTTGGCGCGATTAAGAGCTGATGTATCTGGTATCGTTAGATTTAAACGGCAAACTACTTCTTCTCTCAAAGAATCATAAGCTCTGTTCACTTTTTTATTTTTATGTAAATGAGTTGTTTTGATTTTTTAAATTCTTGATAATTCTAATTAGTAAATTAGTGATTTTTAGGGTAACAAAAAAAATTAGCAACAAAACCCCTGCTTGTTTGGTTTAGTCTTTAACCAATGGGATTTTGCCAATTATGAATGCACCATTCAGGCTTTTGTTTTCAGCCCAACAAATTATTCGTTTAAAGTGGATGACAGAAATCAGAATGTAACTTAACCACTACTTATATGTATATAATGTATGTATTTATTTAAGTACATTACACGTTTGTGAGCATCTCAAATATTCCAATGTGATGGATTCGTATTTTCATAAGGGATTCAAAATATTTAAAATATAAAAAAGTAAACACAGAAAGAAGACAAAAGGGGCTTAACATCTAGTGTCAGCAGTAAAAAATAATTTTAATCATTTATAAATAGTGTAAGTTTCTGCGGAAGTCTCACCCTTACGTGGCTCCGCCCCTACTTGCTATATCTTACCACTACATTTGTAATTACTCGGCCTGCCAAAATTTATTCACATGTAAAGAAATATTAAGGTTTATCAAGTTACAATGGGAGACCAAGAGGGTAGATTGGCTGGTTTTTCTAATCAAGCATAGTTTATAATTCCATTTTCGGTCTTTACTGGAATTTGAGCTATGGGCTCCCATAATTTCACCGACTTCGTTGACTGTTAGACCACACCTTGGTTTTGCACCAATGTATTTGACTGACTACGTATGGCTATTGTTCTGATGTATATAGTTGTTTTGTTCCATTCTTGGATGAATTAGGTATGGTCAATCACAAGCTCCTGGAAGTGGTCTGTGTGGAGGAGGTCGCGGTGGCAGCAGTGCTGGCGGAGCTGGTGCTAATAACTCAAAGCTGATAGCTATTGATGTGTTGTCGTATTTAAAGAAAGTTAAGGACACGTTTCAAAGCCAAAAGCATAAGTATATCATATTCCTTCATGTTATGACAGACTTCAAGGCTAAAAGATTTGATATTTTAATTTGCCTAGTATCATTCTTGTTCCTCTTCAGATTTGGTGACTTACGTGGGACTTATTCCACAAGTCTGTGATACTGTCTTCACAGGATTGATACTGTTGGTGTCATAGCAAGAGTGAAATTCTTCTTTAAAGGGCATCCTAGGTTGATCCATGGATTCAACACTTTCTTGCCCAATGGCTATGAAACAACCCTAAGGGATGAAGATGAGGTTCCAAAGAAAACAACCGGGATTGAAGAAGCTATCAGCTTTGTGAACAAAATAAAAGTTACATTTCTGTTACTTCTGTTTAAATAATAAAGGTCTGCCTTTTTCTTCTTTAGAGAACTTTAGTGCTAACTTTCTGGGTTATCATTTCCTGCAGGCGCGCTTCCAAAATGATGATCATGTGTACAAATCCTTCCTAGACCTTTTGAACATGTATAGGAAGTAGCGCAAGGGAATCAATGAGGTGTATCATGAGGTAATAATTTTTTTAAATTGGGATACATAAAAATTATAGATGATCTTTATGTTTAAAGTTCAATACCATTTGTCATATCATGTGTAGGTTGCTGTACTTTTCAATGACAATCCAGATTTGCTAGATGAGTTCACTCGATTCTTGCCAAGTACTTCAGGAACTGCCAATCCGTTGATGAATTTGCATAAGAAAGAAGATAGGGACAGAAGAACTTATGATAATGAGAACAAAGGAGACCTAATCAAGCAGCATCAGACTGACAAAGTGAAATATCTTCCGGAGGTTGAAGATGTCCTGAAATGTGAGTTCATGGTTAGCATTGTCTAAATCTGTATCTGATGTGCTGCATTAGAATCTTCCACTGCTAGCTCTATGGTTTGGAGATGACACTGATTGAAAAGGCATCTATTCATAAGTATGTATTTAACTCATAGTGAATCGTAAGTGCTCATTTTTAAATTCCAGTCTTGCGCTTAATAGACTACATATATAATTATTAAATACATATGGGTTATTCTGTAATTAGCTATTCTTCAGTTCTCTATATATACAGCTGTAACCCCTTCAATATCAATAAGATCAATTATTATTAAATTATATCATGGTATCAAAGCTAGGGTTTCTTCTTCCGCCCAAACCCTAATCTCTCCTCTTTTCCGACGTGTGTGCGCCGCCGCCACCGTCTACACCAAGCCGCACGGCCTCCCTCCTCCGCCGTAGGTCGGCGCCATGGACAAGGTTGTTGATCCTCTGTCAAATTTACCATTTGGAGTAAAATTACTGCTCAGGAATCTCCACAATCTCATCCCCGAAAAATTATCTGACAACAACTACCCGGCCTGGGCACTTAACGTCCGCACCGCCCTCGCAGCCAACTTGCTGCTCGGATGGATTGACGGTGCGGAGAAGCCGCCGCCCGAGACAGCCGAGGAGGACGGCGTCATGCTCCCAAATCCCGACTACCTTCCGTGGATGATCGTAGACACTCAGATCCGAGCCTGTCTTCTCGCCGTTCTTAGACCCTCTGTGCACAAACACGCCCGGGGTTTTCTCACATCGGCTTCACTTTGGGACGCACTAGCCACAAGGTACAACTCTGTGTCCACGGCTCATATTTTTCAGTTGCGTGATAGATTGCATACTCTTCGGAAGGGAACGAAGACGATGACTCAATACCTTGATGATGTGGCCTCTATTCTGTCTGACCTAGATGTTGTGAACGAGATTATTCCTGAACGAGACGTGGTGAATGCCGTGATACGTGGTCTTCCGTCTGGCTATTCCTCTCTCAAACAGCATATTCACCTCTCACCTGTCGAAATCACTCTGAATCAACTGTCTGGATGGCTTCATGCAGAAGAATTGAATCTAGACATGGAACACAAATTACTGCTCGGAGAAGCCAGTTCCACCCCTGGCGTCACGGCTTTTTACTCGGCTGGCAGCGGAGGCTCGGCCAGGGGTCGCAGTGACGATCGCCGTAACCAAGGGCGAGGCAGCGGCGGCGGTGACCGTCGGAAGGCCGGGCAGCAAGGCAGAGGCGGGCCTCCACCGAGGGACGGCTTCCAGTCAGGCCGCGGACAGGGACGAGGAAACCAGCAGGGGCCCACACGAGATCTTCCGACGTGCCAAATTTATGCTAAACGGGTCCATTCTGCGGCTAATTGCTGGTATCGTTATGATGACTCGCAGAATGTAAATCGCCAGTCCGGCGGATCAAGGGCGATGCATGCGTCCACAAACGCTCAATCTGGCGATTGGTATCTAGACACAGGTGCTAACACCCATGTGACGTCGGATTATTCACAACTTCAAGCTCCTCATCCGTATCATGGCTCAGAAACTATTACAGTAGGCAATGGTCAATCCCTTCCCATCACAAACACCGGCTCTGGGTATGTCTATACCCCAAATGGTAAATTTCATCTCTCAACCCTTCACCACGTCCCTTCCCTCACATCCAATCTTTTATCTGTTTATCGCTTTACTAAAGAAAATAACTGCACCCTCATTTTTAATGACACCAATTTCCAGATAGTGGACAATACCACGAACCGGGTGCGGTACACGGGACGCTGTGAGCATGGGCTATACACTCTTCCATCCAGGTCTCCGTCTGTTGTGAGTCAAGCCATTCTCTCGTCCACCTGGCATCGCCGGCTTGGGCACCCATCATCCTCCATCACCAAATCCATTTTATCTTCCTTAGGTTTTAATTTTTCAGGGAAATTACATTGCGAGTCCTGTTCAGTGTCTAAATCTTGTCGTTTACCTTTTTCACTGTCTGAACACAAGGCCACTGCGCCATTTCAATTAATTCATTCTGATGTTTGGGGTCCAACCTCAGTTCCTTCTGTTCAAGGTTTTCGTTATTATATCTGTTTTGTTGATGATTACAGTAAATTCACTTGGCTTTATCCTTTGAAATTTAAATCCGAAGCTTATACTGTTTTTGTCAACTTTGACCGAATGGTTCAAAATCAATTTAATGCCAAAATCAAAATTTTTCGAAGTGACAATGGCAAAGAATTTGTCAACAATGCATTTGGTGTTTTTCTTCAAAGTCTAGGGGCTCTTCATCACACTTCATGTCCATATACCCCTGAACAAAATGGCGTTGCTGAGCGCAAACACCATCACCTAATAGAAACAGTTGTTGCGCTCCTCCATGATTCCACCTTACCTTTTTCCTTTTGGGTTGATGCCCTTGCTACTGCCAACTACCTCATAAATCGCATGCCCACTCACACTCTCTCCAACTCCACTCCATATGCCCGTCTCTACAATCATCCACCCGACTACATCCATCTCCGCCCGTTTGGGTGTCTGGTTTATCCCTGGTTGCATCCACACACTCAACATAAACTTCAACCTCGGTCCACCCCTTGTGTCTTTCTAGGCTATCATCCCACTATCAAAGGTTACTAATGTTTCGATCCTGTATCTCAGAAAACATATGTTTCCCGTCATGTTCGTTTTGTGGAGGAACAATTTCCTTACACAAGTCTTTCCTCTACTCCATACTCCCCCAATCCACTTGGCATTGTGCCATTATTTCCGTCTTTTTCACGCGCTCATGCTCCGGCTCACTCGGCACCTAACCTGGTACCCCACTACGCCACTACCCACTCGATCCAACCACCCACCCACCCGAACCCCCTAACCCCCCACCCGAACACCCAGCCGACTGCCACACAACCCACCCCTTCCCTACATCATACTCCTAACACACATACAGCCACCCCATCCACCGCTGCACATCCCAGCTCCCACGGCAGCCCCACCCAACCCCCGTCCACACATCATACAACTCCACCACCCCTTCCTAATCACCCTCCACTCAACACTCACCCTATGACAACCCGAGCCAAGGCCGGTACCTTCAAACCCAAAGTCTACCACACTCAAATACCCTTTGATGCACATCCCATAACTGAGCCTGCTACCTACACCCAAGCCTCCAAAAATAGTTTCTGGTGCCAAGCTATGGATGAGGAATTTCAGGCTCTGAATGAACAACGTACATGGGATTTGGTACCTCTGCCTAGTAACCGAAAGTCTATTGGGTGCAAATGGGTGTTTCGCATCAAACGAAATTCAGATGGATCTCTTTCTCGCTATAAAGCACGTCTGGTTGCAAAAGGGTATCATCAGGAGTATGGTGTGGATTATAAGGAGACCTTCAGCCCTGTTGTTAAGCAACAGACTATTCGTCTGGTCTTGTCTCTTGCTCTTCACTATGATTGGCCGCTTCATCAGTTAGACGTCAGCAATGCCTTTCTTCATGGTCATCTTGAGGAAGACATCTATATGGTTCAGCCACCGGGATATGTTAATCCCAACCGTTCTCACTATGTTTGCAAGCTTCGCAAATCACTGTATGGCCAGAAACAGGCCCCACGTGCCTGGTACACACGCCTCTCTACTTTTCTGCAGGGTCTTGGTTTTCGCACCTACCATCATGACAACAGCCTCTTCACCCTTCACTGTTCTCGAGGGACAGTCATCATTCTTATCTATGTGGATGATATTGTTATTACAGGCAGCTCGTCATCACTCATCACTGAAATTACTGAGGCTATGCATCGTGACTTCAAACTTAAGGACCTCGGTCCTCTGGAGTTCTTTCTTGGCCTCGAACTCATCCGCAAATCGGGAACCATATTGATGCATCAGACAAAATATACCCTTGAACTTCTAAATCAAGCTGGAATGACAGACTGCAAGCCCGCGGTCACTCCCATGGCAGTCCGCCAATCCCCAGGGCTGAATACTCCATTTGCCGATCCTACACTATATCGGAGCCTCGTCGGTGGACTTCATTATCTTGCTGTTACTCGTCCGGACATCCAATATGCAGTCAATCGGGTCTCCCAATCAATGCATGCTCCCACAGAACAACACTTTCAGGCCTTGAAACGCATTCTGCGCTATCTTAAAGGTACTCTTCAATGTGGAATTTTATTTCAAAAGGGCTCGTTTGATATATCTGTTTTTTCTGATTCGGATTGGGCTAACAACAAAGATGATCGGAAGTCCACTACTGGATATATTGTTATGATGGGACCGAATCTGATTTCCTGGTGCACCAAGAAGCAAACGCGAGTGTCCCGTTCCTCCACAGAAGCAGAATATCGTGCCATGGCTGCGGGTGTTGCTGAAGCCATGTGGTTACGATACCTTACAGATGCACTTGGCATTCCCCCGACGAAACCACAGATTTATTGTGACAATCAGTCCACTATTTGTGTTACCAAAAATCCAGTCCTTCATGATCGTATGAAGCATGTTGGGTCCGACTGTCACTTTGTTCGCGATGAGGTACTTGCAGGAACGATGGCCACACACTATGTCCCATCTACTGACCAGCTTGCTGATATTCTCACCAAGCCTCTTCCGTTACAGCCTTTTCAGTATCTCTGCTCCAAGCTGCCCCTCGTTACCGTTGATCAGCTTGCGGGGGGATAATAGACTACATATATAATTATTAAATACATCTGGGTTATTCTGTAATTAGCTATTCTTCAGTTCTCTATATATACAGCTGTAACCCCTTCAATATCAATAAGATCAATTATTATTAAATTATATCAGCGCTGAACCTAAAGGTTGAGTATTAGTACTTTTCTTTCCCAAAAGTTGCTAGATGTTCACAGTTTCTTTTCAGGCTATTTCACTTCATTTTTTGGTAAAGTTCTTGGCTTATGCATTTGTTTTTAGCATAATGTTGCTGATTTTGGTTAGTATGCTTTTTTATATGATTTGCTTGATTTTGTCAGATTCATGTGGCAAAGGCTTCGCTTTCTGTGACAAGGTAAAGGAGCAAGTACGTAGTCCAGCTGATTACTGGGAATTCTTAAAATGTCACCATATTTATAGAACAGGAGTACTTACAAGGAATGAGTTACAAAGTTTGGTACGTCTATCATGCAACTAATCAAGCCTTTTTTTCCTCCAATGTGACAGTAATCTTTGTTTATAATATTGTTATTTGTGGTTTGGTTGGGCTCTCTGTAGACAGTATTAGAGCCATTTATGTTAAACATGTCGTCTCTTTTGACCAATAACAGGGAAAAACAGGGGTACTAACTCCGGTTTTTACAGGACTTTGTCCGTCTTCTTGTTGTTTAAGCATCATTGATTTGAAAGCATGCTATCAATTTCAGGTTGCTGAGTTACTTGGAAAATATCCTGATCTTGTGGAGGGTTTCAATGAACTTTTGGAGCGTTATGAGCTAGTTGGCAAGTCTTGAAATTTCATGATGGTAAAATTGTTGTCACACACTTATATATAAAACTCATTTTGATTGGTTCCTGGTTTGCAGTTCGGATCCATGCAGGTGTAATGAGCCGAGAAAGTCTTGACTGATTTTATGATTCATTTCATTTATTTTCACAGATATTTTGTTATAAGTCATTATGAAACAAGACGAACAATTGAAATTTCATAAAAACAATCTCCAGCAAGACATATCAGAATTTTTCATGATTAATATTCTATAATATCATAAAAACACTAGATGATTCTTCCCATCTATCCTAGCGTGGACAGATTTACCCTATATCTGTTGCTGGTGGGAGGTGGCAGGTATCGCGTGGATTTAGTCAAGGTGCGCAAAGGCTGACCCGGACACCATGGTTATTAAAAATAAAATTTACAAGTGCTCCTTTTTTAACTTCCAGTCATATGCTGAAACCTAAAGGATGAGAATTAGTATTATTCTTCCCTAAAAGTTGCTAAACGTTCACGGTTTCGTTTCTTTTCAGTCTGTTTCGCTTCGTTTTTGGTGAAGTTCTTGATGTATGAATTTGTTTTTAGCACTGTGTTGCTGAGTTTGGTTAGTATGCTTTTAATAGGATTTGCGTTTGGCAGATACCTATAGCAAAGGGTTCGGGTTTTGTGAAGAAGTAAAGGGAAGACTGCAAAGTCCAGCTGATTATCAGACATTTGTAAAATACCTCCGTATTTACAGCAGAGAAGTAATTACAAGGGAGCAGTTACAAAGTTTGGTACGCGTATCATGCATCTAATCTATCTTTTTAGCTCCTATATGACAGTAATCTTTTGTTTATCATTTCAGCTATCGATGGTTTGGCTGATGTTCATGCAAAGCATAGGCTAGAAAAACATTACACTGAACACTCACACCCAATCATGAAGAAAAAATTCTTGCTACTACATAAGCTACAAGAACCTCTGTGGACAGATGCTTTGTCAGTTCTTTTATGCAACTTCAATTCAACAATTGAGAAAAAAAGTTTGAAAAGGCTGAAGAAGCACCATTGGTGTAGGTTCCTTTGGGTCTCCCTGTGGGCAATATTGGTTGCTCTACTGGTTGATACCACAAAATGGTTATGTCGCTTGGGATAGAGCTATTTATGCTAAACATGTCCTCTCTTTTGATTTTTGTTTCTATCTGCCGTCTCTTGCTCTTAGATTATTGCACCATTTTGTTGTAGTTACTATTCCTCTTTTCATAATGCTTTGTCATGCTTTCTACAATATTTTACCATGATTTCACTTCCGTCATTTCTTTTTTCAATCTGCTATAATATGCTTTTCCTTGAGCCGAGGGCCTATCAGTAATTACCTCTCTACCTCCCAAGATGTAGGGGTAAGATCTACGTACAATTTACTCTCTCCAGACCCCAATTTCACTCGGTATGTTGTTGTCCTCTCTTTTGACCAACAAAAGTTAGAAACAGGGTTACTGAATCCTGTTTTTTTACAGAATTGTGTGGTACTAATGTCTTTTAAATGATGTGCAAGTCAGTCTGGTTGTTGTATTTTAAAATCATAGATTTGAAAGCATGGTCTACTCATTTTAGGTTGCTCATACACTTGGAAGATATCCTGATCTTGTGGAGGGCCTCAATAAGTTTATAGAGCGTTATGACCGAGCTGGTAAGTGTTGAAGTTCGTGATTGTAAACTTGTTGTATCACATAATACATATGTGATTCCATTTTGATTGGTTACTGGTTTTGCAGTTTGATATCTTGTAGGTGTAATGACAAAGTCGAATGATGGCCATACTAATTCCAAAGTAAAGGAAGAAAAGAAAGACACAGAGCAGGCGTGTAAAACTGAGGCGGCTCCACAGAAAACTAAGTCTGAAGAAGCTGTCCGCTTTGTGGAGAAAGTAAAGGTTATTCACCTGCCTTCTGATTTCTATAATGATTGTCCTCCCTTCTTTTTATCTTTTACAACTAGTTATTATCTAGATACATGCATTAAACGTATATCTCTAAAAAAAATTTATCCTAAGCTATCATATTTTAAGCAGTCTTTTAAAGTTAACATTTATGCTAAAAGGACAAGAAAAAGTGTATTTTGAAATGTTTCACAAGAAACATTATGTCATCAGACGAAGAAAGAATGAACTTTTGATTAATGACGAACTAATTGCATTCCTAACATCACCGTAATGAGGTTCTTTAATCAATTTGATCATTACTCCAATTCCATCCAATACGAAATGCACTTACGAAAGGTGAAAATTTGATCATCATTTCTAGTGGAGTCGCGCACTTTTATAAATAGTACGGATATAAATAGATAACACATGAGTCCTAACTTAATTGTTGGGGTTGTCGCTTCATGCAGGAACGTTTCCAAAACATTGGTCATGTGTACATATCCTTCTTAGACATTTTGAAGATGTACGGGGAGGAGCGAAAGAACAGCTATGAAGTCTACCATTTGGTGCTAAACCATTTTTAATTTCGATACACAAATATTGTTATATGATCTTTCTTGTTTTAATTTTATAACTCTTTTTTATAATGTGTAGGTTGTCGTACTTTTCAAAGATCACCTTGATTTGGTTGATGAGTTCACTAAATTGTTATCAGATTCTTCAACTAATTTCAAGGTTAGGAAATCTATTGATTAGTTAACCATCCTCTTTAGTTCCTTATAATAATGCTATATTGTTATTACCTTGGCTAGAGCTTGCTAGCTTGCTAGTGAGTTGTACATTATTTTCTTTGGAAGATTGATTGGTTGCTTGGAATGCTTTATCCTATTTTTAATGAGTGGAGATTTGGTATTATTAGACAATAAATAGTACTGTACTTTATTTTCTTTGGAAGATTGGTTGGGTTGCTTGGAATTCTTTATCCTATATTTAATGAATAGAGATTTCGTATTATTAGACAATAAATACTAGTACGATTATTCCTTTGTTTCTTGAATGATATCATCGTCGCTTCTAGCAAATCAAG
Organism: Capsicum baccatum var. pendulum; assembly: GCA_030864225.1. NCBI lineage: Eukaryota > Viridiplantae > Streptophyta > Magnoliopsida > Solanales > Solanaceae > Capsicum > Capsicum baccatum. Next base: position 228,584,258 of record CM061556.1, read on the forward strand.
AAAAAACTCATTAATCCTTTGTTTCTTCTTGTCATAATCGTTTATACTTATGGAAAGAGATGTAATTGAAAAAAGGATAAACCTGCGCTTCCATATCTGCTGTGACCAAGAATAAAATAGGTTTGGTCCAAAACAAAATAATTAATAGGCATCAATATTGAGATAAAAATGGTAGCAACAACAAATATTACTATAGAAAGCTCGACTATCTACTAGCGTTCTACTTTAATTTGTGACTTTCATATATATAAGGCCATGTCATTGGTAAGCTATAGATGTGTGATCACATACTATCACATCTCCTCAATACTTCATCGGTATCTCTTTAGATTTGTTTTAGACTCACCATTTTCAACCTCACACCTCTTTAATAGGACATTTATGTGGCTTCTCTTCAAATAGTGAAAAATTAAAATGAAGCTCTTTTAGGGGTTAAAGAGCCCAGGAGGAAAAAAAAAACAGACGAAATTAAAAAAAATATTGCAAAAAGAGAAAAGATTATCACTGCTTCAAAAATACAGTATTTCTATCATGTTTTTTGGAGTCAAATTTATAGCGTTGCTGTGTTGATTTAATAGAATAATATATTTCAAATTGCTAACTTCGTAGATTCTTTGTTTCAATTTGTTTGACTGACTTTTTTTTAGTTTGTTTCAAAAAAACAAATGTCTCTTTTTCTTTTTTGGCAACTCTTTAATTTTAAATTTTCATACGACATGTTTAAGACTACAAGATCTAAGGACATTTTGGTGCATTCAACATATTTTTAATTTAATAGTATAACAAGATTCAAAATTCTTCTTTACCTTTCTTAAATTTCATGTCAAATTTAAAAAAAAAAAATTGAAACAAAGGGAGTAATTGAAAACTTAGATTATTATATTTAATTTTCATCATTTGTTTTCATCTAGGTATATTTGTATTAATAGTGTCTATACTACAAGAAAATGCATATATAGTTACGAGGTTCTTTCTTTGCTAGACTCTCCTTGTTTATCTACTCCACATGAACATATTTTTTCTCTTTATTGTTCCTATACCATTCTTTTCCTTCCTCCTCGAGGACCCATTTTATTCCGAAGATACGGCGAGGTATTTGCTGTGAGGAGGATTCTCCTTGCTCTTTTCATCCTCTTTTCTTGCCTTTTTGTGAAGTGGTTGCTTTATCTTTGCCTTATCTTTCTTTGGGTGCCATTGTACCTGAGATTAAAAAATAGTCATGTTAGCATCATCTCGGTGGATAAAATCAATAAAAAAGCAGTAGTGGCACCACCCGACACTTAGTTTGTTGGTACAGACTAGTGAAGTGAAAGTTGGCGATTACTCAGACTTCATCGATATACGTTTTAGGCGCTATATTCCAACAATATAATCAGGGAAGTCATACTTCTTGTGACCTTGGCAATACTTTCAAGTTTGATATATCAAGACTTACTACATAGTGATTGAATCAAGGTATAGCATCTAGAAATAATCACAACCTCATATATTGGTAGAAACAATAATTCTTGTCTCGATGAACAAGTCATTCCAACATGTAAGATTTCTATTGACAAGATTATGCAATTTTCTGGACCATGTTAATTCCGCAAAAGTATGACAGTGCATCAAAATAAAATTCAAGTTGGAAACATGTTAAGATCATTCTTACGTATTCTTTCACTCACGTAGTTGTATCACAACACATCAACCACATTCAAATCACCAATACTACTTCAAGATTTAGTGATTCATAATATGCGTAGTAGTGTAGTACTTACGGAATATAAATGAAGAACAAAGACGTACTTACTTGGTTGATGCCTTTGGATGATGTTCTTGCAAAGTTGAAAGAGCAAAAGGAAAATTTTTGAGAGGATTTGGAGACTATAGGCGGCGATTATGCTAGGTTTGCAATGTGTTTTTGGTCAAAGACTAAGTCTCTTATTTATAGGAGAGGCTTGGGTCGGGTTTTGACCCATTTAAAATCAGATTTGTAGACAAGAAGTGACCATAGTCGGCGCCTAAATCTTTGCCTATGCTTGGCATAGGCGGCGCCTTTTGCAAAGCATTGTTGAGCATAGGCGGCGCCTATGCCATGGCATTGTTAGGCATAGGCGGCGCCTTTTGCATAGTATATGAGATTCAGAGACAAAAGGCATTGGCATAGGCGGCGCCTATGCTATGGCATACTTGGGCATGGGCGGCGCCTATACTATGGCACACTAGATTCCGAGAGCTTAGGCCATAGCATAGGCCTTGCCTTGTTCGTGGCCTAGTTTTACATAGGCCTAGCCTTTTTTGGTGCCTATATTTTCATAACCAATGCCTAATCCATAGCCTTTTGCTTCTTCATTACTAACTTACCACCTTCAACATGCAATACGACCAAATCAAAATTTGGAACCAATCTCCTTGTTTACGCCTCTTGTACCTACACTTGCTCAAAGAAAACAAAAACGATTAGAACGATGGGTTGCCTCCCATCAAGCGCCTTAGTTTTGGTCGTGGCTCGACAAAATCCTAGGAAAACAAAAACAACAAAACCAATTAAAAATGATGGGTTGCCTCCCATCAAGCGCTTGATTTATTGTCGCGGCACGACATAGCTATCTCGATTACTTAGACTTCATCGAGATAGATGGTGCATCATTTTCTGAATGGATTCAAACGACGTTGATACCTACTTGTAGGCATGCAATCTTCTTCGAGATGACTATTGTGCATACATATCCCAGGAGGGATACCAATTATATCATCAATAGACCAACCCATAGCTCTCTTATATCTCTTCAGAGCAGAGATGAGAGCCTCTACGTGTTGTTCACTTAAATCATCCACTACTCTCACAGGAAGTGTGACTCCACTTCCCAAGAACACATACCTTAGATAATTGGGGAGCTCTTTCGATTCTAGCACTGGGGGCTCTTCAATGGAATTCTTCACTGTTGGTGAGGGTCGATTCTTAAGATCAGGGTCCAGATTCTTAGGGGCATGAGAATAGGACTTTATTCCTATTAGAGCAAAAACGGTTTCTTCATATTCTTCAACATCCTCATGCTCACAATTAGAAAGCACCTCAGATAGTGACTGAACAGTAAGCTGCTTCTCTACAGATAATTCTTTGTCATCCTTATAATTAACGTCAGCTACAGAGAACACATCCATATCTTCGGGCTGCTTCATTGCTTTGCATACTTCAAAACGGAACACTTCGTCATTCAACCGAAATAAAAGCTCATTAGCTCTCATGTCAATAAGCACACTTCCAGTTGCGAGTAAAGGGCGTCCCAAGATTATGGGAACTTCAGAGTCCATCTCGCAATCCAAAATAACAAAGTCTGCAAGAAAGATGAAGGTGAAAACCTTCACCAACACATCATTTAAGATACCAACAGGTCGTTTTATCGACCTTTCTGCCATTATGAGCCGCATATTGGTTGGTGTAAGGTCGCCCAACCCCTACTTTCTGTAGACAAATAGTGGCATCAAATTGATGCTTGCTCCCAAATCGCACAATGCCTTAGCAAAATTCATATATCCAACCGTGCATGGAATAGTGAAAGCACCAGGGTCTGCCTTTTTCTGTACTAAGGACCTTGTGGCAATTGCACTGCAATGATGAATATTATCTGCCAGTTCATAGATTACTGCCCGCTTCTTTGTTAAAAGGTCCTTCATGAATTTGGCGTACCCAGGCATCTGTTCCAGCGCCTCAACCAATGGAACATTAATGGTCAGCTGTTTCAACATCGTCATGAATTTATTGAACCTTGTATCATCCGCTCTCTTCTTTAATCTTTGAGGAAAAGGTGGTGGTGGAAGGAGAATAGTTTTCTCCATGACTTTCTTTTCCTCTTTCTTTGGATTGGTGATTTTTTCGGGCTGAGGACGTCGAGGACTGACGTCATGAACGCCGTCATTAGTTTCGACGGCGTCATCTCCTACGATATCTTCAGCCACTTGCTTGCTTTGGGATGAATTTTCCAGCACCTTACCACTTTTGGTAGTAACAGCCATGCATGTTCCATCGTTTCTTGCATTTTGCACTGTGTCACTCGGTAAGGTGCCAGCTTTTCTTTGATTTAATGTGGCTGAAATTTGACTCAATTGTTGTTCCATCTGTCTTATTGAAGTGGAATATGAGTCAACCAATTGCTTAATTGAGGCCAAGTCATTTATTGCCTCAGTTACTCCCGCGCTGGTTGCCTCTACTCCTTTCAACAGCTTAGCCATCATATCTTCCATTGACATATTTCCTGATGCAGTGGCCTCTCATCGTCCTGGAGGAATATACACGCCACTCCTGTCAGTCTTGTTCTTCCAACTACCTTGATCCCGGTCCTTGTTTCCAGAATTATCATAATAGTTCCAACCTTGGTTTCCTTGGGCATTGCCTCAGAAACCCCCTGATTGTTCACGTAGTTGGCTTCTTCCTCAGAATCAGATTCCTCTCTTCCTTTTGACGCAATTGTTTTTACTTTTTTGGTCTTTGCTGATAATAAATGCTTGGTAAGAAGATCCATTTGCGTTTTCATGTGAGCCATATCTTGGTCATGCTCCTCTTGTCTACGCCTCTGATCTGCAGTCATGCCAATGGATACAGTAGAGCTTGCTACCTCAGAATCCCTAGTATGCCAAGCTCTACTTTGCTTTGTCACCCGGTCTAGCATATTGCTTGCCTAACCAAAGGTAAGGTCTATAAAAGATCCTCCAGCCGCATTATCCACCACTGGTTTAGTTATTGAATTCAAGGATTTGTATAGTATCTCCATTAGGTGAACATTTGTCATATGGTGGTTTGGGCAACACATTAGCTTCGTCTTGAACCTCTCCCATGTTTTATGAAGAGCTTCGGTTGGAAGCTGCCGAAAGATGCTGATTTCATCTCTCAATTGTGCTCTTTTGGATGGCGGAAATAATCTTTTTGGGAAAGCGTCTTTCAACTGCCTCCGATTAGTGATAGAATCAGGAGTCAGCTCGTTCAACCATAGAGTTGCCTCCCCAGATAGAGACAATGGATATAGGCGAAACCGAATTGCATTCTGTCCAACGCCAAGATTGTCGAATGACTTGCATGTAGAAATAAAGTTGATTAGATGCATATTTGGATCATCGCCTGCTAGTCCACCGAATAATCCCTTGAGTTGCAATAACTGAATCATGGTGCTTGTGATGTTCAACTTGGCTCCGGGTGCCAATGGTGGAGGAATAATGGCTTCTGTGGCTCCGGCTCCATCAAGATCATTATCATCTTCGCCGAAAACTGGTTGTACAGGTCGGCGTTCATGCCTAAACATAGCTTGACGATTTCTTCTGTTAGCAGGTGTTGCTATCTCAGCATCACGCCTTGGGTTTAGTAACTCCTCATCACCTAGGTCCTCATCGTCAGGATTTGTCGCTCGCCCAGGGTTATCAATATTTTGTTGATGCACTTGAGCGGCTGCTAGAGTAGCTAGTCTTGCCTGTTCTTGTTCAGCAGCCATCCTTTCAATTTCGTGTTGTGCCTCCATTCTGCCAATACGTTATGGTTCAGGATTGATAGGTAATAACGGTTGACCAGAACTTCGAGTATGGGGCATGCACTGAATAAAAACCTGCAGTAAACAAAGACAAAAACTAAAAGTAAAAGTACGAGAATCTTTGACCAAAGGGTCTAGTAATTATCACAAACTTAGTTGACAACCGTATTCCCCGGCAACGGCGCCAATTTTTGATAACGCTCAATCTACAGCTCTTGTAAGAGTGTAAAGCGGTCGTTGTCAAATATATAACCCAACTGGGTTCGGTATCGATCCCACAGGGAATAGCCGGTCAATAAGTAAGCAAAGATTATTAGACTTTTGGTGAAAGTCTCGTAAAAAGGGGGGATTTTAACGTGTAACCAAAATAATAGAGTAAAAACGGAAATTAACAAAGTAAGAAGAAAGAATGTTTGATACGATGTTACCCAATGAGAATTGAGAGTTGGGGTTATGTCCACCTTATGAGTTATACGTCTCTATTGGCTATGAGTTATGCGGAATTCAGACATGCATGTGCTTATAGAGAATTGTATTCTATGGTAAATCCAAGCATCTTTCGACCTAACAAGGACTATTTCACTTTAACTCTTTCGAGCTTAAAGCATATCTAACGGTACAAATTCTCCAAGAGGTTAATCCAGTTACGCCACTAACTTTTTAACAGGGGTTGGTGCCCTATTACCTTGACATTATCTCTTTTCCAGACATATAACTTTTCTTTTGAACAAGTTAATGCTATACTGGCGTATTCTATGTGTTTGCAACCACAAGAATTGGCATTAAGATGAAGAGAATAATGATATAAGCAGCATACGTGTCGCGAATTCACAAACTCATAGCAATAGATAGTATCTCATACGGCTTCCATAACCCCAACAGAGAAGTTTAGCTACTCATGAGTGCGATGGAACTCACAATAGACATTATTATTATACCACAATAAAGATATCACGTGTAGTATGGTGTGGTATGGCTTTAGGCGTGAACTCCCTTTCAAAGTAGCGTTTCTCTTGTTGTGGAATTTAAGAATTGAATAGATGAATAGAAGAAGAATAAAAAGTAGAATTAATGGAAGAATTAGAAGTAGTAGTGAATGATGAATTATTGTATTGCGGAATGTCTTAAAATCTCTAGCAAAATAGGGTATTTATAACACCCATATCCTATTCCTACTAAGCTAATGCATTACTTAACCCAATCCTACTAGGTTACTGCATCATTATCCTAATCCTAATAAGTTACTGCTAGTCCCCAAAGTCTTTATAATTGCTATTTTTGCCCGAAACAGATTTTCCATGCGTCACTTTTGGTCCTTGGCGTCCAGGCTTTCCCTTCCTTCTTTCGTGAAGCTTCCTTTGGCGTCAAGTTATCCATAAAATGCTGAAATCTGCATCATTTATACCTGAAAACTTGCTAATCACGTTGTTAGCTCAATTACAGGAAAAAGGACAAAAAGTGCATGAATTATATATTTTATCCTCAAAACTTAGCTAAAATATGGGTAAAATATAGTACTTTAGGCGTGTAAATTCGCCTATCATCAAACACCTTGAGTTCTTTTAATGAGACTGATACTGAAACTATGGGAGGTAGTGTTTAACCGACATGCCCCATGTATGCCATTATTGCTAAGTTGAGGTCCAATCTCTGCTTGGACTGCAGGGGTGTCAATACCGTGCCACGGGTATGGACAGCCTATGAGTGACCCTTATATGGTTGATAGTTAATGAGAATGGTGGGAACCCTAAATTTACGGGTTAACGCACCTCATCAACCCTAATCTGATGGGTTAAGATGTCTCAACCTACGCTAGCTACGTAGTTCTATAACACAAGGATGACTACTAAGAATCACACCCTGAATTGGCGGGTGATTTCCTATCCTTGGGTTCACTCGGTGCTAACCTCTACTCTCATCTGGAAGGAATGGACATGAATAACTGATTGTGCATGACTTAATCTTACTGAATTCTGTTGACTGGTGGAATTTTACTGATATCTGACAACTGACTCAGATCATGAGGTTTTCCTGAGTCACATGACTGACTAAAGTCTATGGAATCATAGCTTGAGTTCGGATATCGTCAAACATGACATGGATCTAGGCACACAGCTATAGTTTTTGGGTACAAGTACCCACAGGACTCGATGGAAGGAAACTGATACACATGACTAACTTGATCATAAGAGTAGAGTCCATAATTTATAATATAATAAGTAGGGATCTCATACTAAGCATGGTTATCAACAATGTATTTCATGGAAAGGATTTCATATCACATGTAAGTACTTGCACAATCTTAATATCATGTTCATTGCATAATCATCTTTGCAACACATGCCAATAGCATGAAAGTTCATGTGGATTGCATGATTATCATACATCTTGTTCATAAGTAGGATTTGCAAGTAAGCATAGCATAATCTCATAAGAATAGTTCATGAGTGTTCCAACAACATTTACAAGGCATATTATTAACATAGAAGTCATTGGAATGGAAGGGCATATCATGAATCCTTCACTTTGTCGCAATTTAGCTATATTTCATGATTTCTAGTTTCTTAGGCATTTTAGCAAACACCTTACATGCACATCTTAAGAAAAGGTGAAATCATCAAATTATACATCATGAACAACAAAATTTACATATTTCCAACTCATATGATATCATAAAATTCAAAAAAACATATAAAGATTCCATCTTGCGAATCACCCAATATCAACAACATGATCATCAACACCCAACAATATAGAAACCATAATTTATAATGAAAAATAGGGTTTTTGAGCTTTATGGAAAAGGGTTCAATAAATCAACTCACGTATACCTTAGAAGGAAGATTCTTGATGATTGATGGAGGAATTTCCTTGAAATCAGATCTTCAAGTTTAGTTATGCAACCCTAGTTGTTTTTCTCTTTTAGTGCTCTTGGATGATGAGCTTTGAGATGATAATAGGGTTGTAAGATGTTTAGAAGCTATATATTTCGTAGGGTTAAGTTTAGGGACGTGTAAGGAGTGTTAAAAGACTTAATTACCCTTAAAATAACTCAAAACAGAGTGTTTTTAGCACCAAAAACTGACTTAGGCGGTGCCTAAGTGATTGCCTAAGCTAGGTTGGGCGGCGCCTAATGAATCGCCTATGCTTGGGTTGGGCGGCGCCGAACCAATCGCCTATCCTTGCTGTCTCTCACAAAAATGGGCATAACTTTTCGCTTGGGTATTGGATTAAGGTAAAATTGGTATTGTTGGAAAGCTAATTCGATTCTCTACAATTTTGTGGGTCTAAATCAGCCAAAATACCACATTAATATCGAGTTATAATCGTTCAAAGATGACCCTTACAAAATCAAACACTAAAACTTGATGGATTTAAAAACTCTTAGCGTTTATTACGTTAAGTGACTCATATGAACATGCTTAATGCATCATAAGATATCCTATCACTAGGATATTTATTGTATGTCATGTACTAAAGTATGAATCATAGTATAGGAGATTTTATATGTAGGAATACTTATTCACTTCCTAGCTTAGAAACATGCGGGGTATTACAATATCTCTCCCTTGGGAACATTCATCCTCGAATGAGAATTCACTGAGAAGGGATACAAGAAAATAGAACCTGAACTAAACATGAAGAACTGAAACTTGATCTTATGACTGACATGCTAAACTTACTGAACTCGTGTATATCCGATGCATGGACAACTGACACATAAATGCATGACTGAGTATGAAATGGTTAATAGGTACCAAGTTTATACTTGAAACATGAATGTGAAATTGAATAAGATTAAGGAGAATTGTTACCTTAAGCTTGATCTGATTTGGCGGGGAAGAGGTGAGGATACTTGGTACGCATATCTGCTTTTGCTTCCCAAGTAGCTCCCTCATGAGACTGATTTTTCCAAAGAACCTTGACTAGAGGGACTTATTTGTTGTTCAATCTACGAGTCTCATAATCTAAGACTTCGACTGGAATCACTTAATAGGAGAGGCTGTTTTGAATATCGATGCGTTGAATAAGGAGAATAATGGCTGGGTCACCTATGCACTTCTTTAGTAAAGAGACATGGAAGACTGGATTGACTGAGGCTATATCTGAAGGAAACTCAAGCTTATAAGCTACCTTGCCCAAGTGACAAAGAATTCTTAAGGGACCGACATACCAAGGACTGAGTTTCCCTTTCTTGCCAAACCTCTTCACTCCCTTCATGGGAGAGATATTAAGATAGACATAGTCATTGACCTCGAAATGGAGATCCTTTCTACGAACAAGTGTAGGGACGGCGATACGTAACGCCTGCATTCACTTAGGCAAATCCCACATCGGTAGTGAAGGGGAACGAAGTGTGCCTTATAGGTGCATGGATACCTTCCACGTATGCGACGCGTTCACGGGGACGGCGATACGTAATGCCCGTGGAACAAATCCGTGAGGTCGGGGACGGCGATACGTAACGCCTGGCCAAAGCGAACAATATCTCATGTGCCAGGGCCCAGTTTGCTGCGTAACTCTGACATGTGCGACGCGTTTTAAAATCGTGAGGGTTCGAGGCTCCAAAGCGGACAATTTCGCATGCGCCGGTGGCCTGGGCTGTTACAGTTGGTATCAGAGCCAGCGCCGGTGCCGGTGGTGGGGAAAACCTCAGCGAGGACGCTGAGTCCCTACGGGGGGTGAGTGTAGGGACGGCGATACGTAACGCCTGCATTCACTTAGGCAAATCCCACATCGGTAGTGAAGGGGAATGAAGTGTGCCTTATAGGTGCATGGATACCTTCCACGTATGCGACGCGTTCACGGGGACGGCGATACATAACGCCCGTGGAACAAATCCGTGAGGTCGGGGACGACGATATGTAATGCCTGGCCAAAGCGGATAATATCTCATATGCCAGGGCCCAGTTCGCTGCGTAACTCTGACATGTGCGACGCGTTTTAAAACCATGAGGGGCCGAGGCTCCAAAGTAGACAATTTCGCATGCGCCGGTGGCCTGGGCTGTTACAGTTGGTATCATCTGCATAGGACTTCTGTCAGCTCTGAGCAGCCTGGAGTCTCTCTCTGATCAACTGAACTTTCTCTAAGGCATCAAATACTAAGTAAGGAACTATGATTGAGGCCTCACTAACTTCGAACCAACCAATCAGAGATCTACATCTCCTACCATAGAGAGCTTCAAATGGAGCCATCTGAATACTAGAATGATAGCTATTGTTGTATGCAAACTCAATCAAAGAAAAGTGGTTATCCCAAATTCCCTTGAAGTCAATTGCACACGCCCTTAGCATATCTTCAAGAGTCTGAATGGTTCTCTCTGCTTGACCATCTATCTGAAAATAAAATGCTGTGCTGAGTTGGACTTGGGTACCGAGACCCTTTTGGAATGCTTTTCAAAAGTGAGAAGTAAACTGGGTACCTCTATATGAGATGATAGATAGTGGAACACCGTGTAACCTGACTAACTCCCTGATATAGATTTTGGCATAATCCTCAGCAGAATAAGAATTACGAACAAGAAGGAAATAAGCTGACTTGGTCATTCTATCAATAATGACCCAGACTGAATTATGCTGATGACGAGTTCTAGGCAAACCCGTCACAAAGTCTATGTTAACTTCTTCCCACTTCCAAGTAGGAATGGTGAACTCTTGCATGGAACCACTAGATTTCTTGTGCTCTATCTTAACCTGCTGACATGTAGAGCACTTAGCCACATACTCTGCAACATCTCTCTTCATCCCACTCCACCAATAGATCTCCTGCATGTCACGGTACATCTTAGTGGCCCCTGGATGAATAGAGTATTGTGCACCATGCGCTTCTGCAAGAATTCGCTGCCTCAATTCATCTACACCTGGAACACATAGACGACCCTGACAACGAAGATCACCATCTCCCCCTTGGGAGATAACCTCGACTTTTTTATTCTGAACGGACTCTTTGAGCTTGAAAAGGCAAGGATCCTTGTCTTATTTCTCTTTCACCTCGGAAACTTGATATGACTTTGAACTACTATGAACACATACACCACCCTCTGAAGAATCGACTAAGAGAAGGCCTAGTTTGGTATGCTGATTTATCTCCTGAGCCATCTTTCTCTTACTATACTCAATGTGAAATACTACCCATGGAGAGTCGACTGAGAGCGTCGGCCACAACATTGGCCTTGCCCGGATGATAAAGAACACTCATGTCGTAATCCTTCAAGAGCTCTAACCACCTTCTCTTGCGAAATTGAGATCTTTCTCGGAAAAGACAGACTGGAGGCTTTTATGGTCTTTGAAGACATCTACATGAACTCTATAGAGATAATGCCTCTAAATCTTCAAGGCAAAAACTACCGCTGCTAACTCAAGATCATGAGTAGGATAATTCTTCTCATGCGACTTTAATTGTCTGGAGGCCTAGGCTATGACCTTACCATGCTGCATGAGGACACATCCTAAACCCACTCTAGATGCATCACAATAGACTACAAAACCGTCTGAACCATCTGGAATAACTAGAACTAGAGCGGAGGTAAGTCAAGTCTTCAACTCTTAAAAGCTCTTCTCGCATGAATCTGACCACTGAAACTTAATCTTCTTCTGAGCCAATCTGGACATGGGAGATGCAATAGAGGAAAACCCATCGACAAACCATCTGTTATAGCCAGCCAAACCCAAGAAACTCCTAATATCTAATCGAGATACGGGTCTGGGCCAGTTTCTTACGGCCTCAGTTTTCTGAGGATCTACTCTAATACCATCACCGGAAACACTATGGCCAAGGAATGCTATTGATCTTAGCCAAAATTCATACTTGCTAATCTTAGCGAATAATTGGTGATCCCTGAGAGTCTAAAGAATAATCCTGAGATGGTCTGCATGATCACGCTCTGTGCGAGAATAGACCAGAATATCATCTATAAAGACTATGACAAACATGTCCAAGTACTGCTTGAACACACGGTTCATCAAATCCATTAAAGTTGTAGGGGCATTGGTAAGACCAAATGACATGACTAAAAATTCAAAGTGACCAGACCGAGTACGAAAAGTTGTCTTCAAAATGTCACATTCCCTAACTCTGAGCTGATGATAGCCTGATCTGAGGTCTATTTTGGAGAAGTAACTGGCACCCTGAAGTTGGTCGAATAGATCATCAATACGGGGAAGAGGATACTTGTTCTTGACCATGACCTTGTTGATTTGATATTAAGCAATACACATTCTGAAAGAACCGTCTTTGTTGCGCATGAATAACACTGGCACACCCCATAGGGAAACGATGTGTCCTATGAATCCCTTATCTAAGAGATCCTTCAACTGATCTTTCAGTTCCTTGAGTTGTGCTGGTTCCATTCTGTATGGTGGAATAGAAATAGGTTGAGTATCCAGAATAAGGTCTATGTCAAAGTCTATTTCCCTTTTTGAAGGAATGCCAGGAAGATCTTCGGGAAAGACATCTAAGTATTTATTAACAACAGGGACTATTTTGAGGCTGGGATATTCAGAACTAGAATCTTTAACATGCATGAGATGATAAATACACCCCTTAGAAATGATTTTCCTTGCTCGAAGGTAGGAAATAAGTTGACCCCTGAACGCTGAAATGTTACCCTTCCACTCTAGGACGAGCTTATTCGAGAACTGAAACTGAACTATCCTATTTCTGTAGTCGACTGTGGCATAGTAGGAATGAAGCCAATCCATGCTGAGAATGACATCAAAATCAGTCATCTCTAACTCCACTAAATCTGCTGATGTGGATTTCTAAGATATCATAACCGAGCAGTTCCTGTTTACCCACCGGGCTATTATGGTTTTACCTACTGGGGTAGAGACTGAGAAGGGCTCTTCTAGGACTTTAGGACTGATTCTGAAATTGCCTGCTATGTATGGAGTAACAAAATACAAAGCGGCACCTGGGTCTATCAAAGAATAAACATGAACATGGAAAATCTGTAATGTACCAGTAATGACATCAGGAGAATTTTCCTGATCCTACCGGGACTGAAGAGCATAGAGTCTGTTTGGGCGTTGCCCACTAGTAGTACTGGAAATAGCACCCTGCTGGTTCGGGCGACTGGACTGAGCTATAGAATGATTGTGCTAACCCTGAAGACTTGACTGCGTACACTCCATAATACTATGGCCTAGCTTGCCACAATTAAAATAGACATCACTACCGGCTCTGCAAATGCCCTTGGGGTTCTTACCAAAAGTCTTACAAAGCGGATTCGTTCAGGCACTGCTAACACTGACCTGAGATTTAGAGCCTAGCCTTTGTCTCTATTGTCGTCTCTGAACTTCAGCGCTGGAGCACTGGCAGAGGAAAGAGCTGGAACGGATGACTTGGAGTGAAACTGTGAACGGTTTTCTCCATCTGAATTGGGGTGAGCAAAGTTGAAATTACCTGAGCTTGCTCTCCTGTTCTGCCTCTCCCTAGTCTTAAACTTCTGCTCTTCGACTTGCTAGGCATGGGTTATGAGTCTGGCTAAGGTCATATCACCGATCAGCATTGCTGACCTAGACTCATTTACCACGCTATCGTTGACCCCTAACACGAACTTGCTCATCTTAGCTCTATTGTCTGCAACCACATGAGCAGCATACCTGGCTAGCTGAGTAAATCTGAGAGAATACTCCCTAACCGTCATATTCCTCTGCCTGAGGTTGATGAACTCAAGAACTTTGGCTTCCCCCAGCTCTTGGGGAAAGAATCTGTCTAAGAAGGCTGTGTCCTCCTACTCGATATGGCCTGTATCAACTAACCTCTCAGACTTCCACTGTTTGTACCAATCATAAGCAACATCCTATAACTGATAGGCGGCTAACTTAGTTTTCTATAACAACATCCTTCCACGTAGCACCCACGATGTCAATGACCTTCTAGACTAAGTTAATGAACTCCCAAGGGTCCTCATAAGACTTAGACCCATAGAAAGATTGAGGGTTCATCCGGGTTAACTCCCAAACCCTAGATGCTTTGGGATTGGCCAATGGATTGGATGGAATGACTGGTGGCTATTCAGTCTGTGCAGCCACGGACTGAGAAAGTATGGTAAATGTGGCTCTAAACTCCGCATAGGAAACATGTTCTCCTAAAGGATCTTCGGGCTGATGAGCTGGCTAGTTTCTTCTCTTTGGGGCCATAGTCTGGAATAAGAGAATAATGGATTAGACTGAGAGTTTAACTTGTTATTATGCTCACTAGCATGACATGAATAATGAAGAAAGGGGACTGTTCCTAAAACATCTTATAGCCTCTCGCACATAAATATGGTGCGCAACACACCCGTGTATAAGACTCTACTAGATGCGTCTTTCAGACTTTCTTGTACTCTATTGAACCTTAGGCTCTGATACCAAGTTTGTAACACCCCGATTCGCTGAACCAGAATGCTACACGGTGCTCATGAACCTGAGGGACCACAAGCTAACCCATGACTGATATCTGTACCTGTATACTGCAAATCATGATATAATAATATAGAATACAAAGAACTGTAAGGCCGTAAGGTTCAACTGAATACAATCATGTGGGTGAAAATACCCAAAACAACTCAATGAGAATGTAAATCTGAACATAAATCTAAAATCCTCTAAAATATCTGAATAAGGAGTTGAAGGAACATGTCTCCAACTAACTCTGTAAAACTGAGTTGAAGAAATAAATGAATGAATCAAATCACATTGTCCTCGAATTAATGAGGACTCATTGTGTCTCTGCGATGGAAATGCTACTGCTACTGCTGGGTTGGAGATCATTTCTCGAAACCTATGGTGTAACATGAAAAGAAAGCACCATAGTGCAAATACATTAGTACAACTAGAGTACTGAGTATACGAGGAAGGTAAGCTGAACATAAAGGGTTTCATGCATGAACAACACTAACTGACTAATATTAACGTAGGAGTGCAAACACACTTATATAGAAACTGGGACCATAAATACATGATAGCATGACCTGTAAGCTAATACATGGTTTACTGATAACTGTCATGACGGATACTAAAACTGATAACATGGATGACTATATCTGACAGTCCTGTATATACTGAAATCTGAAGAACATCTCGAGTTCTTTTACTGAGACTGATAATGAAACTATGGGAGGTTATCGTTTAACGGACATGCCCCATGTATTCCATTATAGCTAAGCTGGGGTCCAATCTCTACCCCTACTGGAGGGGTGTCAATATCGTACCACAGGTAAGGACAGCCTGTGGGTGACCCTTATCTGGCGAATACTCAATGAGAACAGTGGGAACCCTAAACTGATGGGTTAGACCACCTTATCAACCCTAATCTGACGGGTTAAGATGTCTCAACCTACGCTGGCTATGTAGTTCTGGAACACAAGGATGACTACTAAGAATCACACCCTGAACTAGTGTGTGAGTTCCCATCCTTGGGTTCACTGGGTGCTAACCTCTACTCCCATTTGGAGGGACTGGACATGAATAACTGACTGTGCATGACTTAATCTTACTAAATTTCGTTGAATGGTGGAATGTTACTGATATCTGATAACTGACTAAGATCATGAGGTTTTCCTGAGTCACATGACTGACTGAAGTCTATGGAATCATAGCTTGAGTTCGGATATCATGAAACATTACATGGATCTAGGCACACAACTATAGTTTTCGGGTACAGGTACCCCCAGGACTCGATGGAAGGAAACTGACACACATGAATGACTTGATCATAAGAGTAGAGTTAATAATTTGTAATATCATAAGTAGGTATCTCATACTAAGCATGGTTATCAATAATGTATTTCATGGAAAGGATTTCATATCACATGGAAGTACTTGCACAATCTTAATATCATGTTCATTGCATAATCATATTGGCAATACATACCAATAGCATGAAAGTTCATGTGGATTGCATGGTTATCATACATCTTATTCATAAGTAAGATTTGCAAGTAAACATAGAATAATCTCATAATAATAGTTCATGAGTATTCCAACAACATTTACAAGGAACATTATATACATAGAAGTCATTGGAACATAAGGGCATATCATGAATCCTTCACTTAGTCACAATTTAGCTATATTGCATGATTTCTAGTTTCTTAGGCATTTTATCAAACACCTTACATACACATCTTAAGAATAGGTGAAATCATCAAATTATACATCATGAACAACCAAATTTACATATTTCGAACTCATATGATATCATGAAATTCAAAAAAACATATCAAGATTCCATCTTGGGAATCACCCAATATCAACAACATGATCTTCAACACCCAACAATATAGAAATCATACTTTATAATTAAAAAGAGGGTTTTGAGCTTTATGGATGAAAGGGATCCATAAATCAACTCACGCATACCTTAGAAGGAAGATTCTTCTTGATTGACAGAGGAATTTCCTTGAAATCGGATCTTCAAGCTTAGTTATGCAACCCTAGTTGTTTTTCTCTATTAGTGATCTTGGATGATGATCTTTGAGATGATAATAGGGTTTTAATAGAATTAGAAGCTTTATATTTCGTAGGTTTAAGTTTAGGGACGTGTAAGGAAGGTTAAAAGACTTAATTACCCTTAAAATAACTCAAAATGAGGTGTTTTTGGCACCTGGAACTGACTTAGATGGCGCCCATGTGATTACCTAAGCTAGGTTGGGCGGCGCCTATCCAATCACCTATACTTGGGTGGGGCGGCGCCTAACCAATCGCCTATCCTTACTGTGTCTCACAAAAATAAGCATAACTTTTCTCTCGGGTATTGGATTTAGGCAATATTGATATTGTTGGAAATCTAATTAGATTCTTTACAATTTGGTGGGTCTAAATAAGCCAAAATACCACATTAACATTGAGTTATACTTGTTCAATGATGACCCTTGCAAAATCGAACACTAAAACTTGATGGATTCAAAACCTCTTAGCTTGTATTACCTTAGGTGACTCATATGAACTTGTTTAATGCATAATAAGCTATCCTATCACTAGGATATTCATTATAAGTCATGTACTCAAGTATGAATCACAGAATAGCAGATTTCATACATAGGAATACTTATTCACTTCCTAGCTTAGAAATATGCGGGGTATTACAATCGCATCATCCATCACATAGATGGATGATTTTCCCTAGATTCAGTGCAAATTCTAGAGAACCAATGTGAACTTGGCACGATGCGTTGGCTATCTCATTGATGCCATCGATGCGGTGCATCGACCTGTGCATCTGTAACCAAGTTTTCAGTCTTTAAAAGACCGCTTTCTTGGGGGTATTTGGGCCTTTTTTCCTCAATTCTCAAACCACAAAACACAAAATTAAACACCCTATAGAACAAATATAGTAATTCTTTCTCAAAATTTCTCAACAACAAAACCTTAGGAGCTTCAATTTCAAATAAAGGGCACAAGATTCCACCATAAACTTTTATAAATTCTTAAACAAAGGTATGTAAAGTGTTCATCCAAGGGTTCCTTCCACCAAGCAACTCTTTTGAACTTCAAGTAATTGAGTTTATCATTTCCATGTTTGGAATTAAAGTGTTTCTATGATTTCTATCTGGATTAAGTTCCTAATTCATGATTTTATATATATATATATATATATATATATATATATATATATATATATTTCATGTGAAATTTCTCATTATGTGTGTAGATTCATGTGAATCCATGATAATCCCTTGAATTATGAAATTAGAGTTGAATTATGATGCTCACTTGTTGTTCAAGATCATGTGCATATATTATGCTCACCAAGTGCTTAATAAATTATCTATGTGAACTATTAAGAGAATGAAATCGTGTCAACTTAGCTTATGTGCAAGTTGTATTATGCAAGTGTTTGTTAAAATTCTCCAATGAATGAATGAGGATCAAGTACTTATCTTATATGCTTCAAGTTGTGCCATGTCTCATAATTTATGCTATGTAGTCCTGGGGGTACTTGTACCTGACAATTTAGCAGATTACCTAGAGCCATGGTCAACCATATAGCAGTATAAGTCACGACAGGATTAGTAGTACTCTCAGTTAGTTACAAAACTCAGGAAAACCTAGTAGAATTAGTATTAGTCTAGTCTAATTCAGTATCCAGTTCAAACCTCAGTAAACTCAGTCAGCTAATAGGATTCATGTAGTATTAGGTCAGTCAAGGAAACTTAGTGAACTCAGTTTAGTCTAGTTAAATAGTAATCTCAGTAATCATTCAGTCTAGCCTAGTAAAAAATAGAAATCAGTTCAGTGTCTATTCAACACCGAGTTAACCCAAGGATGGGGGCATTCCTGCCAGTAGAGGGTTTGACCCTTAGTAGCTATCTTTACATTACAGAACTACGTAGCTAGCATAGGTTGAGATATTTTCTAGATAGATATCATGAGGGTTGATAAATCTCGTTAGAGGTATCCTACCAGCGAGGGTTGACAGAAGCGCTTTCTATCAGAAAGTGTTAACTCATAGTTTTTTGTTACCCATGGCATGGTATTGAGACCTTTCTATCGGGGGTTACAAGTTTGAACCCAATTAGTTTAGATATGGGTATGTCAGTTTGATGATTACCTTCCATAGTCTCAGTTCCAATCCTAGTCTCAGAATAAAACTTAGTTCAATTCTACAGATTCAGGACTATCAGACATAGTCACTCAACTTAGTATGGAACTCAGTATAGTTCCACAAAATTTAGGACTATCATATATAGTTATTCAAATAATCAGTAATACCGTATCCAAAAACTCAGATATCCGTTATCAATATTCAAACTCGGTACTAAGTATTATCACAATCTTAGTTATAGTCTATGTATTCATGCATGTACTTTAATTCAGTCATACTAATGTTATTTAGTTAGTATTGTTCATGCATATGAACCCATACATTTCAATCTACCTCACTAAGCATACCAGTACATTCAAAGTACTAACGTATGTTTTTCTTTACGCTGTGATGTCTTATATTATATGTTTAAATGCATAGGATCCAGAGCACCCTTAGCAGTTCAGATTCTCTACTTTCAGAGTAGTGGTGAGTCTTAATAGTTCGAGGACATGCTTATTACTTATAGTACTTCAATTTTATTTTAGTAAATGGAGTTAGTTGGGGGATTATCCCATCAACTCCACAGTTCAAACAGTTTTGAGGCTTTTTCAGACTAAAATATTTTTAGACAGTTGTTCAGCTTTTCAGTACTTATATTTAGTTTTGGTATTTTAATACTGCATTCAAATTTACTTATAGATTTGAACCTTATGGCATATGTTTCTACCTATTCCCATAATCATTACAATATTTATTACACAGTTAATACAGTAGGTACCAATCAAGGCTTAGCTTGTGGTCTTTTGGGATAATGAGCACTATGCAGCATCTGGGGTATAGAATCGGGGCATTACAAACTTGATATAAAAGATATGGTTCAACAGTGTCCTAGGAAGAATGAAAGCCACAACTAGTAGAGCATTGTGCATGGGTGTGTTGCGCACCACACTTATGGATAGGAGGATAGGAGATGTTTTAGGAAAAGTTTCCCTTCTTTCAGTATTTATATTGTGTGAGTGAGATCAAGCTCAATTTAAACTCTCAGTCTAATTTATCTCTTCCTTATACTTCTAGAGAAGCTAACAAGAGAAGTAATGAAAATCAGTCAGCCCCTCCACCCATTTAGGCAGATCCCATAAATGAGCATGTCTCCTACTCTGAATTTAAAGCTGCTTTCACCGCCTTAGCTTATTTTGTAGCTTCTCAGAACAACTAGGTGGCCATTATCCCATCAAGTCATATTGCTCATACTCTGCAAAGTGGGGAGAAGAGGTGTAGAAAACAAGGGAGAAAGAATAAGAGTGCCAAAATATCTGGACCAAAAAGTGGCCAAACAAATCCTCTCTTCCATCAGTGTGGAAGAAACCACCAGGGTATCTGTAGAGCTAGCACTAATGTATCCTGTAGATGCATCAAACCAGGCCTTAGAGTAAGACAATGTCTATAAGTGGATTCACATTGTTAGCATACCCATCCCCCAGCTCAGTTCGGTCGCCCGAATCAGCAGGGTACCTCATGCAGTGCCACCAATGGTTAGCTCCCTAATAGACTCTATGCCCTTCAGTCCCGACAGTATTAATAAAGTTCTCCTGATGTGGTCACTAGTATGTTAAAATTTTTCCATCTGCATATTTATGCTTTTCTAGATCCAGGAGCTTCTTTGTCTTTTTTTACTCCATATATAGTAGTTGATTTCGAAGTTAGTCCCAAAATTCTAGCAAAGCCCTTCTCAGTTTTGATTTCATTCTCGGTATAGATTTGATTCATTCCTGCTATGCCTCAGTCAACTGTAGAAATAGAATTGTCAAGTTTTAGTTTCCGAATGAACCCGTCCTAGAGTGGAGGTGTAGTACTTCAACACTTAGGGGTCAGCTCATTTCTTACCTTTGAGCAAGAAAAATGATAGCTAAGGGATGTGTCTACCATCTTATTTGAGTCCAGGACTCTAATTCAGAAACCCCTAATCTTGAATCAGTGCCAGTAGCATTTGAATTCCCAGATGTGTTTCCCAAATATCTTCTCAAAGTTCCTCTAGAAATGGTTATTAATTGTGGAATCAATATTATCATAGATACTCAGCCCATATCGATTCTGCCATACAGAATGGTGATAACGCCCAAACTACAACTCTCGTAAGAGTGTAAGCGGTCACTGCCAAATATAGAACCCAACAGGGTTGGGTGTCGAATCCCACAGGGAATACTAGGTCACTAAGTGTTGTAATTGTTAGCAGACTGTTGGTCGAAAATTCTATGGAAAGGGGGGATTTAATTGTAGGCGTGAATTAAGAGCATCAAAGTAACGACTGAATGCTTTGTTTAGTAAAATTTAATCACAGACAATAATAATTTAGGGTTATGTCCACCTTATGAGTTCTACATATCTATTAACTATGAGTTATGCGGAATTCAGACATGCATGCACTTATAGAGATTCCTATTCTAATGGTAAATCCTAGTGTCTCTCGACCATCCAGGATTATTTCACTTTAACTCTCTCGATCTTAAAGTGTATAACTAATGGTACAAACTCTCCAAGAGATTAATCCGGTTAAGGCATTAATGTGTAAACAGGGGTTGGTAGCCCTATTTCCTTGTCACACTCTCTTTTCCAAACATGTAACTTTTCTCTCAAACAAGTTAATGCTATAATGGCGTATTCTATATGTTTTCAACCAAAAGAATTTAATTAAAATGAAGAGAGTAATGATATAAGTAGCATACGCAGCAAGAATTCACAAACTCATAGTAATAGATAGTATATCAAAAGGCTTCCATAACCCTAACAGAGAAGTTGAGCTACTCATGATTGTAAAGGAAAGCAACGAAGACATCATCATCATACCAAAATGATAACAATCTCACGATGGGTATGTATTGGCGTCACTATGCGATTGACGTGATTTCCTCTCTAGTCGTTCTTGTAGCGTTTTTATCTGTCTTATGTTACAGAAATTGTACGTAAATAATACTCAATAGTCGAATGAAAGAAGTTAAAAATAATGACAATGAAGGAATGAATAGAATAGAATGAATCGAATGAATGCTGAAATATTCAGCAAATAGGGTTTTTATAACATCCTTGTCCTAGTCCTACTAGGTTAATACATCCTTGTCCTAGTCCTACTAGGTTACTGCTGCACCCCTAAGTATTAAGAAATACTGATTCTGCCCGGGACAATTTCTCCATGCATCACATTCAGTCCACAATCTTCCAAAAGCTGCCTTCCTTCTTACGTGAAGTTTTCCTTTGCTTCCCAAGGGTCCTCAAAGTGCTGAAATCTTCATCATTACTACCTGAAAACATGCTAATCACTTTGGTTAGCTCACTTACAGGAAAATGGACTATAAGTGCAGGAATTATATATTTTATCCTCCAAACTTAGCTAAAACATGGGTAAATTATGGTGCTTTAGGCGTGTAAATACGCCCAACATCACCACCACACACTTAAAGCTTTGTTCTTCCTCGAAAAAAATATTACGTCCATGCAAACATCTACTTAGGATTTCACAGTAACAACACAAAATGTTCAACAAGCCATGCACAACAATCATTAACAAAGAATAGTTTTCTTGATCTCTACTAGAAATAATTCAACCTCGAACATAGACTCGTGATGATGGTTAATTTGTATCCACAAGTTAATCCACAAAGAATCATATAACACTTCCCAAGACTCATCAACCATGTGTGTCTCACACAAGATATCACCCATAATCACTCACAAGATTGCTTTTTTCGAAACATGGGTATAAGATTCTCCTTGCTCTCACTCTCACAAAGAATTCACATGTTGCAACTGATGACCATAGGCTTGCCCTTAGTGTAATGCTCCACTAATATTAGAATGCTAAGCTTAGGATCAAGTAGGTCTTTTACAGGTTGTAATGTAGGCTAAGGGACAGGTAGGACTATTTTGTCCAGAAATAGTGACTATGTTCCCTAAGCGCTTTAATACATTATGTCATTAACACTCTCTTTTAAACAACCCCTCTACTTTCCTTTCATCCACCCCTTTTCACCTATCTTGTTATTACAACTATATTCTTTTTTTTTATAACACACCACTATGATATCCATTCTCTTTCACAACTATTTCAAGTACCAATACACTCTGAGGCATCACTCTCACCCAATTTCCTCTTATTTTGTAACATGACCTTACAATTTAAAGCGCTTAGGAATTTGGATCAAATTATGGTCTTGAAAAAAATGGATTAGGCTACATATGAGGCTACCAAAGAAAATAGCTAAAGGCTCGAAGGGGGTTAACTAGGATAATGTACAAGGGTAGGTAAAAAGAAGGTAAACAATTACAGGCTGCCAAAGAAATGCATAAATTATCTCCTAAACTCACACTCTTTATTTCGCTTTACACACACACCAGGCAAGTTCTAGTATCAGTTACAATACAGAAGTATACTATAACCTCACACATACAAGGCATATGGTCAACTTTATTGATAGAAGTATAGACTCTTGACCTAACAGATGAATGAATCAAACCACCCAACTATCACACAGTGAGTCACACTTAGAGCCTAAATGTCTCAATAGTAACGATTTTAGCACAAACTCTTGTCATAATACTCTGCCTCCTATCACAATAATTTTATGCAAAATCTAAAAAATCTAAAAATCTAAAATAAATAAAAAAACAAACATAAATAAATGTAGGCAAAGAAGTAAAGCATACAAATACCCTCACCCCACACTTAGACGGGACACATTGCCCTCAATGGAAATAAATAAGGAAAACCTGATTAGTCGGACTCCTCTTCCATGTCTGGGATCATACCCCTTGCGTCGGAATCATCATCAGAGTCGTAATCCTCAGAGTTTCCTCAAAATGTACCCCGCTTGATCCCAATAGTACGTCGAGTTATTTGCAGAGAGGAGGACTCAGCTTGCTCTTTTCTTCCCCTTTTCTGCCCTTCTTGTGAGGTGGATGCTTTTTCTTTTCCTTGTCGTCCTTTTGGTGCCATTCTACTTGGTGATGTATTCGGAAGATGATCTTGCAAGGTTAGATGAGCAAAAAGAAAAGTTTTGAGAGATTTGGGAAGGTTAGGCGGCGCTTAATGCTTTGCCTAGTTGGGCATAGGCGGCGCCTATGCTATGGCATTGTATATTCAGAGAGCAAAGGATTTGGCATAGGCGGCGCCTAATGCTTTGAGTAGTTGAGCTTAGGCGGCGCCTATGTTATGGCATTGTAGATTCCGAGAATAAAGGCTATAGCATAGGCCTTGCCTTGTCTGTTGCCTAGATTTGTATAGGCCTTGCCTTTACCATTGCCTAGTTTTGCATAGGCAATGCCTAACCGATAGCCTTTGCTCCTTCATTCCTAATTTACCACCTTCAACATGGCACACTTCCAAATCAAAATTTGTGATAAATCTCCTTCTTTATACGTCTTGCACCTATACTTACTCAAAAACAACAAAAATAATTAGAATAATGGGTTGCCTCCCACCAAGCGCCTTAGTTTTGGTCGTGGCTCGGCTCTTATTTTTGAATTTTTATTTAACAAAAACAAACTCCTAGGAAAATAAAACAATTAAAAACAATGGGTTGCCTCCCATGTAGCGCTAGATTTATTATCGCGGCACGACATAGTTATCTCGATTACTTAGACTTCATCGAGATATATGGTGCATCATTTTCTGAATGGATTCAGACGACGCTGATGCTTCAGTGTGGGCACGCAATCTTTTTTGAGATGAATCTTGTGCATACATATCCCAAGAGGGATACCAATTATATCATCAATAGTCCAATCAATGGCTCTCTTGTATCTTTTCATAACAGAGATGAGAGCCTCTACTTGTTGTTCACCTAAATCGGCCACAACAATCACCAGATGTGTATTTCCACTTTCCAAGAATGCATGCCTTAGATGAACGGGGGGCTATTTCAATTCTAGCACTGGTGGCTCTGCAATGGAAGTCTTCACTGTTGGTGAAGATTAATTCTTAAGATCAAAGACCAGCTTCTTAGGGGAATGAGAATAGGACCTTATTCCTGTTAGAGCACAAACTGTTTCTTCATATTCTTCATCCTCATAATAAACATCAGCTATAGAGAACACATCCATATCTTTAGGATGCTTCATTGATTTGCATACATCAAAACGGACCACTTCGTCATTTAGCCGAAATAAAAGCTCATTAGCTCTTAAATCAATAAGCACACTTCTAGTTGCGAGGAAAGGGCATCCCAAGATTATGGGAACTTTAGAATCCACCTCGCAGTCCAAAATAACAAAGTCTGCAGGAAACATAAAGGTAGAATCCTTCACCAACACATCATATAAGATACCAACAAGTCGTTTTACCGACCTGTCTTCCATCACAAGTCGCATATTGGTTGGTGTAGGATTGCCCAACCCCAACTTCCTGTAGACGGATAGCGACATCAAATTGATGCTAGCCCCCAAATCGCATAATGCATTGACAAAATCCAAAGATCCAACAGTGTAAGGAATAGTGAAAGCACCCGGATCTGCCTCCTTCTGAACTAACGATCTTGTAGCGATTACACTGCAATGACGAACATTATCTGTCGGCTCATAACTTGCTGCCCGCTTCTTTGTCAAAAGATCCTTCATGAATTTTGCATACCCAGGCATCTGTTCCAGCGGCTCCACCAAAGGAACATTAATAGTTAGCTGTTTCAACATAGTCAAAAATTTATTAAACTTGGTATCATCACCTTCCTTCTTCAGTCTCTGAGGAAAAGGTGGTGGTGGAAGGGGAATAGTTTTCTCCACCACTTCTTTTTTATCTTTCTTCTGATTATCAACCTTTTCAGGAGTGTCATCAGCCTTCTTCGTCAGTCTATAAGGAAAAGGTGGTGGTGGAAGGGGAATAGTTTTCTCAGGAACGCTCTCATTCTGATTTTCAGCTTCTACAGAATCATCATAATCTACATCAATAACATTCTCTGCTATATCATCAACCACCTTCTTGCTTTTAGATGGATTATCCAATACCTTACCACTCCTGGTAATAATAGACATATATATTCCATCATTCCTTGGATTTTGCATAGTTTCACTAGGTAAAGTGCCAGCCTTTCTTTGATTTAATGCCGCCGATAGTTGACTCATTTGTTGTTCCAGATGTTTTATTGCAGTGGAATGCGAATCAACCATTTGATTTATTGAAGACAAATCATTCTTCACCTCGGTTACGCCCATGTTGGTTGCCTCCACTCCTTTCAACAGCTTAGCCATCATATCTTCCATGGACATCTTCCCAGAGTCAGATGCTACAACCTCACGTTTTCCAAGAGGAACGTACAAACCTCTCCTGTCAGTCTTATTCTTCCAACTTCCTTGATCACGGTCCTTGTATCCTAAATTATCATAATGGTTCCGACCTTGGTTTCCTTGGGAATTACCTCGGAAACCCCCCTGATTATTCAAGTAGTTAGATTCTTCCTCAGAATCGGATTCATCTCTTCCTTTTGACGCAACTTCTTTGACTTTTTCGGTCTTTCCTGATAGTAAATGCTTGGTAAGAAGATCTATTTGTGTTTTCATGTGCCCCATATCTTGATCACATTCCTTCTCTCTTCGCCTTTGTTCTGCAGTCATGCCAATATATACAGTAGAGCTTGCTACCTCAGAATCCCTCGTATGCCAAGCTCTACTCTGCTTTGTCATACGATCTAGCATATCACTTGCCTGAATAAAAGTAAGGTCCATGAATGACCCTCCTGCAGCATTATCAACCACTGGCTTAGTCATTGAATTCAAAGACCTGTATAATATCTCCATTAAGTGGACATTGGTCATATGATGATTTGGGCACCGCATAAGCTTCTTCTTGAACCTCTCCCATGTTTCGTGGAGAGCTTCAGTTGGAAGCTGTCGAAAATTGCTGATCTCATCTCTTAACTGTGCTCTTTTGGATGGCGGAAACAATCTTTCTAGGAAAGCGTCTTTCAGTTGCCTCTAATTAGTAATAGAGTCAGGAGTTAGCCCGTTCAACCATAGCATTGCCTCTCTTAATAGAGACAATGGAAATAAGCACAGTAGGATAGCATTCTATCCAACTCCTAGATTGTCAAACGCCTTGCATGTTGAGATAAAATTAATCAGATGCATATTTGGATCATCTCATGCAAGTCCACCAAACAACCCCTTGAGTTGCAATAACTGAATCATGGTGCTAGTGATATTGAACTTGGCTCCAGGTACCAAGGGCGGAGGAATAATAGCCCCTGTGGCACCAGCTCCATCCAGATCGTCATCATCATCATCGAACGGAACCTGCACAACTCGGCATTCAGGTCTCATTCTATCTTGACGATCTCTTCTCTGCATAGGTGCCGCCACTTCATCAATACGCCTAGGATTCAGTAACTCATTATAACCCAGGTCCTCATCATCAGGATTTGTTGCTCGCCCTGGGTTATCAATATTCTGCTGACGCACTTGAGCAGCTACCAATGCAGCTAATCTAGCCTGCTCCTGTTGAGCAACCCTTCTTTCAATGTCACGTTGTGCATCCATTCTACGAAAAAGATGCGGTTCAGGGTTTATGGGTAATAATGGCTGACCAGAACTTTGAGTATTTGGCATGCACTGAACAGAACCCGAATAAAACAAAAACAACAACTAAAAGTAAAATCTGAGAATCTTTGACCAAAGGGTCTAATAACTATCACAAACTTAGTTGACAACCGTATTCCCCGGCAACGGTGCCAAAATTTGATAACGCCCAAACTACAGCTCTCATAAGAGTGTAAGCGGTCGCTGTCAAATATAGAACCCAACAGGGTTGGGTGTCGAATCCCACAGGAAATACTTGGTCACTAAGTGTTCTAATTGTTACCAGATTGTTGGTCAAAAATTCTACGGAAAGGGGGGATTTAATTGTAGGCGTGAATTAAGAGTATCAAAGTAACGACTGAATGCTTTGTTTAGTAAAATTTAACCACAGAGAATAATAAGTTTGGGTTATGTCCACCTTATGAGTTCTACATATCTATTAACTATGAGTTATGCGGAATTAAGACATGCATGAACTTATAGAGATTCGTATTCTAATGGTAAATCCTAGTGTCTCTTGACCATCCAGGATTATTTCACTTTAAATTTGTCGAGCTTAAAGTGTATAACTAACGGTACAAACTCTCCAAGAGATTAATCCGGTTAAGGCATTAATGTGTAAACAGGGGTTGGTAGCCCTATTTCCTTGTCACACTCTCTTTTCTAAACATGTAACTTTTCTCTCGAACAAGTTAATACTATAATGGTGTATTCTATATGTTTGCAACCACAAGAATTTAATTAATACGAAGAGAGTAATGATATAAGTAGCATACGCAGCAAGAATTCACAAACTCATAGTAATAGATAGTATATCAAAAGGCTTCCATAACCCTAACAGAGAAGTTTAGCTACACATGATTGTAAAGGAAAGCAACGAAGACATCATCATCATACCAAAATGATAACAATCTCACGATGGGTATGTATTGGCGTCACTATGAGAATGTCGTGATTTCCTCTCTAGCCGTTCTTGTAGAGTTTTTCTCTGTCTCACGTTACAGAAATTGGACGTGAATAATACTCAAAATTCAAATGAAAGAAGTAAAAAATAATGACAATGAATGAATGAATAGAATAGAATGAATGCTAAAAAATTCAGCAAATAGGGTTTTTATAACATCCTTGTCCTAGTCCTACTAGGTTACTGCTGCACCCCTAAGTATTAAGAAATACTGATTCTGCCCGGGACAAATTCTCCATGCATCACATTAAGTCCACAAGCTTCCTAAAGCTGCCTTCCTTCTTATGTGAAGTTTTCCTTTGCTGCCCAAGGGTCCTCAAAGTGCTAAAATCTTCATCATTACTACCTGAAAACATGCTAATCATGTTGGTTAGCTCACTTACAGGAAAATGGACTAAAAGTACTGGAATTATATATTTTATCCTCCAAACTTAGGTAAAACATGGGTAAATTATGGTGCTTTAGGCGTGTAAATACGCCCAACATCAAATGGCCCTGACAAAACTCAGGGAATTAAAAAAGTAGTTAAATGATCTCCTAGATAAGAGTTTCATCAGACCCAGTGTGTCTTCGTGGGGCGCACCACTGTTTTTCATGCATAATAAAGATTGTTCCCTAAGAATATGTATTGACTACCATCTGCTAAACAAAGTTATGGCTAATAACAAGTATCCACTTCCCAGGATTGATGACTTTTTTGATCGACTCTAGGGTGCCATCTATTTTTCCAAGATAGACCTCAGATCAAGCTATCATTATCTCAGGGTCAGAGAATGCGACATCTCAGCAACATCCTTTGAACTAGGTATGGTCCTGTTAAATTCTTAGTTACGTCCATTGGATATGCCAATTCCCTACATATTATAGAAATTTAGCTAGAATATGACTTCTTATTCAGCCTAGGCAAAGATTATTTACTCCCTAATGTCACTAGAAAATCTATAGAAAGAGTGCCAAGGAAATGCTCTAGTCAAGTATGAGTTTTCAACACAAGTTAGATCATAAAGATAGAAATTTAGTTTAGCAGTTGGGTGGACAAATTCATATGTATTGGTTTCCAAACTTTCCTTACTAGCCGGACTATCCGGAGTCTAATGAATGTAACTGATCAAAGATGGGGCAACCAGGTAGTTAAGTGATCAGCTCGGTTCATGTATCATGTCTCAATTTGGGATACCAAATACTCAGTCACGACTCTGTTCATAGGTTCTTAGTGCATCGTCCTAGTTTTTCCTGAGTATCTCAGCCAAGTCAGCATTCTTCGAGAGACATAATGTCCCAAGGGGTAGATGAACCATAACCCCCAAGCTTTCATATCCTAAATCTCCTAGCTTCTCTTCACATAACGAATCCAGTGGAATAGTGGGTACTCATTAGTTGACCCTCAATTTCCAATCTCAGTCGTAAGCCGTGTATTCAAGGGGCTCTGTTCAGTTAATGACATTTAGTTCAGTTCATGACATTCAGTTCATTTAATAACATTTAGTTCAGTTAAAGATATTCCGTTCATGTATCATATTCCAGGCTTAGTTATGTTCTCATGTTCTCATTTATGCGTGTTTAGTAAAGGGTCTCGATTTACAGATTAATTTCATATTCTTAGAAGTCTCTCCTATGAAGGGTGAAGAGGTTTGGAAAAAAGGGGAATTCAGTCTCCGTTATGTCGACCTTTACATGTTTCCC
The DNA here is from genome assembly GCA_030864225.1 of Capsicum baccatum var. pendulum. Taxonomy (NCBI): domain Eukaryota; kingdom Viridiplantae; phylum Streptophyta; class Magnoliopsida; order Solanales; family Solanaceae; genus Capsicum; species Capsicum baccatum. Next base: position 228,614,478 of record CM061556.1, read on the forward strand.
AGTCATTTTGGAAAGGTAGCTTACAAGCTTGAGTTGCCTTCGAATCTATCATCAGTTCATCCAGTGTTCCATATTTCCTTGCTAAAGAAATTTATTGGTGATCGAGCAGTCATAGTCCTTATAGAGGGCATAGATTTTTAGAACAGTCTCTCTTATGAAGAGATTCCATTTGAAATTCTTGACTATCAGATTTGCTAACTAATTAGCAAAGACGTTCCTCTAGTCATAGTTCTTTAGCAAATTCATTCCGTTGAGGAAGCTACTTGGGAAGCAGAAGCAGACATGCAAACCAAGTATCCTCATCTATTGTCCATTAATCCAGACTCAGCTCAAGGTAATACTTTTCCTTAAGCTTATTCTGTTTCATGTTCAGATTTTAGTTAAAAAATTTGCATTAGTTACCATTGCGTGTTTAGTATATAGATTCAATTAATCAATAATCCCAGTCATGCATTCATGGATCATGTTCAGCTATACCCATGCATCATATATGGATTTTCGTTATGATAATTTAGAATACCAGTAATATCAATTATATAGTCATGTTCCAGATGTTCATGTCCAGTAAGTAAGTTAGTCTCTCAGTATTTTCTATCTCAGCAGTCTCATTCGAGAACGAATGTTCCCAAGGGGGAGATAATGAAAGACCTCGAAAAATACTAATCTTTATATAGTCAATTAGTCTTGTCAAGGGGTCCTGACTTAGAATATTTTAGTTAAGTACTCAGACATAGTGTCATTTTATCCCAGAAAGGTTGGTAATCTTATTTTGTGACCTTTAGATCCATTAAATATTAATGTTTAGGTTGATTCATGATCAGGGAGGTCAGTAGGTGTTCCCGAACGAGTTCTGGATATTTTGGACCTCATTTGAAACACGTTTGAGTGCCCAAAATAGTTGGTCGATGAGATCTTGGAGCATCGCATCGACCATCTCATCGATGGATGATTTTCCCCAGCTTCAGTATAAATTCCAGTGAACTAAAGTAAACTTGGCGCGACGTGTTTTCTATCACGTCGATGCCATCGATGCGGTGCGTGGACCTGTGCGTCGGTAACCCAGTTTTTAGTCATTAAAAGACCACGTTCTTGGGGTTATTTGTTTTTTTCCCTCAACTCTCAGCCCTCAAAACACGAAATTAAACACCCTATAAAGCAAATATAGTCATTCTTTCTCAAAATTTCTCAAGAACAATGCCCTAGGAGCTTCAATTTCAAATGAAGGGCACAAGATTCCACCATAAACTTTTATAAATTCCTAAACAAAGGTATGTAAAGTGTTCATCTAGTGGTTCCTTCAACCCTTGGAGCCCAAGAATCTCTTTCGAACTTCAAGAAATTGACTTTATGATTTCCATGTTTGGAATTAAAGTGTTTCCATGATTACTATTTGTATTAAGTTCCAAATTCATGATTATATATATATATATATTTCATGTGAAATTGATCATTATGTGTGTAGATTCATGTGAATACACGATAATCCCTTGAATTGGGAAATTAGAGTTGAATTATGATGCTCACTTGTTGTTCAATATTATTTGCATATATTGTGCTTACTAAGTTCTCAATAAATTGTCCATGTGAACTATTAAGAGAATGAAATCTTGTCAACTTAGCTTATGTGCAAGTTATATTATGCAACTAATTGTCAAAATTCTCCAATGAATGTATGATAATCAAGTACTTAGCTTATATGCTTCAAGTTGAACCATGTATCTTAATTTATGCTATCAAGTCCTAGGGGTACTTGTACCCTACAATTTAGCAGATTACCTAGAGCTATGGTTCGTCATATAATTGTATAAGTCATGATAGTATTTGTAGTACTGTCAGTCAGTTACAAAACTCAGGAAAACTTAGTAGAATTAGTATTAGTCTAGTCTAATTCAGTATCCATTTCAGACTTCAGTAAACTCAGTCAGCTAATAGGATTTATGTAGTATTCCATCAGTCAACAGAACTTAGTGAACTCAGTTCAGTCCAGCTAAATAGTAATATTTCTAACCATTCTGTCCAGCTTCGTACAGACTAGAAATCAGTTCAGTGTCTATTCAATTAGGAGTAGGATTCAGCACCGAGTTAACCCAGAGATGGGGGCATTCCCGCCAGTAGAGGGTTTGGCCCTTAGTAGCAATCCATGCATTATAGAACTACGTATCCAGCATAGGTTGAGGTATCTTCCTGCCAGATATCATGAGTGTTGATATATCTCATTGGAGTTATCTTGCCAGCGATGGTTGACGAAAGAGCTTCCTGTCAGAGAGGGTTAACTCACAGCTTGTCCTTACCTATGGCACGATATTGACACCCTTCCAACTGGGGTTATAGGTTGGACCCCAATCAGATTAGAAAGGGGCATATCGGTTAGATAATGACCTCCCACAGTTTTAGTTCTAGTCTTAGTCTTAGAATACAACTCTGTTCATTTCTACAGATTCAGGACTATCAGACATAGTCACTCAACTCAATACGGAACTGAGTATAGTTCCACAAAATTCAGGACTGTTAGATACAATCATTTAGATAATTAGTAATACAGTATCAATAAATTCTGATATCAGTTATCCGTATTCAGACTCGGTACTCAGTATTATCAAGATATCAGTTATAGTCTATGTATTCATGCATGTACTCTTATTCAGTCATACTCCTATAATTCACTTAGTATTGTTCATGCATATGAATCTACGCATTTTAGCCTACTTCACTAAGTATACCAAAACATTCAGAGTACTGACACATGCTTTTCTTTGCGCTACGACATCTCATATCATAGGTTCAGACGCATGGGCTCCAGAGCACCCTTAGCAATTCAGATTCTCAACTTTCAGAGTAGTGGTGAGTCCTCATTAGAGGACATGCTTATTATTTATAGTACTTCAGTTTTATTTCAAAAGATGGAGTTAGTTGGGGGCTTGTCCCATCAACTCCATAGTACAAATATTTTAGAGGCTTTTTATACTAGAGTATTCTCAAATAATTGTTCAATTTTTCAGTACTTATATTCAGTTTTGGTATTTTGATACCACATTTAGTTTTATTTACAGATTTGAACCTTATGGCACATGTTTCTGCCTATTTTCGCAATCATTGCAGTATTTACTACATAATTATTGCAGTAGGTATCATTCATGGGTTAGCTTGTGGTCCTTTGGGATTATGAGAACCATATAGCTTCCGGTGTATAGACTTATGGCGTTACAATACATATCATAACCTATCTAACAACATGCTACCTCAGGGTTTAACTTATTCTTTTATACTTGCCCTCTTATCCACTTAATGATTCAACCATAATTCATCATTTTTAACATTAATCCTCATTACTATAAATATATATCACAATTTCCCACTCCTTATTCAACAAGTTTTCAACCAAAGCGATTTTACACCTTATATCAAGCCCACAAATTCATTCCCACAAAACATGCATCATTAACCTTAATCTACTATTCTCACCACCAAAATCCGCATCTAAAGTTCAAGATTATTGTCTAACAACACCAATCATATGTTGCATGCCATATACTATACCAATCAATCGGATAGAAATATCAACCTAAGTCTCTTATCTACTTAAACTATGACCCATAAGTTCATCCTCTCCACAAGCTTACTACTACACTTTAAAATCTACTTCATACCATTTCACACATAGTACAACTTTACAATGGCTAGAGAAAAGACAACCAGTAGGGTAAAGTCACATAATAGGGATAGTCGATCTTAATCTTATATTATATCCAATTACGATCTTAACAACATATTCCAATTTCTGACATCATAGTTAATTACCCAGGCATTAATTTAGACTACCTTCAAGTTCAATCTACACCAATGAGTCTATAGCTATAACTTATTGACTAAACTATCCCTTTCTATTCACAGCCTATTAATTATTTCTACAACCTCCATAACTATCCATTCAGAGATTTTTCCTTATTTTTGTATAAATAATATTTATAGACATCCACTTCCTTCATTGAGTACCATACATTCTACAAATATTGCTACCACACTAGTCTATCACTATAAAATGGCAACCCATCCCTCATTCAATGGTTATAGAACGAAACTAACTTATTTACACATAAGTCAACCTCATTCTGACTTCTAAGCTTGTGAGCTCAAAAAACTAACTTCTGTACCATTTTACAGATCATAGGTTATCACACTTCATCACATATTACTACTCGGGTGGAAATATTGTTCCAATATTTTGCTAAATCTTATTAACCTTAAGAATGACATATACAACATATATTTTGTAAAAGGGACTGAATACACCTCATACCTTGAGCTGAGAAGCACAATTTCATCAAGATAAAGTATACACTCAAATCAATACACCATAAAGCATTAACGGAATCCTCTCAAGTCCTTATACTATTTAATAATCTTTTATGGTTGAATTAGAAAGGACCACATCATTTAGACTCTAAGCTTCTGCAATTTAATCAACTCGACAACGATACATAGCTAATAAAATCAGAGTATGGAAGGAATTTGGATAACCTCTAAAAGGACAACACAATGGTACGATTTAGAACATGAATAAAAGTCAAACAGTCCTAAATGCCTAGTAACTTCCTAATTATAAGTGTGGTGTGCTACACACCCATAAATAGGATTCTACCTAATGCGACTTTACAGATCCCCTAGGACCATGAACCATGCTTTGATCCCTAGTTTTTCACAACCCAAACCGAGGCCCTGGCTACGATGGGCATACCAAACCATGAAGGCTGAGAGCCATCTTAACTTGTAATCATATGCAACATTCATCTATTATCAAAATGCAGGAAATAAATAGAAACATGGTCATTTTACTATTTCAATTGAGTAATGCGGACATAAGTTCAGCGAAACCCAAATCATCTTGTACAAGTCTATGAAATCTCTACTACAATTGGAAGCAACAATCAGTCTGAAACCGGGACAAAGCCCCCGGTCAGAAGATGAACTAAAACCAAATGAGATCAACATAAGTGAACAGGATGCCTTACGAAGTAAGAAAGGCTTACGAACTCTAAATGTCTGACAACAATCAACTATTTAGAAGGACCGCTTGACTAGGCCTCACAACCTTAAATATAGGTGGTCAATACAAATATACTGGTATGTGGAACAATCCAAAAATAAACAAAATATATTTTTATACTATATAGATGAGAGAATTTCATAAAAATATGTCAGCATAAAATATTTAAAAATACATGGGAATAATAAATAGGCTTCAAAAAACTTATGTAAATCATGACTCAACTTTTTTTCTTCCTTTTGAGTTACTTGGTACACCGTAAGATTCTACAACCCCACGGGCTATATAGAATCTGCCCTTGACTAGGCGGCTAATCCCCCAACCTATGTTTGCCGCAAGGGTTAGAGTTTCTGATTCTAATATGCCATATGGAACTAGGCCAGCATATAATCACTCTTTGGGATATAATAAAACCGTATCAGCAGAACGAGATTTCCAGCGATGAGACCTTACACAAAAAGACCTTATTTAGGTAACTACTTAACTCTGTTTAAGCACATTATGAGTTTTTTTAAACAGGAATCTTTCTGAAATCAAATTCTAAAAGTTCGAGTAAAAATTTTTATTTTGTTCTATTCTAAGTCTGTCATGGCATTATCTATTTTGGTATCGTCATACCAAGACTTGGAAGTCATATGTCTAAGACATGTGTCATTCTTCTTTAGATTTTTCAATCAACTCAATCATTTGACCACCAAAACCATTTAAACAATGCAAGAGAGTTCTTATTTCTAAACATGTGTAAATATTTGCAAAGCATCTCTCTTTTCAATACATTAAAACATGATGGTCAATTTTCTTTATAACAATCCATGCACTTCTTTCAATTATCATATTAAACATTATAAATAATTAAACACCCTCTCTTAAATTCACAATCAATGCCAAGTCCATAACAATAGTAAAATATTTATCTCATACTTCAAAACATTCAATTTAAAAACCCATAATATGTGAAATCAAGAGGTACCATACCAAAAGAGGGGTTGCGTTATCCATGCTCTCGATATAATTTTTGTAAAACTGAAAAAGCATATGTATATGTGATTATAGTTCAATTCTTTAAAAATGAGTTCAAGACAAACATTTACTTTCATCAAACAAGTTCATAATACATACTATTCAAAACCATGCCAAAAATCATCTTTATAAACATGACTGTATATCTTTAAACTTGATAAAGACAATAAAAACATATGCCCAATGATTTTTGGATAGCCCCACGTAGCTTAATGATGAAGAAATCATGAAAAGATTGATCATTTAAGCTTGAATGTGCAAACCATAAGTTGGATTTTCTCCTTTTGTGTTTTAGAAATGAATTAGGGATTTGATTGTGTAAAAATGTATTTAGGGACTTTAACTTTGTGATACGATGATTAGGGACAATTATGGAACATAAAAAGACTTGGTTACCCTTGAAATAACGGATCCCCTAATCTATAAAATACCAATTGGGAGGCTCCCATCCAATTGCCTAACCTAGGTTGGGCGGCGCCTAACCCATTGCCTAACATAGGTTGGGCGGCACCTAGCCCATGGCCTAATCAAAGTTAGGCGGCGCCTAGCCTTTCCATTGAAGGTAGGAAATGGCAATGAGATGCCTAGACATCGCCTACTTTGTGATGCCTACTTACTTTTTGAGTCCGAAAAAATCCCCAACATATTCCATAATGTCAGCACAAAATCTACCATCACTGCGGGGCCTTAAGGTCATTTTAGATGTAGCAAAAGAGCATTACAACCATGGGGTGTTACATGATTACTATGAACATTTTCATTTTGAAAACAATTCCACACTAGGATAAATATCATGACATATGAATTCAAAAGTAAATCATAAAATTATGGTTTACACATGTAAGAACGATGGTTCGATTTCTAGTTCAAACTATGCGGGGGGTTACATTATGTCCCTATTGGGATCATTCCTAGCCAAATGACGGGGAGGGACTTGTTGAAGGTCTAAAATTATGGAATAAGAAATGTAACCTCTCATTGAAAATTTTTCCTCAACAAAATATGCAAAGGCATCAAAGAGCTTCATGATAACCCCTAGCGAAAAGTTTTAGCATGAAGAGTGAGATAATAAAAATTGACATAGTGATGACCTTGCATATTAGTTCTTGGGATCATAATCATCACAACATAAGGTATGAGTTTATTTGGTCATCATTGGCCTGATTTACACTGGTACTTATCATGAAATAAGGCTTTGAGAAAGATAGGAAATAGAAGCATTTTGTGCCTTATAAGATACAATGAATAGACATAAAATATCAAGACACAACTCAACTGTTACCTATACAATAAATAAAATACTTCATCATTTCCAACTTACGATTCTCCCATAACACTTCTAAATACACGAGTTTGAGTCCTACTACATAGTGCTTTTATGTGAAGCCTATCTCAAAGTAAAAAGGTGATAACTTAAAATACAGAATCCTGTACATTACATCCCACTGAGAATATTACATCACCTTATGACAAACATCAAATACACTCGAGTTTTTTTTTAATTCAAGGAGTACTAACCATATAGCACATTGGTTTGAGTTTTCATCAATCACAACACTCAAGCCTATCAGTTCCACACACACTTCATGGATTCCCCCACCAAGACTAGAAGATTTCAGTCACTCTTACAAATATTTTGACCACATCTCTCCTTCCTAACTATTTAACACAAAAAGAGTTCATATCCTTCTTCCCCCTTCTTCTACAAACTTAGTTCAAGAAATCACATCAAAATTTTCACCTTCAAGGGCATCTACTCCCCTTCATAAAACATTACTATGCTTCCACAACCACCATCATACTAACATACGGTGGGTCATTTAGGGACCCAAGCATAAGCATCATGAAAAGGAGTAACACAACTCAATTATAACTTATACTTATTTCACTACTCAATATGGAACATGAGGTGAAGATACAATACAATAGACACGAAATACTTCATACATAGAATGTCTAGATCATAAGTAGAGAGTAGTTCTAGCATAAGCACAACACAACATTGATTCTTTGAACTGCGCATAATGTGAAAACATGAGTCCACATATGAAGAGTTGTATACCATAAGGCCAAAATTCATGAAGTCAATGATTGAGATAAGGATTTCTACTTGGATCGATTATTTCTCATTTAAAAAACTAAAACTCTCCAAGGGTTAGCTTAAACTCTATCTCTTTGGGCTAGAACCAACATAGCATGTATCGGTAACAAATAAAAAACATAGTTCCTTAGTACCAAACATGATATAAGACATGGATCCCCTTATGAATCATGAGCATCATCACATGGACCTTGAATACATGAAAGACTTGATTTACTAAGATATCATTGCTTCTAGTTTGGAGTTCACAACATTACATGAGTTACATACAGAACTCAAACCTTAGACATAGGCAAGACTTGAATACAAATGACATTTGTAAAATGTCCTCTTAAACTTAAGTAGGAGGAATGTACTTGAATGAGAATAGGTTTATCATGACTCCTCCTCGTAACTTGAGAAAATTCAGGAACTACCTTAATTTACCATATCCCCATTAGATCAAAGTCACAATCCTATACCTGCGGATATATCCCCTTATCAAATCTATAACAACAACTCTAAACATAATGGGGGGTCAGTATACATATGAACACAACTCCTCTCAATAATTTTAACAAAAACACAAGAATTTCTTTCTAGGACCTCCTCCTTCAGTGATACTAATCATACCTTTCTCCAACCCCTAAAGTCATCGACTTAGGACTAACATTATCATGGGCCTGTACATCCATGCTTCGTAACACTTACTACTTTGTCTTCAACTTCTTAGGATAGTAGTATCACACCTCTAATCATATAGGTTACAACTTACTAAAATTTGAAAAATAATTCCAAAGGTGTATATAGCCTACCCATATTACCTAAATTCATCTCTAAATAATGTTGTACAACAATTCCCCATACTTCTTCATACGATAAGATTTCAAAATAAAATCTAGGTACACATGACACTCATACACATCACAACTTATCAACAACATGCTACCTGGGGGTTCAATTTTTTCTTTTATACTTACGCTCATATCCACTTAATGACTCAACCATAATTCATCTTTTTTAACACTAATCCTCATGACTATATTTATATATATATATATATATCACAATTTCCCACTCCTTATTCCATAAGTTGCCAACCTAGATAATTTCACACCTCACGTCAAGTCCACTTATTAATTCCTACAAAATATGCATCATTAACATTAAGCTACTATTATCACCACCACAATCCACAGTTAATGTTCAAGGCTATTTTCTAAGAACATCAATCGTATGGAGCATGCCATATATTAAACCAATCAATCAAATAGAAATATCATCATAAGTTTCTTATTTCACAAAACTGTGGCCCATAAGTTCATCCTCTCCACAACATTTCTACTATACCTCAAAATCTACTATATACCTTCTCACACATTGTACTAGTTTACAACGTCTAGAGAAAAGACAATCAAGGAGCTAAATTCACATAATAGTGATAGTCGATCTTAATCTTATATTATATCTCATTATGATCATATCAACATATTCCACTTTCTCACATCATATTTACTTACCCATGCATATATTATTACTACCTTCAAATTCTATCTACACTAATGAGTCTCTACCTATAACTTATTGACTTAACTACCCCTATCATTTCACAGCCTATAAATGATTTCTACAACAACCATAACTAACCATTCTGAGATTCTTCCTTATTTTTGAATAAATAATAATCATAGACAACCACTTCCTTCACCGACCACTATATAATCTACAAATATTGCTAACACACTATTCTATCACTATAAAATGGCAACCCATCCCTCAATAAATGGTTATACAACTAAACTTGCTTCTTTATACCAAAGTCACTTTCATTCAGACTTCTAAGCTTGTGACCTCATATCACTAACTTCTGGACTATTTTACAGCTCATAGGTTATCATACTTTATCACATACTAAACTCGGGTAAAAATATTTCTCCAACATTCTGCTACATCTCGTTACCCTTAAGCAAGACATCTGCAACACATATTTTAGAAAAGGGAATGAATACACCTCTTACCTCAGGATACAAAGCATGATTTCATCAAGATAAAGTATACACTCGAATCAATACACCATGAAGAACTAATGGACTCCTCTCAAATCCTTGTACTATTTAATAATCTTTCATGACTCAATTAGAAAGGACCACATCATTTAGACTCTGAGCTTCTGCATTAGAATCAACTCGACAACAAAGTCATATCTAATAAAATAAAAGTAAAGAACAAATTTGGATAACCTCCAAATGGACAACACAATGGCATGATTTAGAACATAAAAAAAGTGAAACATTTCTAAATGCCTAGTAGCTTTCTACTCATAATTGTGGTGCGCTAAACAACCTTAAACAGGACTCTACCCGATGTGACTTTAAAAAAACCTTGGTACCATGAACTGTGCTTTGATACCAAGTTTGTCATGAACCAAATCATGGCCCTGGCCGCAACGGGAATCCCAAACCATGAAGGCCAAGAGCCATCACAACTTGTAATCATATGCAATATTTTTCTGTTATCAAAATGTGGAAAAGAAATGGAAACACAACCATTTTAATATTTCAAAAGATCAATGTAGAAATAAGTTTAACATAGCCCAAACCATCTAAGACGAGTATGCAAAATATCTACTACAACTGGAAATATCAATCTCTCTGAAACCAAAATAAGGCCCCTGGTTGGACCATGAACTAAAACCAATTAAGATCAACATAAGCAAACAAAATGCCTTACAAAGTAACAGAGTCTCACCAACTCTGAATGTTTGACAATAATCTATTGTTTAGCAGTACCGCTAGACTGGGCCTCAGAACCTGAAATATAGAGGGATAACACAAATGTACTCGTATGTAGAACAATCCAAAGAAATATATTTTTATACAACATAGATGAAAGAATTTCATAAAAACATGTCATCATAAAATATTTTAAAATACATGGGCATAATTAATAAGCTTCAAAACACTTCTGTAAATCATGACTCAACTCTTTGTCTTACTTTTGAGCTAGGCGACACACCCTATAGGTCTACAATCCCTCTAGCTATATGGAATCCACCCTTGACTCCACCGCCAAGCTCCTAGCCCAAGTTTGCCACAAGTGTTGGAGTTTTTGATTTGTAAATAGCACGGGGTACTTGGCCAGCGTATAATCTCTTTTGCAACATAATAAACTCATACCAAAAAAACACGGTTTTCAACGATGAGCCCTTATACTCAAACAACTTCTTTGGGTAACCACCTAACTCTCTTTAAGCCCATTGTTAGTCTTTTCTAAACATGCATTTTTTTGAAATAAAATTTGAAAAATCTGAGTAAAAATTTGTATTTTGTTCTGTTCAAAGTCTATCATGGCATTATCTATATTGATATCATTATACCAAGACTTGCAAGTCATATGTCTAAGCCATATATCATTGTACTTTAGATTTTTCAATCAACTGACTCATTTGACCACCAAAAATATTTAAACAATGCAAGAGAGTTCTTATTTCAAAACATATGTAAACCTTTGCAAAGCTTATCTCTTTCAATACTTTAACACATGATGGTTAATTTTGTTTATAACAATCCATGTACTTCTTTCAATTATCATATTGAACATTATAAACAATCAAACACCCTCTCTTAAATTCACAATGAATATCAAGTCCATAATAATAGTAAAATATTAATCTCATGCTTTAAAACATGCATTTTAACAACCCATAACATGTGAAATCAAGGGGTATCATAACAAGAGAGGGGCTTCATCATTCATGCTCTCAATCTAATATGTGAACATGATTGTACATCTCTAAACTTGATAAAAATCATAAAAACATATGCCTAATGATTTTACGATAGACCCACGTACCTTAATGATGAAGAAATTGTGAAAAGATTGAGCTTTTAGGCTTGAATGTGCAAACCCTAAGTTTGATATTATCCTTTTGTGTTTTAGAAAAAGAGTTAGGGATTTGATTATGTAAAAACATATTTAGGGACTTTAATTTCGTGATATGATGTTTAGGGACAATTGTGGAACATTAAAATACTTGGTTACCTTTAAAATAACACAAAAACGGAGTCCATAAGCTGTAAAACACCAATTGAGCTGCAGCCATCCAATAGCCTAACCCAAATTGGGCGCCGCCTAACCCATTGCCTAACACAGGTTGGGCGGAGCCTAGGACATAGACTAACCCAAGTTGGGTAGTGCCTAAGCCATTCCCTAACCTTTCCAGTGAAGGTAGAAAATGGAAATGAGATGCCTAGACATCACCTACTTTGCGATGCCTACTTACTTTAGGGGTCCACAAACATCCCTAATACCTCCCACAAAGTCAACACAAGATCTACCATAACTACAGGGTCCAAAAGGTCATTTTAGACTTACCAAAAGAGCGTTACTACCACGGGGTGTTACGTGAATTGTATGAACATCTTTCATTTAAAAAAAAAATTCACACACTAGGATAAAGATCTGACATATGAATTCAAAAGTAAATCATGGAATAATAGTTTACACATATAAGAAATACAGTTTGATTTTAAGCTTGAAATATGTGGGGTGTTACATTATCTCCCACTTCGGATCATTCGTCCTCGAATGATGGGTAGGGACTTGTTGAAGCTCTAAAATTATGGAACAAGAAACATAATGTAATACCCCGAATCTGATACCCAAAATGTTATATAGTGCGAGCAATCTCGAAGGAACACAAGCCAACCTATGACAAATATTTATAACTGAGCACTGCATAATATACTGTATAAATGCAAAATAATAGGTCTGAAAAGCCATAAGGTTTACACATCTGATAAAACATAATATTTAGAAATATGATATATCAATACCAAAACTGAAATAAACTGTCTGAACATGCTAATCTGAAAGCCTCTAAAGTATCTGAAAATTGTGGAGTTGATGGGATATGTCCCCAACTAACTTTGTCTACTAAAACACCATAGTGCAGACGAAAAGTATTTGCCAGTACGTCTGAATATACTGGTATGCAAAGTGAGGTAGGCTGAATGCATGGGGTTCATAGGCATGACCAACTCTAACTAACTAAATAACATAAACATAAGAATACATGGATAAATATATAACTGTAAATGAGATCTTGATAATAATGACTAATGAGTCTGAATACGAATAACATGATTTTTGTATAACTGATATACTGTAAACTGAGTGACTGTATCTGACAGTCCTAATTCTGATAGAACTAGCTGAGTTTTATACTAAACTAAGTGACTGTATCTGATAGTCCTAAATCTGAAGAACTATCTGAGTTCTATTACTGAGACTAAGACAGAGACTGTGGGAAGTATTCATCTAACTGAGATGCCCATTTTTTGTATAGAGTTGGGGGAAAATATGTAATCCTAATTGGAAGGGTGTCAATATCACACCAATGATTAGGACATGCTATGAGTGACCCTCATCTGGCAGTGTACCTAAAGGAGAATGGCCAAACCCTCAACTAGCAATGTTAATCCACCTCATCAACCCTTAACTATCAGTGTTGATATCTCAACATATGCTAGTTATATAGTTCAGGAATGCAAGTATTACTTCTAAGGATCACACTCTCTTCTGTTAGTGGGTGCCCTCATCATTAGAAATGCTCGGTGCTGAATCCTACTCCCAACTGAATAGACACTTAAATGATTATAGTGAGATAAACTTGACAGAGTTCTCTGAATTTTGTGGACTGATGGAATATTGTTGAATTTTGTTAACTGACAAAGTTTATGAGATTACTAAGTTTTCCAGAGTCATGTAACTAACTGAATTCTATTGAGTTCTTAAACTAAATGAGAACACTACTGATCATGGCGTAACTAAGGTTATCATGAAACTGACATTGGCTCTAGGCACACAACTAAATTGTTGGGTACAAGTACCCCAAGACTTGATAGCATGAAAATAACAAAACATACCACTTCTGGAAAACATGACCATAGTCATCAATTCATAGTACAACCATTGGGGATTTTCATGAAGTATTTGTATGTCATAACCTTACACATAAATAGGAATACATACAAACATGTCATAATTTTGTAAGTCTAACCTCATGAGAATTCCACCAATCCATTACAATGCATAACAATAATATGCAGGTCATTGATAACATAAGGGTAAAGCATGGATTGATCAATTTGGTCACAATTGAGTCATAGAGCATAATTCTTCTCCTCTTAGGCATTTTAGCAAACACCTTGTATGCATAAATTGAGACTTAGGCATGAACATTAAATTAATACATCATGGAAACATTAATCACTTCAAAAATAAGAATTCAAACCACATTCTAACCTAATTTCATTATATGTATTAAAGATTTCAACTTGGTAATTATACAACAACATAAATATGGATATGATTCAATTCATAATATGGAATGAAAATTTTTTATTTTTGAAAGGGTTTCTTGAGATTCATAGGTGAAAGGAACCCATTAATCAACACTTTACATACCTTAGATGGAAGTTTTTTGAAGGTTAATAGTGGAATCTCGTGGATTAGAACCTTCACTTGAAAACCCTAGACTTGCTCTTGAGGGAATTTGCGAGAAACAACTATATTTTGATGAAAACCTAGATGAACCTCATGTTATAGGCTTATATAGGGATGGGAAATTGACCCTTTTCCCCTTAAAGACACAGATATTTAATAACTAAAAACTAGGCATCAACGCTACTTGCGACGCGGAGCATCGATGGTATCAATGCGATACCCAATGAGTCGCGCTATGATCATACCAAGCCTTAATTATTTTTACTGGCAGTCCCTACAACAACATTAACAAATGTGATAGGAGATACGACATACCAAGATTGTGTTGGTCCATTGTTTTGGGATACTAAACGTGGTTTAAACGACTTCCAAAAAATCTAAAACTTGTCGGGGAACACCTATGGACATATCTGATCATGAATCAACAAAAATATGGACTATTAAGGGACATTAAGTTAATGAAATAATCTTGGAAACTTTTGAAGGCCAAAAATAAACTATGTCTGAAATCTTAGCTAGAATTTTCTAAGTAGGGGACCCCTTGACAAGCCTAAAAGATAGAATTAAGCTTAAAAATTTTGTGGGATCTTATTATATCTCCCCCTTGGGAATATTTATACTTGAATAAGACTAAATGAGATGGGAGAAATGACAAGCTAAAGTATATTCTGATCATAAAAAAATGAAACATGAGTACATGACTGACATTACTGATTTACTGAGATTCATACTAAGCATGCAAATCTAATGCATGATTTCATGACTGAGCTGATCCATGGATGCATGACTGGTAGTACTGATTCATTTGCTCTTACATATCTAATGCATGAATACATGAATTACATGATGTATGAAAACATAACTGAATATGCAATGGAAGTTAATACCAAACTTAAAATGGAAATTTGAGCATAAAACTGAATGGCAAGTTGTAATTGAAATTTGAACATGGAAATGAATAAGCTTTAAGGAAAGCTATTACCTTGTCCTGAGTCTTAGTTTGCAGAGAAAAGGTGAGGGTACTTGATCCATATGTCTACTTCTTCTTCTCAAGTAGCTCCCTCAATGGACTGATTCCGCCAAAAAACTTTGACTAGAGAAACTTCTTTGGTCCTCAGTCTGCGAGTCTGGTAGTCAAGGATTTTGATAGGAATCTCTTCATAAGAGAGGTTGTTCTGAATGTCTATTTCCTCTATAGGGACTACAACTACTGGGTCACCTATGAACATTTTAAGTAAGGAGACATAAAACACTGGATTGACTGAGGCTAGATCTGAAGGCAATTCAAGATCATAAGCTACCTTGCCGAAGCAACTGAAAATTTTGAAGGGACTGACATATTAAGGACTAAGCTTTCCCTTCTCACCAAACTGCCTCACTCCCTTTATGGGAGAGATTTTCAAATAAACAAGATCATTAATCTCAAGCTCGAGATCTTTCTTACGTACATTAGCATGCAATTTCTATCAGATCTGAGATATCTTGAGCATTTCTCTGATCAAATGGATATTCTCTAAGGTATTGAATACCAAGTTAGGCCCTGCTACTAAGGCCTTACCCACTTTAAACCTACCGATTGGAGATATACATCTCTTACATAGGGAGTTTTGAATGGAGCCATCTTAATACTGGAATGATAGTTGTTGTTGTATGCAAAATCAATCCAAGGTAATTGGTCATACCAACCACCCTATAAATCAATTTCACACGCTCGCAGCATATTTGCTAAATTCTTGATGGTCCTTTCTGCTTGACCACCTGTCTAATGATGAAAGGCTTTACTGAGATAAAATTGGGTACCTAGACCCTTTTATAATACTTTCTGAAAATGAGAGGTGAACTGGGTACCTCTATCTAAGACAATAGACAATGGAACACAGTGTAATCTAACCAACTCCGTGATATAGTGCTTGGCATAATCCTTGGCTGAATAAGAGATATGAACTGGAAGAAAATAAGCTAACATTGTCATTCTGTCTACAATGAACAAAACTGAATCATGCTGATGACGAGTATGACGTAAAACTATCGCGAAGTCCCTATTTAGATCTTCCCACTTAGAAGTAGGAATACTTAATTTCTGCATGGACCCACTAGGCTTCTGATTCTCAATCTTAACTTGCTAATATGTGGAGAACTTAGCCACAAAATCTACAATATATCTTTTTATCCCACTCCACCAATAGATCTCCCATAAATCACGGTATATCTTAGTGGCCCCTAGATGAATCTAGTAATGCGCATCATGCATTTCTACAAGGATTCACTGCCTTAATTTGTCTACACTTGGCACACAGAGACGACCCTGACAACGTAAAACACCATCTCCCCTTTGGGAGAAAAACTTCTACTTTCTAATCTCTAACTGACTCTTTCAACTTTACCAGACTAGGATCTCTATCCTACTTTTCCTTTACTTTGGAAACTAAAGATGATTTTGAACTAGTCTAACCCAAAATTATTCTAGAAGTATGCATGAATGGGAACATGAGAAGATGAATAAGACTGGAACATGATACATGAACTGAATATCATGAACTAAACTAAGCCCATTAATTCATGGCTTATAATTGAGATTAGAATTTGAGGGTGAACTTACAAATTCCCTCTACTCCAAGTTGGGTTCATTGTGTAAGAAAGAAAATATAAGGTCTAGTTCATGGAATTTTAGGGATTATAGTGTATCCCCCCTTCGGATACTATGTACCTCTAAGAACGCTTACTTTATTAAGATACTAGGGAAAACTGAGGTGATACACAGGGCACCTATGAAGTAAATAGTGACTCAATATATGGGATATGAAACTAAGGCATAATACATGAATTGAGCTAGAAACGCCTCTACTTTGTTGGTCTATATCAGAATGGTTACATCAAGAGACTTCAGATAGGGCAGTTGGATGAAAAAATGGGAACTCATAATATGCGAATTTGTCTGTCAGACTGCCAAACTGAATTACTGATTTTATGGACAAACTTTTACTAAAACTTATATCCAACTATACTCTTCACCTTAGTGAGACACTTTACCTGAGATTACTAAAGATATCCGCATGGGCGCTGAGCACGAATGCATAAACTTACAAATTTATCAGATTAACAACATGACTGATAGTTTAATACTAGGCATGTAAGATTGAACTTTGGTTATTCTAAATGGATAGACTATAATTTTGAATCATTATACATATGAGGTAAGGAATTATTGGGAAACAAGAGATAATTGAGCCTGTATTCTTGAAAACTATATTATCTGAGAATGCAAGACCAAGTGTATAATATGATTCCAAAACATTCTGTAAACTAAGGTACCGAGATATTGATAACTGGGTAACTGATAACTATATGCTATAGTCAAGAAAATCTAAAATTAAATTAAGATACTGATCTGATTACTAAACTGAAGTGAGACTGACCCTATAACTAAGATTGTATTGAAGACTATAGCTAAGACTGTAACTACTACTAGAGGCTTGTTTGGAATAGCTGAGGGTTAGATTGATACTGAAGTACTAAATTCGGATGGCTAAATAAATGATAGCTTAAAGCCATGGTTCAGTTGGTGATGTGTGATCAACTGCTAACAAATTTAAGACCTTTAACTAAGAATAATTATGAAGTCTTAAGCAACTTTTGTCATTTTTGATTTATTTATGTCTTATTTTACAGTTTAAGCTGAAGAAAAGAAGTTGAAATCTAGAGGAATCTAAATAGAAGTATGGCTGATGACATCTGTGATAAGTTGTCAGCCCTGTGATAGGCTATCACAGTTGTCGTCAAACTTAAGCATTAGTTGAAGCCTGTAATGACATCTGGTGATATGACGTCAAAAGTGTGATATACCATTATGAATGTTGTCATCCTTAAATAGAGAATGGGAGTTGGAGATTATTTTGTGACGACAATCGTGATAAGCCGTCAGGTTGGTGATAAGGCATCAACGTTGTCATCATCCTTAGAAAGCAGACGCCAAAAGTGCAGAGGAGCTGACGACATTCGTGATAAGCCGTCAGACTACTAATAAGCTATCACGGATGTCATCGTCTATTCCAAAAAAAGCATTCTTAAGGGTTTTTCTAGGGGTGTTGGAACTTATGTTTTATGAGACTATTTCTATATTTTCTCTCTTGATTTTCATGTCTTTAAAAAGTATATACTTTGAAGAGATTATTATCAGTATTTTAGGATTTTCCTTTGTGATTTAATCTACGATTCACTAATTATTATTTATCTTTGTAAGTTAATCTTTTCAATTATGAATTCAATTATGTGTCTCGTTCATTGCATCATGAGTGTCTAAACTCCGTAAACCTGAATTATGGGATCTAAGGTTAGGTCATGATGATGTTCTAAACACTCAAGATTTAATAGGTGTTAGGATTTTTTGAAAATTCTGAGATTTGAAATAATGTCTGTTGGTTGCAAATAGTGGACACACCTACTTTGATTTTCTTGAGAAAGAAATCATATAGAGTAGGAAGTGAATTATCAACAAGGACTCAGAAATACTTCATTTAATAATCAGCGTTGTTACTAGGTTGATTAACCTGAGGTAAAATCTGGGCAGTGAATAGCTATTTCCTAAGTCCGAGAGGATTAGGAAATTAGACTCTTAAATAGGTTGAGATACATTTGGGAATATCATCGATAAAGATAACTTGTTATCCTAAACACCGTGACAATCTTGAGTCACCTTTTGCATCGGTCATGTACCGTAAGCCCTAGTGAACATAATTCGGGTTGTCTCATAAACTCTTGATTTACAAAAGCTGAAACTAAAGTGATCAACAATTATTTGTTGATCATAAAAAACCCCTATTATATCTTTTCGTATCATCTATTTGAATTCAACTTGTAGCTATAGTTTCAAATTAATTTAATCACCACTTACATTATTCCCTGTGGATTCGACCCCGACTCCAAAAGTTTGATAAATATATTGATGACGACCGCCTTGCACTAAATTGTCATGTAAGTTAGCATTATCAAAAATGGCATCGTTGCCGGGGAAAAATTTGGCATATTGAGTTGGTTTCGAATTTTCGCCTACTTGCTTGAATTCAAACTTGTAAATATTTGTTTTTAGTTTTCTTTTATTTCTTGTGTTTGGTATATTTTTATTTTAGTTTACTTATTACTATGGCATTGTGGAATAAACATAAGCTTGGTGGTTGGAAATCTTATCTTGATGAGGCATGTCCATTTTGTGATGGACCTCACTTTTGGCAAGATTATAGATATGCTTCCAAGAGAGAGATGTGTGCACCATCTCCATCCTATCGAGAGTATGATTGTTCGCTATATGGTGGTCATGATGGACATTGGATTGATTGCCTAAATGCCCCCTTTCCCAGGTATGATAACCCAAATTCTAGTTCTTCTTATGATTTTGATAGGTCTTATGATCAAGAACAGAAAGAATGAAGCACTGTAAAGAGTAGCATTGAACCTATGCTTCAACTAATGTTGGAGTGTGTGGACAAACAAAATGATATCATATAGGGTATACATCAGGACATAAGTGAAAATAATAAGGAAAGAAGAATGATAGAGCATATGGATATAGAGGTCAAGCATTCAAAGAACTTTTTCACATTATGTTTAGATGATATCTTGTTTGTGGAATTATTTAATATAATGGACGAGTGTGAAAATGAGGAGCAAGAATCCTATGTTGATGATGAGCTTGATGTTGAGCAACTCTCGGTGATTTCCCAACCAACCGAACCATTTATGAATGAAGATGCCAAAGATAAGGAGATGGTACTAGATTAAAAAGAAGAAATTAAGCACAATCCTTTCGAAGACTCTAGTCCATTTCGGGGTAAAAATAGTAATAGGAATGCTACTCCCAAATTGAGAGTCAGTCCTCATTCGAACCCCTTTTTAACACTATGCTTGGTGGATGTGATGAAAGTTGAATCACCCAAGCAAATGATGAATTTTGAAAATGAGGAGGAAGATTCTTACATTTTGGAGTTTGTCCTTCCAAAAGGGTATCCCACAACCCCAATCTTGAAGGCCAAGAAGCTTAAAGATCAATGTCCATTTAGTGGCTGTTTAAGATTCTCACCATTGCCAAATAAGCCCACACGAATGTTCGATGTTAAATTGGGCAAGCATTTCAAGTCTTCAAAAGGGTGTGATAGAGTATTCCTCATCACACCCTCACATTTTCCCAACACACCCCGAAGATGTATTGATCAAAAGTTGGGTTGATATTTCAAATCCTCCAAAGGGATACATAAATAATTATCAACAAGGTATCTTGATGAAGTCTGAGAATTCAAGATAACTTAGTCGTGCTGCGACACTAAATTACGTGCTTCTTGGGAGGCTACCCAAGGTATTTTGTGGTTTGTATTCGTAATATATGATTGACATCCGATCTTTGCACCCGTGGTGCCACAGGTATATTTCTAACTCTCTTGTTTTGGTTTGATGCATTGGAGACGTTGAATGATTTTAAGATAAGGGTGGACCTACTTATGGGTGTTGATGTCCTCCAAGGGTTTTTATTGTCCTGCCTCTTTTCCCTGGAGTCTTGTTCCAAGTAGAGCCGACATGTTTAGCCGTATTGTGTTTTATTTTGAGATATGTTGTGGTTAACTAGGAGAAAAATAAGTATCTACTGTAGTTTACATATTTTTATTGATTTTTGAACACCTCTCCAAAGGTCTATTTTATAATTGTGTGATATGCATTTATGTGTGACCAATGTGCATCTTGTTATGGCATTAGTTCTAGTAACATGATAACCATTGTTAAATATTGCATGAAATGAATGGGTAGTATTTTGTGATGTACCTTTGTGCCATGTGTAGGTGAGATACTACCTAGTTCTCGTTGCATGTTGAAATCCAGAACTTGCCTGGTTAACCTTACCTTAGTTAAAGGATAGGGGTTAGGAAAGGATCATAGGCTACTTTGATATTAGCTCACTTTTAGCCTAAAGAACCTTCCATGTATGTAGAATATCCCTTGATCCTTGCTTTGACCCTGATTAGCCTATTTGTTTTTATGACACCTGTCACATTTCCAGTTTATATCATAATAAAGCTATTTTGGCTCTAGGCTACCTTGGACACTATGCACCTTGACTTAGGCAAATGGCCTATGTTGAAGGTGTATATCATATGGATGCGTAATGTAAAATGAGTATGAAGAAAGGTACAAAAAAGGAAAGAATAAAAAGCTGGGAGCAGTGGAAAAGACCAAGAAAAGTAAAAGTTGTGAAAAAAAAGTGATTGTAGAAAAGAACTTCACTTATCCTGAATACGTGTGATCAAGAAAAGAGAAGAATAGAAAAAGGATAATGAGTGAAACCCCAAAAATCTAGTGTAGTGTCAAGGAGGCTTAGTCACTTTAAATATCATCGAGTATCATACCAGCCCCTAGCCTACATTACAAGCCTAAGAGAAGACCTATAGTGATCCTAGCTGACCTGTCTGAAAGTCATGGTAATGAAAATAAGACCAAGCCTATGGTATTCGTCATACATTGATTAGCACTTCACTCTCAGTGCGAGTGCCTGGTGATTGTCCCCATGGTTACATATGTAATGTCTGATATAAGTGATGTGGGACTTCTTTGTACTGAGGTAACATTGGTTACGTTGCTAGTTGATAAGTTGTTTTGGTAGTTTAATTTGTATATATGCATAATTATTGTTGCTAAGTTGATGTCATATCTTTATTCCTTTCGGTCACATTGTTGATCTTCATGGATATACATAGCTCGGTTTTAAGAGACTGAAAATGGAGAGAGTAATGTATTTTGAACTAAAATTAATGATCTACTGTTATAGGTATCTTATGTGTCTCTTGGTTAAGCATCATAGTGTTGTGTTTTAGTTTTTTGAGGACAAGCAATTGTTTTAAGTTAAGGGTGTTGATGTGTGAGAAATTTCTAACATATTTAGGACCTTTAACTAAGAATAATTGTGAACTGTTAAGAAATATTTGTCATTTTTGATTTGTATATGTTTAATTTTATAGTTTAAGCTAATGGGATAGAGAACCAACAAGAATGGAAGCAAAGAAGTTGAAATCTGGAGGAATCTAAAGAGGAGTGTGGCTGATGAAATCTATGATAAGTCGTCAGCCCTGTGATAGGCTATCATAGTTGTCATCAGACTTAAGCATAAGTTGAAGCCTGTGATGACATCTGGTGATATGACGTCAAAAGTGTGACACGCCATCATGAAACTCGTCATCCTTAAACAGAGAATGGGAGTTGAAGACATTTTTGTGACAACGTTCATGATAAGCCATCAGGTTAGTGATAAGGCAACAACGTCGTCGTCAGCCTTAGACAGCAGAAGCCAAAAGTGCAAAGGAGCAGATGGCATCCGTGATAAGCCGTCAGTCTCCTGATAAACTATCATGGATGTCGTCGTCTATTCTGAGAAAAAGCTGCAGCTTTAATTTTATTTCCTTATTTAGGATTAACTATAAAAAGCATTGTTTATGTTTTCTAGGGGGGTTGGAACGTGAGTTTTAAGAGACGTATTTCGATATTTTCTCTCTGGAGTTTCTTGGCTTGAAAAAACAAATACTTTGAAGATATTATTATCAGTATTTTGGGATTTTCCTTGGTGATCTAATCAACAATTCACTAATTATTATTCATCTCTGTAAGTTACTCTTCTCAATTATTAATTTAATTATGTGTTTTGTTCTTTCCATCATGAGTGGCTAAACTCTGTTAATCGGAATTATGGGATCTAGGGTTAGGTCATGATGATGTGCTAAACACTCAAGATTTAATAGGTGTTAGGATTTTTTGATAATTTTTAGATTTTAATTAATGTTTGTTGGTTGCAAACATTAGTCACACCTACTTTGATTTGCTTGAGAAAGAAATCATATATAGTAGGAAGTGAATTATCAGTAGGGACTCAGAAATACTTAATTTAATAATCAGTGCTATAATGAGGTTGATTAACCTGTGGTAAAATCTGGGCAGTGAATAGCGATTTCCTAAGACCGAAGGATTAGGAAATGAGATGCTTAAATAGGCCGAGATACATTTGAGCATATCATTGATAAATATAGCTTTTTATCCTAAGCACCGTGAGAATCTTGCATTACCTTTAGCATCGGTATGTACCATAAGCCCTAGTTAACATAGTTTTGGTTATCTCATAAACTCTTGATTTACAAACACTGAAACTAAAGTGACCAACAATTATTTGTAGATCATCCAAAACCCCCCATTTTATATTTTCGTATCATTTGTTTGAATTCAACTTGTAGCTATATTCTAAAATTAATTTAATCGCCACTCACATTGTTCCTTGTGGATTCGACCATGACTCCAAAAGTTGGGTAAATATATTGACGATGACTGCCTTCCACTAAATTGATATGTAAGTTGATCGTTATTAGTAGGACTATCTGAATCCTTAATTGAATATCAATTACTAAACTGACGCCATAACTGGGGAAGGAGGAATAGAACATCAACACCACAGATTCGCTAAGGGATCTAAACTGTGGGTATACATGATATAATCTAAGTTTGGATAATCATTAGCAGTGGAGCATGAGTCACGAGGGATGAGCATATTGTAAAGCTTGACTTGAGTGCATGATTTATGAGCTGCATGACCCGAGTCTGTGGTTTTCTACATTCATGGAACATGATTTATAACACTAAGTGAACTGGGATTTCTCATACTAGGAACTGGAAACGTATCTGATTCTATGGAAAGTGTGTGAATGTGAGTTGTGTTCATGGAATTGTGACGTGAAGCATGTGTAAATATTGTATTGACTATAGTACAAAATCTTGCACTGATATAAGAATGGGTCAGGAATTACCTTCCCTTTTTGATTTCCTACACATAGTGGCATTACTACTAGAATCTGAAGGCCTGACATTTCTGAGATATCATAACCGGATAGTTCTTGTATACCTGTTGGGCTATGATAGGCTGACCCATTTGGGTGGAGACTGAGGAGGGTCCTGTTAATATTTGATATGACCTTAAGATTGACTGTTATGCAAAGAGTCATAAAAGAAAAGTAACTCATGGATCTGAAGGTGCATAAACATATAAATTAGAGATCTGTAACATACCATTGACTAAATAAGGAGAACTTTCTTGATGTTTTCGGCACTAAAGTGCATAGCGTCTTCATAGGAATTTCCCACTCGCGGCACTAGAGGTGGCACACTGCTGATTCGGGTGACCGAACTGAGCTGAGGTACGATGGAGCTGACTTTTTCGACCAGACTTAGGAAAATATCAAAATTTATGGCCTGACTCACCTTATCCAAAAAACCTACCACTACCAGCTCTACACACACTCTTATGATTCTTATTACACTAATCGCAAAGCGGATAGGTAAGACCCCTGCTCGCACTCCCCTGGGTTTTGGAGCCTGGCAGCCCTTTAAGACTTTCAATCATGAACTTAAGTACTAGTATATTGGATGGAGATAGAGCTGGAACTGAGGATTTTGGGTGAAACATAAAATGACTACCACCTTCTGACATAGACTGAGCGAAGTTGAAATTACCTTTTCTTGCACTCTTATTTTCTCTCATTCTATGCTTCCCCACATAAATTTGCTGGGTATAAATCATATGCCTAAGTGGAATAACAGCTTGCTGATTACTCCAAGCCACTAATAAGTAAGATAAAGTAAGGGACTCGGTTCTGAATTTTCCATGAAAGACATGCACGCTCAGGGAATCTGCTTGAACGGGCAGAGGTGCTGATTGATTCCCAGTTTTTCTTTGGTTAGTACTTATGGGAGACATGTTCTGTAAATGAAAAAAAGAGGCAGATTAGTATGAGATTTAAATTTTAGCCTATGCTCACTGGAACGATATAAATACTGAAAGAAAGAAAACTGTTCCAAAAAAATCTTAGACCCACATGTACATAAATGTGGTGCGCAACACACCCATGCACAAGAATCTATTAAATGTAGCTTTTAAGACTTACGAGGCCACTGTTGAACCTTAGGCTTTGATACTAGGTTTGTAATGCACCAAATCTAATACCAAAAATTCTACACGGAACTAGCAGCCCCGAAGGACCACAAGCCAACCCATGATTGATATCTGTAACTGAGCATTGGATAATATAACGTATAAATCCAGAATAATATGGCTGAAAGGACACAAGGTTCAAATATTTGATAAAACTTAACATATGGAAATACAGTATATCAATACCAAAACTAAAATAAACTGTCTAAACATGCTAGTTTGAAAGACTCAAAACTATCTGAAAATAGTGGAGTTGATGAGACATGTCCCCTACTAACTCCATCTACAAAAACTGAAATAATAAAGTAATGAGATAATCATGGTATCCTCAAATGATGAGGACTCACTGCAAATCTACTGCTACTAGTTAAATCTAAAACTAAGTGCGATCTGGAAGTTAAGCGTATGAACCTATGGTATAAAACACCATATCACAGAAGAAAAGTATGCTTCAGTACTTCGGAATTTACTGGTATGCAAAGTGAGGTAGCATAAATGAATGGGGTTCATATGCATGAAGAACACTGACTGACTAAATAACATGAACGTGAGAATACATGCATTAATATGTAATTGTAAATGAGATCGTGATAATACAGACCACTAAGTCTAAATACTGATAACATGAGTTTTGTATAAATGATATACTGTTAATTGAGTGATTGTGTCTGACAGTCTTGATTCTGATGGAACTAGCTGAGTTTTGTACTGAACTGAGTCACTGATGTTGGGCGTATTTATACGTCTAAGCACCATAACTTACCCATGTTTTAACTAATTTTTAGGATAAAACACATACTTCTTGCACTTTTAGTCCATTTTTAGTTAAGTGAGCTGACCTATGTGATTAGCATGCTTTTCAGATACTAATGAGGAAGATTTCAGCACTTTGGGGGACCTGTGGACAGCAAAGGAAAACTTCACATAAAAAGGTAAGCAGCTCTTGGACTGAATGTGACGCATGGGAACTTTTTTCTGAGCAAACTCAATATTTTTAAATAGTTAAGGATGCAGTAGCAATTTATTAGAGAAGGATGTTATTAAAGGCATGATTGCTGAATTTTTAGTCATTATTCAGATTCTGTATTGTTTTGAAAATAAGAGAGGGAGCGGCTAGCTTGAGCGGACGGATACTTTCGCTAGTCATCTTTATCACCAAGATCATTCTAAGTTTTGGTATGATGAAGATTTCTATTTTGATTTCTGTTTTATTCAAGAGTGGCTAAGCTTATTTGTTAGGGTTTTGGAAGCCTTGTAGTATACTCTCTATAACTATGGGTTTTTTGAATTTATGATGTGTTAATCCACTTATATCATTACACTCTTCATTTTGATTGAATTCTCGTGGTTGCGAACATAGGGAATGCGCCATTATAGCAATAACATGTTCGATAGAAAAGTTACTATTTGGAAAAAAAGAGTGTGACATGAAAATAGGGTTTCCAACCTCTATTTTGCACGTTAATGCCCTAGCAGGATTAACTTCTTGGAGAGTTCATACAATTGGTTGAACACTTTGGATTCGAAAGAACTAAGGTGAATAAATCCTTGATGATTGAAATACACTTGGATTTAGAATTAGAATACGTCTCTCTATAAGTGCATGCATGTATAAAATTGGTATTACTCATAGTCAATAGAGAAGTAGAAACTACAAGGTGGACATAACCCTAACTTGTCATTCTCTGTGATCAAATATAATTACACATATAATCTCATCGTTACACTGATAATATTATTGTGCACTTAAACCAAACCCCCTTACCTTGGAACCTTCCATCAACAGTCTAATAATAATCGCAATACTTTGTGATCATAGTATTCCCTGTGGGATTCGACACCCAACCTAGTTGGGTTCTACATTTGACAGCGATCGCTTACACTTTCTAATGAGAGCTGTAATTAGGGCGTATCAAATTTTGGCGCCGTTGCCGAGGAATACGGTTGTCAACTAAGTTTGTGATAGTTAATAGAC
Organism: Capsicum baccatum var. pendulum; assembly: GCA_030864225.1. NCBI lineage: Eukaryota > Viridiplantae > Streptophyta > Magnoliopsida > Solanales > Solanaceae > Capsicum > Capsicum baccatum. The sequence continues at coordinate 228,642,109 of CM061556.1, forward strand.
CCTTTGATCAAAGATTCTCAAATTTTACTTTTTGTTTGTTGTTTTTGTTTAGTGCAGATTTAGTGGAGTGCATGCCAAATATACGAAGATCTGGTCATCCATTACTACCTTTAAATCCTGAACCACATCTCATTGGCAGAATGGATGCGCAATAAGATCTTGAAAGGATGGCTACTCAACAGGAGCAGGCTAGATTAGCAACATTGGCAGCTGCGCAAGTAAATCAACAGAATGCTGATAACGCAGGTCGGGTACCAAATCTTGATGACGAGGACCTGGGTGATGATGAGTTATTAAATCCAAGGCGTGCAGATGATGTGGTTGCACCAGTGAACAAGAATGTCAACAGAGATCATCAAGCTAGAAAGAGAACTGAACGCTGAGCTATGCAGGTTGCTTTTGATGATGATGATGACGACTTGGATGGGGCTGGTGCTACAGGGGCTATTATTCCTCCGCCCTTGGCAACCGGAGCCAAGTTCAATATCACTAGCACCATGATCCAGCTATTGCAACTCAAAGGGTTATTTGGTGGACTTGCAGGCGATGATCTGAATATGCATCTAATTAATTTTATCACAACATGCAAATCATTTGACAATCCAGGGGTTGGACAAAATGCAACCCGGCTGCGCTTATGTCCATTGTCTCTATCTGGAGAGGCAACTCTATGGTTAAATAGGCTAACTCCTGACTCTTTTACCAATTGGAGGCAACTAAAAGAAGCTTCCCTAGAAAGATTCTTTCCGTCATCCAAGAGAGAACATTTAAGAGATGAGATAAGCAATTTCAGAAAGCTTCTAACTGAATCTCTCCACGAGACATGGAAGAGGTTCAAGAAGAAGCTTATGCGGTGCCCAAATCATCAGATGACCAATGTCCACTTGATGGAAATATTATATAGTGCTTTAAACTCGGTGACTAAGCCAGTGGTCGATAATGCTGTGGGTGGGTCAGTCATGGACCTTACTTTTATTGAGGCATGTGATATGCTGGATAGTATGACAAAGTAGAGTAGAGCTTGGCATACCAAGAATTCTGAGGTAGCAAGCTCTATTTTATCTATTGGCATGACGGCAGAACAGAGGCAAAGAGCAGAGGAACGTGACCCGGATATGGCTGACATGATAATGCAGATGGACCTTCTTACTAAGCATTTATTATAAGGAAAGACAAAAAAGGTCAAGGCTGTTGTATCAGAGGGAAGAGATGACTCCAATTCTTAGGAGGAAGAAAATTACTTGAATAATCAGGGGGTTTCCGAGGCAATGTCCAAGGAAACCAAGGTAGGAACTATTATGAAAAATCCGGATACAAGGACCGAGACCAAGGGAATTAGAATAATAATAATAAGAGGACAGGTTTATATGTCCCTCTTGGAAATCGTGAAGCTGTTGCACCCAGCTCTGGGAAGATGTCCATGGAGGACATGATGGCTAAGCTGTTGAAAGGAGTGGAGGCAACTAACACGGGTGTAACAGAGGTAAAAAATGATTTCTCCTCAATAAATCAATTGGTTGAGTCATATTCCACTTCAACAAAATAGCTGGAACAACAAATGAGTCAACTATCAGCGACATTCAATCAAATAAAAGCTGGCACTTTAACGAGTGACACTGTCCAAAATCAAAGGAAAAATGGATCATGTTTGGCTATTACAACCAGAAGTGGTAAGGTGTTGGAAAATCCATCCAAGGGCAAGCCCGTGGTTGATAGTACAGAGGAGAATGTTATTGAAGAAGATTGTGATAATTCTTTAGAAGTTAAAGATCAGGATGAGAACGTTCAGGACACTACACCTAGATGCCAACAGTCTGAAAAGTTTGATAATGGGAAGCACAATTAAAAGGAAGTGGTGGAGAAAACTCTTCCAAATCCACCACCACTTTTTCCTCAGAGACTGAAGAAGAAGGCTGATGACACCAGGTTTAGTAAATTCATGACCATGCTGAAGCAACTGACTATTAACGTGCCTTTAGTGGATGCATTGGAGTAAATACCAGGGTAGGCCAAATTCATGAAGGGCCTTTTGACAAAGAAAAGGGCAGCGCGCTATGAACTAAATGATAATTTTCATCATTGCAGTGCAATTTCCATGAGGTCTTTAGTACAGAAGAAGGCAGATCTGGGTGCTTTCACTATTCCTTGCACGGTTGGATCTTTAGATTTTGCTAAGGCTTTATGTGATTTGGGGGCTAGCATTAATTTGATGCCACTAGCCATTTATAGACAGTAGGGGTTGGGGGATCCTACACCAACAAACACACGGCTTGTAATGGCAGATAGGTCAATAAAACAACCTGTTGGTATATTATATGATGTATTAGTGAAGGTTTCTACCTTCATTTTTCCTGTAGACTTTGTTATTTTTGATTGCGAGGTGGTTTTTGAGGTGCCCATAATCTCGGGTCGACCATTTCTCGCAACAGGAAGTGTGCTTATTGATTTGCGAGAAAATGATCTTTTATTCTGGATGAATGACGAACTAGTACATTTTGATGTATGAAAATTAATGAAGCAGCCCAAAGATATTAATGTGTTCTCTATAGCTGATGTTTATTATGAGGATGAAATGGAATTATCTTTAGAGAAGCAGCTTACTGTTGAGCCATTGGCTGTTGTGCTTTTGAACTTTGATCGTGAGGATGTTAAAGAGTACGAAGAAACTATCTATGCTTTGACAGGAATGAGGTCGTATTCTTATGCCCCCAAGAAACTGGACCTTGACCTTAAGAATCGACCTTCACCACCGGCAAAGCCATCCATTGAAAAGCCACCGGTGCTAGAATTGAAGGAGCTACCCAGTCATCTAAGGTATGTGTGCTTGTGTAGTGGGAATACACTGCCGATTATTACCGCCGCTGATTTAGGTGAACAACAAGTAGAGGCTCTCATCTCTGTTCTGAAGAGGTACAATAGAGCTATTGGTTGGACTATTGCTGATATAATTGGTATTCCTCCTGGCATATGTATGCACAAGATTCAGCTAGAGGAAGATTGCGTACCCACTATTGAGCATCAGCGTCATCTGAATCCACTTATGCAAGAGGTAGTCAAGAAAGAAATCATAAAATGGTTAGATGCAGGGGTGGTGTATCCAAACTCAAATAGTAAATGGGTGAGTCCTGTACAATGTGTGCCCAAGAAAGGGGGCATGACAGTAGTAGCAAATGAGAAGAATGAGCTAATTCCACTCAGACCTGTCATAGGGTAGAGGGTGTGCATGGATTACTGGAAGCTAAATTCGTGGACGTTAAAGGACCACTTCCCAATGCCATTCATGGATCAAATGCTTGATCGATTAGCAGGAAAGGGATGGTTCTGTTTCTTGGCTGGTTATTCCAGATATAATCAGATTTGCATTGCTCCTGAAGATCAGGAGAAGAGCACTTTCACATGCCCATATGGTACTTTTGCATTCAAAGGAATTCCATTTGGGCCATGTAATGCACCTGCCACTTTTCGGCGGCGTATGATGTCCATTTTCTCTGATATGGTTGAGGAAAACTTGTTGTTTATGGATAACTTTTCGGTTGTAGGTGTGTCATTTGAGGCATGCTTGGCAAATCTGAGTATGGCTTTGCAGCGATGTGTTGAATTCAATATGGTGCTCAATTGGGAGAAGTGCAATTTTATGGTTAAGGAAGGCATTGTTCTCAGGCATAAAGTCTCTAAAAAGAGAATTAAAGTTGATCTATCCAAGATTGAAGTTATCGAGAGACTGCCACCTCCTATTTCTGTGAAGGGGGTTCGTAGTTTTCTCGGTCATGCTGGTTTTTATCAGAGGTTTATTAAAGACTTCTCCAAGATTGGAAACCCATTATGCAAAATTTTGGAGAAGGAGGCAAAGTTTTACTTTGGTGAAGATTGCTTAAAGGCATTTGAATGCCTCAAAGGAAAGCTAGTTGAAGCCCCTATTATTGTAGCAACCGATTGGTCTCTACCTTTTGAAGTTATGTGTGATGCAAGTGGTGTAGCCTTGGGTGCAATACTTGGTCAGAAAAGACAAAAGCTATTTAATCCAATCTACTACGCGAGCAAGGCCTTGAATGGAGCACAGAAGAACTATACTGTCACTGAACAAGAGCTTCTAGCGGTTGTTTATGCTTTCGAAAAGTTCCATGCTTACTTGTTGGGAACCAAGGTAGTAGATCATACAGATCATGCGGCTCTAAGATATCTAATAGCAAAGTAGGATGCTAAGCCAGGCCTAATTAGGTGGGTGTTACTGCTTTAAGAATTCGATTTTGAGGTAAAGGATATAAAAGGTTGTGAAACCAAGTAGCTGATCATCTATCTAGACTGGAGAGTGAGCATACAGTGTAGACCGACCTTGATATTGATGATGCATTCCCCGACGAAGAGATTCTAGCAACTATGGTGGAAAACTTACCGTGGTATGCAGATTTTGCTAACTACGTGGTTAGCAAAGCGATTCCTGAGCATCTCTCCTTTCATCAAAAGAAAAAGTTCATTCATGATGTGAAACATTACTTCTGGGATGAGCCTTATCATTTTCGACGATATGCTGATGGTATTATTAGGCGGTGCATCCCAGATGTAAAGGTGCCTAGCATACTGGATGCAAGCCATGCTTCCCAAGTTGGAGGTCATCATGCAGCTGATCAGACGACCAAGAATGTACTGCAAAGTGGCTACTATTGGCCTTCATTATTCAAGGATGCCTACGATTTTGTAAGAAGATATGATCAGTGTCGGCGACAAGGTTCTATTTCAAAGCACCATGAGATGCCCATGTCCAAAATGCTTGAAGTAGAGTTATTCGATGTCTGGGGTATTGACTTCATGGGCCCATTTGTGAGATCATTTGGGATGAAATATATCTTAGTTGCTATGGATTATGTATCCAAATGGGTCAAAACAGTCGCTCTAGCTGATAATGAAGGTAAGAGTGTTGTGGCGTTCTTGAAGAGAAATATCTTCTCTTGTTTAGGGGTACCCCGTACCTTCTTAATCGATGGAGGATCACATTTCTGCAACAAACTGTTCAGATCCGTATTGGCAAAGTATGGGGTTAAGCAACATAAGGTAGCTACACCGTACCACCCACAAAACTAGTGGGCAGGTAGAGGTTTCAAATCAGGAAATCAAGCTGATCCTTGCTAAGACTGTAAATGACAGTAGGAAAGATTGGTCCAGGAAGCTGGACGACGCCATATGGGCATATAGGACCGCGTTTAAGACACCAATTGGCATGTCACCATACCAACTAGTTTATGGAAACGCTTTTCACTTGCCAATTAAGCTAGAACATAAAGCAATGTAGGCAATGAAGCAGCTTAACCTGAACTGGGATGATGCTATTAATATGAGATTGGGGCAGCTGAACGAGATGGATGAATTCCTTCTAAATGCATATAAAAGAGCAGATCTTTACAAGGAAAGGATGAAAAAGTAGCATGATCGGAGGATTATCCAACGAAACTTTCAGAACGGCGATTTGGTACTCCTTTTCAACTCCAGACTGAAGCTGTTTCCAGGTAAGTTAAAGTCTAAATGATCTGGTCCATTCAGAATTAGCCAAGTTTACTCATCTAGAGTAGTGGATTTAAAAAACGATGATGGTAGCGTCTTTAAGGTGAATGGGCAAAGAGTGAAGCTATATATAGGTCCAACCGACTCGATAAAATGCTTAGCCATCATATATCTTGATGAAGTCCGAGTAATTATCATAACTATGTCGTGCCGCGACAATAAATCAAGCGCTACATGGGAGGCAACCCATCATTTTTAATCATTTTTGTTTTACTAGGAGTTTGTTTTTGATAATTAATAATTCAAAAATAAGAGTCGAGCCACGACCAAAACTAAGGCGCTTGGTGAGACACAACCCATCCTTCTAATCAATTTTGTTGTTTTTGATTAAGTGTAGGTGCATGAAGTACAAAGGAGGAGATTCGCCCCAAATTTTTATTTAAAAGTGAGCCATGTCAATGGTGGTAAGTCTAGGAGTGATCTCACATAGTCAATGGGCTAGGCTCCGCCTATGCCAACACGGGCGATAAACTAGGCGCCGCCTATGCCAATATGGGCAATAGGCTAGGCGCCGCCTATGCCATCGCCTATGCTCACTGCCTCACATAGGCAATAGGCTAGGCGCTGCCTATTCCAACATAGGCGATAGGCTAGGCGCCGCCTATGCCTTCGCCTATGCTCACTGCCTCACATAGGCAATAGGCTAAGCGCCGCCTATGCCAACATGGGTGATAGGCTAGGCGCCGCCTATGCCAACATAGGCGATAGGCTAGGCGCCGCCTATGCCAACATAGGCAATAGGTTAGGCGCCGCCTACTTATGGTTAGTCAATGCTATAGGCACAGCCTATCAACTTGAATTTTGCCTACTAACCCAAGTGTGAATGGACCAACCCGACCCATGCCTCATCTTTTAAATATATTCTCAACCTTTAAACCCCACTAAAGTTTTCTTAAACCTAAGCGCCGCCCAACATTTCCCTCTCCAAGTTTTTCTCTTTTCTCATCTAATCCTGCAGGCTCACCTTCCCGATTCATCACGAATTAATCACCAAGTAAGTTGTTCTTTCATGTTTCATAGTTGTTTCAGTGCTACGCTTATAATGGTTAACTAGATTTTGTAGTAGTGCTTGGTGATAAGAGTATGGTTAGTTTGTTATGATTTTTGAAAAATACATCTCATTGAGTGAAAGGATTCTTGTGGGTATTCTTGATTTTACTCCGGTATGTATTGATTGGTATTCACTGTCATAATTTTTTATTATTATGGAGTTTAAATTTTGAAGTTAATGCATAATTTTGGGAGTTGTAATCTTGTCTATGTGAGTGACTCGTTCATCGATGTATTGGTCATGGTTAACCAAAAGCATAAGATTGTGTAATTGTTTCTATGCTATAGCATGATAAGATTTCTATGTGGTAGTCTTGCTCAAACATTGCATTGGTCTAATGAAATAAAGTTGGAAATGATAGTCCAGATTACACGACTATTGTGCGCTGCTTCTCTATATCAAACTGAGAAATTGTTATGTAAAGTAAAGGGTTGAAAGTGTGACTGCGCTAATAATGTTGTTGGCACATACCACCTAAATGTATGATGATGAAGTCTGAGTAATCGACATCACTCACTCAATTAGTTTGTGCAAACAAATTAAGTGTGGGGTGGTGCCATCACTATTTTCTTTTTCGATTATAGTGAATTTTCCGAAATGAAACAAACATGACTCTATTGTGATCTTAGGTAACATGGCTTCGAAAGGACGATAGGCAAAGGAGAAAGCATCCACCTCACAAAAAGGTCAGAAAAGGTCAAGAAATGACCAGGCTAATTTCTCCTCTCTTCAAGTGCCTCGACGTACTTTTGGAATCAAGTGGGTTCTGGAGGAGGAAAGGAAGGAATGGTATAGAAACAATAAAGTGAAGAAATATGTCCATGTGGAGTTGATGCAGAAGGAAAGTTTAGCAAAGAACTGCCCTCGCATTTTGGCAAAGATTATGGCACTAAATCTTGACTTTATCTTGTGAGACATGGGTGAATGTAATCTTGATTTGACTCTAGAGTTTTATGCCAACTTGTCCCCAAAGACCACGGAAAATGAAGTAAAGATTCGGGGGCAAGTCTTGCAATTGAACACTGATTTCTTCAACTCTTTCCTGGGTACTCCAAGTGTAGATCAATTACCACTCAAGGAGCTCTACAACAGACCTCCCTACAGATCCATCAGACATACGTTGTGTGGATCAAGGTCCATGACCCGGTGGACTCATCACAAAGATAATGGTCATCACAATACTTACCCATATGCTTGTTTAAATAGAGAAGCTTGCATATGGTTAAGAATAGTCAATTCGTGCTTGATTCCTAGGACACAATACACTAAGGTCACGTATGATCGAGTCTGCTTGGTATATCCTCTAATGACGAATGTTCCCATCAACATTGGTGCAGTTATACGAATGTCGATGGGAAAAGCAAGGGTGCACAAAAGGTCTCATTTCAGCTTTGGCAACTTGTTGACTGCAATTTTAAGAAAAGAGCATAATGAGGATCCAGCAGACCATAAGTTGCCACATAACCCGAAGAAGGTAGATTTCACGAAAATCAAAGATCCAGAAACTGGTCAAGGCATCAACCTTACCACTGTTAAGAGACATGCTCAAGATGAGAGTTTTTTTTTGCCATCTATATGGCATGACTAGGTTTACTATGATAAATGGGGGTCGTGTGCCGACTGAAGCAGAGCTTCGGCAGTTGGACTATGACTACCCACTTTATGAGCATGCTCGGGCCATGTGTGGAGTGGGGGTAACTTTTGTAGAACCTCTAGATGATGATATGCCGACAGACGATGATCAACGGTTGCTAGACTCTAATATGGAGGGCAACTCTGATGATGAAGACTCTGATGATGATTCTGATGCAGGGGGTATGACCCCGGATGTAGAGGAGGAGTCTGACTAACTAGGTTTTTGCATATTTATTTACACTGAGGACAATGTGTTCCTTCTTAGAGTGGGGGGTTGCACTGGGTACTGCTTGCCCACATTTATTCTATAGTCGTTTTGATTTAGTCATAGTTAGTTAGTTGTAATTAGTTAGATTTTTCATAAAATTGTTCTTATAGACTGCATGGCATTATAACAGGAGTTTGTGCTGAATCACTACTATTGAAATATTTAGGCTCTAATTTGTGAATCATTCTGTGATAATTGCTTGTGGTTTAATTCATTTGTCTATTGGGTCAAGAATCTATAATGCTCCAAATTAAGTTGACCATGTGCCATGTGTGTGTAAGGTTATTGTATATTCTTTGTTGCGACTGATGCTAGAACTTGCCTTGTGTGTGTGTGAAGCGAAATAAAGATTGAGAGTTTAGGAGATGATTTAGGCATTTCTTTGGCAGCCCTGATTTTGTTTATCTTCTTTTTACCAACCTTTGTACATTGTCCTAGTGAACACCCATTGAGCATTTAGCTATTTTCTTTGGCAACCCCATATGTAGCCTAATCCATTTTTTTTAAAAGACCATAATTTGATCCAAAAGCTCCTAAGCGCTTTAAATTGTAGAATAAAGTTGAGTAAAGAGTGTGGCAAAATAAGAGAAAAATGGTGAAAGTGATGCCCCAAAGTTTAGTTAATGGTACATGAAAATATTGTGATCGAGGGTGGTTATCATAAGGATGCTTAGTAAAAATAAAGAAAAAAAAGAAAAAAAAAGGGGGGGGGGGATGGTTGTATATTCCCATCATAGTGTTTTAATTGAGTAACAAAATGGGAGAATAAGGGTAGAGTGGTTGTTAAAAGTTAGTGTAAATGGCATAATGTAGTGTATTAAGGCGCTTAGGGAGCATAGTCACCATTTCTGGTCAAAATAGTCCTACCCATCCCTTTAGCCTACTTTACAACCTGTAAAGACCTATTTGATCCTAACCTTAGAATTCTGATACTAGTGGAGCATTACAATAAGGGAAAGCATATGGTCATCAGTTGTAATCTAAGAATTCTTTGTGAGAGTGAGAGCAAGCAAGTTCCTATACCCATATTTCTGAAAAATGCAAAACTGTGAGTGATTATGGGTAACATTTTGTGTGAGCGCACATGTTTGATGATTTTTGGGTAGTTTTATATGATTTTTTTTGGCTTAACTTGTGCATACGAATTAACCAACTTAATGAGTCTATGTTGGAAGGTGAGTTGCTTCTAGTAATGATCAAGAAATCTACTCTTTATTAATAATTGTCGTGAATGTATTGTTGAAAATTTTGTGTTGCTCTTGGGAAGTTTAGTTAGGTATTTGCATGGATGTACTATTTTGTTCGAGGACAAACAAAGCTTTAAGTGTGGGGTGGTGATGTTGAGCGTATTTATACGTCTAAGAACCATAACTTACCCATGTTTTAGCTACGTTTTGAGGATAAAATACATACTTCATGCACTTTTAGTCCATTTTTAGTTAAGTGAGCTGACCTATGTGTTTAGCATGCTTTTCAGGTACTAATGAGGAAGATTTCAGCAATTTGGGGGACCCGTGGACAGCATAGGAAAACTTCACATAAAAAGGAAAGCAGCTCTTGGACTGAATGTGACGCATGAGAACTTTTTCCCGGGGAAACTCAATATTTTTAAATAGTTAAGGATGCAGTAGCAATTTATTATAGAAGGATGTTATTAAAAGCATGATTGCTGAAGTTTTAAGTCATTATTCAGATTCTGTATTATTTTGAAAACAAGAGAGGGAGCGGCTAGCTTGAGAGGACGGATACTTTCGCTAGTCATCTTTATCACCAATATCATTCTAAGCTTTGGTATGATGAAGATTTCTATTTTGATTTCTGTTTTATTCATGAGTAGCTAAGCTTATTTGTTAGGGATATGGAAACCTTGTAGTATACTCTCTATTGCTATGGGTTTTTGAATTTATGATGTGTTAATCCACTTATATGATTACTCTCTTCATTTTGATTGAATTCTCGTGGTTGCAAACATAGGGAATACGCCATTATAGCAATAACTTGTTCGATAGAAAAGTTACTATTTGGAAAAGAGAGTGTGACAAGAAAATAGGGTTTTCAACCTCTATTTTGCACGTTAATGCCCTAGCAGGATTAATATCTTGGAGAGTTCGTACAATTGGTTGTACACTTTGGATTCGAAAGAACTAAGGTGAATAAAATTCGTATAAGTGCATGCATGTATAAAATTCTTATTACTCATAGTCAATAGAGAAGTAGAAACTACAAGGTGGACATAACCCTAACTTGTCATTCTCTGTGATCAAATATAATTACACATATAATCTCATCGTTACACTGATAATATTATTGTGCACTTAAACCAAACCCCTCTTGCCTTGGAACCTTCGATCAATAGTCTAATAATAATCGCAATACTTAGTGATCATAGTATTCCCTGTGGGATTCGACATCCAACCCAGTTGAGTTCTATATTTGACAGCGACCGCTTATACTTTCTAACGAGAGTTGTAATTTGGGCGTATCAGTCACTGTGTGTGAAAGTCATAAATCAAAAGAACTATCTGAGTTATTTTACTGAGAATAAGACTGAGACTATGAGAAGTAGTCATCTAACCGACATGCCCCTTTTTTGTAAAGAGTTGGGGTCCAAACTGTAACCCCAATTAGAAGGGTGTCAATACTGTTCCACTGATAAGGACAAATTATGAGTGACCCTCATCTAGTAGTGTCCCTAAAGGAGAACAATGGAACTCTCAACTGGTTGTGTTATTCCACCTCATCAACCCTCAAATGTCAGTGTTGATGTTTCAACCTATGCTGGCTACATAGTTCCGGAATGCAAGGATTGCTTCTAAGGATCACACTCTCTACTGTAAGTGGGTTCCCTCATCCATGGTTTCTCTCGTTACTGAATCCTACTCCCAACTGAATAGACACTGAAATAATTATACTGATATGAACAGGACTAGGTTCACTAAATTCCTTGGACTGACGGAATATTACTTAATTCTGTTAATTGACTGAGTTCATGAGATTACTGAGTTTTCCTGAGTCATGCAACTAACTAAATTCTATTGAGTTCTTAAACTAACTGAGAATACTACTTATCATGGTGTGACTGAGGTTATCATAAAACTAACACTGACTCTAGGTACACAGCTAAATTGTTGAGTACAAGTACCCCTAGTACTCGATTGAATGAAACTGACAACAAATGACACTTCTTGAACACATGACCATAGTCAATAATTCATATTACAACCACTGGGAATTTTCATGAAGTATTTTTATGTCATAAGCGTACACATGAATAGAAATACATGTAAACATGTCATAATTTCATAAGTCTAATCTTATGAGCATTCAACCAAACCATTACAATGCATAACAATAACAAGGAGGTCAGTGTAAACTTAAGGGTAAGGCATGGATTCGTCAATTTGGTCACAATTGAGTCATAAAGAATAATTCTTATTCTCTTAGGCATTTTAGCAATCACCTTGCATGCATAACTTGAGGCTTAGGGATGAACATTAAAGTAAAACATCATGGAAACATTATTCACTTCAAATACAGGAATTCCAACCACATTCTAACATAATTTCATTATATGTATTACAGATTTTTAGTTGGTAATCATACAACAACATAAACATGGATATGATTCAATTCATAACATAGAATTCAAAATTTATATTTTTGAAAGGGTTTCTTGATCTTCATGGGTGAAAGGAACCCATGAATCAACACTTTACATAACTTAGATGGAAGTTTCTTGAACATTAACGGTGGAATCTCCTGGATTAGAACCTTTATTTGAAAACGTTAGACTTATTCTTGAGGGAATTTGAGAGAAATAACTATAATTTGGTTAAAACCTAGCTGAATCACGTGCTATATGCTTATATAGGGGTGGGAAATTGACCCTTTTTCCCTTAAAGATGCGGACATTTCATGACTAAAAATTAGGCATCGACGCGATTGGTGACGCAACACATCGATGGCATCAATGCGATACCCGATGTGTCGTGCCATGATCGTGACAAGCCTCAGTTGTATTTACTGGAAGTCCCTGCAACAATGTTAACTAACTCGATAGGCGACGCGGCTCTCCAATATAGCATTGGTCCACTATTTTGGACACCAAACGTGGTCTAAATGAGTTCCGAAAAATCTGAAACTTGTCTGGGAACACCTATCGACCTCTCTGATCATGAATCAACAAAAATATGGACCATTCAGGGATATTAGGTTCACAAAATTAGTTTTCCATCTTTTGAAGGCCAATAATAAACTAAGTTTGAAGTCTTATCTAGAATTTTCTAATTTGGGACCCATTGACAAGCATAAAAGACTGAATTAAGCTTAGAAATTTAGTGGGATCTTACACATAACCTCTCATTAAATATTTTATCTCAACAAAATGTATGAAGGCATCAAAGAGATTCATAATAAACCCTAACAAAAAGTGTAACTACGAAGCATGAGATAATAAGAATTGACATAGTGATGACCTTACACATTAGTTCTAGGGATAATAATCATCATAACATAAGGTATGAGTTTATTTGGTGATCATAGGCCTGATTTACACCAGTAATAATCATGAAATAAGGTTTCGAGGAAGATAGGAAAGAGAAGCATTCTATACCTTAGAAGATACATGAATAGACCTAAAACTTAGAGACACTATTCAACTATGCCCCAAACAATAAATAACATACTACATCATTTCCAACTTACAATATTCCCATATCACTTCTAAACACACGAATTTGAGTCCTGCTACACAGTGCTTTTATGTTGAATCCTATCGCAAAGTAAAAAAGTGCTAACTTAAACTACGGGATCCTGTACTCTACATCCCATTAAGAATATTACTTCACTTTATCACTACCATCAATCACACTCGAGTTTTTTTTTAATGATAGGAGTTCTAGCCACATAGCACATTTGTTTGAGTTTTCATCAATCACAACACTCAAGCCTATCATTTCCACACCCACTTCATGGATTCACCCACTAAGACTAGCAAATTTCTATCACTCTTACAAAGATTTTCATCACATTTCTCCTTCCTAACTATTTCACATAGTGATTGTTCATATACTTCTTATACCTTTTTCTACAACCTTAGCTCATGAAATCACATCAAAATTTTCACCTTCAAGAGCATCTACTCACCTGCTTAAAACATTACTATGATTCCACAACCACCATCATACTAACATATGGAGGGTCATTTAGGGACCCAAGTATAAGCATCATGAAAGGGAGTAACACTACTCAACTATAACCTATACTTATTTCACTACTCAAGGTGGAACTTGAGATGAAGATATGATACAATAGACATGAAGTGCTTCATACATCTAGTGTCTGGATCATAAGTATAGAGTAGTTCTAGCATAAACACAACACAACATTAATTCTTAGAACTGGGTAGAGTGTGATTACATGAGTGCACATATCAAGAGTTTATACCATAAGGTCAGAATTCATGAAGTCAACGATTGATACAAGGATTTATACTTAATGCTATTGTTCCTCATTTAATGTGCTGAAATTTGGCATGAATTAGCATAAACTTTATATCTTTGGGCTAGACCCGACATAGCATGTATCACTAACATATAGAAAGCATAGTTCCTTAGTACGAAACATGATATCAGACATCGATTCCTTTATGGACCATGGGCATCATCACATAGAGCTTGAATACATGAAAGATTGGATTTACTGAGACATTCTCTCTATAACGCCCCAAATCTGGTACCCAGAATGCTACAAGGTTCTCATGACACCAAAAGACCACAAACTAACCCATGACTGATAGCTGTACCTGAGCACTACATAATATACTGTATAAATATGGAATAAAAGGTTAAAAGTCCATAAAGTTCAAATATCTGATAAAACATAACATCTAAAAAATATGGTATATTAATACCAAAATAACTAAAATAACAATATGAACATGCTATCATCTAGGTCTCTACAATTGACTGAAGAAGATGTTGATGGGATATTTTCCCAACTAACTCCACCTACTGAAATAAACTATGTACTGAAAGAATGAAATAATCAAATAATAACATCCTCGAATGATGAAGACTCACTACTAGTCTGACTGCTTAAACTTGAATGCTACTAATGCTCTAGAGCTCGTGCTTCTAAACCAATGGTATAAACAGAATAGTGCAAATGCGTCAGTATGATTAAATATACTGGTATGGAAGTGAGGTAGGATGAATGCAAGGGTTCATATGCGTGAATAATATTGACAGACTAAGTAACATGAATGTGAGAATACATGTATGAATACGTGAACTGTAACTGAGATCATTACTTCACTGAAACTGAATACTGATAACATAAGTTTTTGTAAAAATAATGTACTATTATCTAAATAACTATGTCTGAGCGTCTTGTTTCTGATGGAACTAATTGAGTTTTGTACTGAGCCGAGTGACTGTATCTGACAGTCCTAAATTTTGTAGAACTATTTCAGTTCTATTACTGAGACTGACACTGAGACTGTAACTGTGGGAAGTAGTTATCTAACAAACATGCCCTAAATGAGATAATATAATTAAGTTGGAGTCTAATATGTAAACCCAAATTAGAAGGGTGTCAATACTGTACCACTGGTAAGAACAAGTTGTGAGTAATACCTTATCTAACCGGTACTCTAAGGAGAATGGTGGGACCCTCATATAACAGGTTAATTCACCTCATCAACCCTCATCTAATAGGTTAGATATATCAACCTATGCTAGCTATGTAGTTCTGGATCACAAGTATTTCTTTTAAGAATCACACCCTCTACTCGTAGGTGAGTTCCCAACCTTGGGGTCACTCAGTGTTGATTCCTACTCCCAATTGATTTAACACTGAATTAATTATACTAAACTAACTGGACTGAGTTTATTGAGTTTTGTTGACTGACAAAATATTACTAAGATCTGATAACTAACTAAGATTACTAAGATTACTGAGTTTTTCTGAGTCATGAGACTGACTGAATTCTACCTAACATGGCTTGACTGAGAGTATCTTGAAAACAGACAGTTTCTCTAGGTGCACAGCTAAATTATCGGGTACAAGTACCCCAGGACTCGATAGCACGAAACTGACAAGACATGACACTCCCTGGACTCACAACCATAATTAATAATCCATAATACAATCATTGGGGAATTTCATGAGGCACTTGATTATGATGGTTTCGAACATAAATAGGAATGCATATAAGCATGTCATAATTTCATAGGGCTAATCTCTTGAACAATCCATCAAAAAATTTAAATGCATAACAATAACATGGAAGTCATTTTGAACATAAGGGTAAAGCATGGGTCATCAATTTTGTCATAATTAAGTCCTAAAGCATGATTCTTATTCTCTTGGGAATTTTATCAAACACATTGCATGTACAACCTTAGGCTTAGGCATATACACTAGTTCATATAACATGATTACTGTAATCAACTCAATTTAAATGTTTCCAAACCCACATACTAGCATAATTTCATGAAAAGTACATAAAGACTCCATCTTGGGATTCATACAACCACATCAAAATAATTAAAATCAACTGACCGCATGGAAAGCACAATTCATGAGTTTAAAATGTGATTCTTAAGCTTCATGGGAAAAGCAAACCCATGAATCGATCCTTTAGATACCTGGGGAGATGATTTCTTAAAGATTGGTGGAGGAAAGCTTAAAGTTTTTCCTTGGGATTAGACACCTAGGTTTTTTTGGTCTTGGGGATTGATCTTTTAGGGAAACCCTAATTTGGTTTTATAGATGAATAATAAAGTTATGAGCTCTGGTCTTGTTTAATTAGGGGTTAAAATGGGTGGAAAATATACAAATAACCTTTTAAAAATGGCTTAAAATTGATGATCGGAAGTGGCGACGGCTTGATGGTCCGTTGGTCCATCCTATAGTACTTGGCCAGAACCTGAACTTTCTACCTCGTTTGCGATGGTTTGGGCGATGGTCCATCGCTAGATCAACGGTCCATCAATCCTGGCCATCGCACTTGGCTAGAAGATGTGTTCACTACCTTATTCACGACGGTCCATAACTAGCTCGATGGTTCGCCATCCTGACTGTCGCTTCAAGGAAGTATCGACATTTCTCTGTAAAACGTTCATAACTTCTTACTCCGATACCTGATTTGGACGAAATTAGTATTGTTGGAAAGCCAATTAAATTTCCCACATGATAAAAAGTCAAAATTAGAGAAATTCTATATGATTTAAAGATTAATTATTTAGGAAGTCATAACTAACTCTTCTAGTTACTAGATTTGACTTCAAGAAAGTTTGGGGTTTAACAATTGCTTTTAGTTTGGAGGTTGGAACATTACATGAGTTGCATAGAGAACTCAACCCATAGACATAGGAAAGACTAGAATTCGTATTACATTTATAGAATGAACTCTTAAACTGAAGTAGGAGGAATATGCTTGAATAAGAATAGGTTTATCATGGCTCCTCCACGTAACTTGCCACCCTGAGAAAATTCAGGAACTACCTTAATTCACCATCTCACCCTTAGATCAACATCACAACCCTAGACCTGCAGACATATCCCCTCATAAAATATACAACCTCAAATCTTAATAAAATAGGGGGTTAGTATACACATGAACACAACTCCTCTCAATAATATTAATAAAAACACACAATTTTCTTTTTAGGACCTCCCCCTTTAGGGACACTAATCTTAACTTTCTCCAACCCCTAAAGTCATCAACTTATGAAAAACATTATCATGGGCCAGGACATCCATTTTTCTCAACACTTACTGCCCTGGTCTTCAACTTCTTAGGATACTAGAATCACACCTCTAATCATATAACTTACAACTTAATAAAATTTGTAAAACATTTCCAAAGGTACATATTGACTACCGATATTTCCTAAATTCAACTCTACATAATGCTATACAACAACTCCCAGACTTCTTCATACTACAAGATTTGAGAATGAAATCTAGGTACACATGACACTCATACATATCACAACTTATCTAACAACATGCTACCTCGGGGTTCAACTTATTCTTTTATAATTACACTCTTATCCACTTAATGAATCAACCACAATTCATCACTTTTAATGCTAATCCTGAAGGATATATATATATATATCACATTTCCTACTCCGTTACCACAAGTTTCCAACCTAGATGATTTCACACTTCATATCAAACCTACTAATTAATTTCCACAAAACACGCATCATTAACCTTAATCTACTATTCTCACTACCACAATCCACATCTAAAGTTTAAGTATATTGTCTAACAACAACAATCATATGGAGCATGCCATATACTATACCAATCAATCGAATAGAAATATAAACCTAAGCCTCTTATTTCACAAACTATTTCCCATAAGTTCATCCTCTCGACAACATTACTACTATAGCTCAAAATCTACTACATACCTTCACACACGTAGTACTAGTTCACAACGACTAGAGAAAAGACAATCAAAAGGGGTAAATTAACATAATAGGGATAATCGATCTTAATCTTATATTTTATCCCATTACGATCATATCAATATATTCCACTTTCTCACATCATATTTACTTACCCATGCACACATTTTGACTAACATCAAATTCCCTCTACACCAATGAGTCTCTACCTATAATTTATTGACTAAACTACCTCTTTCCATTCACAACCAATAAATGATTTATACAACCACCATTACTATTCATTTATAGATTCTTCCTTATTATTGAATAAATAATAATCATCGACAACCACTTCCTTCACCGACTACCATACAATCTACAAATATTACTAACGCACTAGTCTATCATTATAAAATGGCAACCTTTAAGACTATGCAAAATTTATCATCTTATATTAGTCCTTTAAACTTGTCAAGGGGGTACCATGCTTCGAAAATCCTAACTAAGCTTCTAGACTTGGTTTATTTTAGCCTTCGAAATTTAGCAATCCTATTTCATGACCCTAAAATCCTTAAATGGTCTATATTTTTGTTGATTCATGATCAAGAAGGTCAAGAGGGTTTTTAGGATAGGTTTGGTTTTTAGGATAGGTTTAGGATTTTTTGAAACTCATTTAGACCACATTTAGTGTCAAAAAATTGTGGACCAACGCGATATTGACGGACCGTATCACGTATCACATTGGTTAACATTGTTGTAGGGACTAGTAGTTAAACTACTGAGGCTTGGCATGATTCTTCAGATATCGCGTTGATACATCAACGCGCCGCATCACCAATCGCGTCGATGCCTAGTTTTCAGTGATTAAATATCCATGGTTTTAAGGGATAAAGGGTCAATTTTCCACCCCTATATAAGCTTATAACATGATATTCAGATCTTATTTCACTAAAATATTATTTTTACTCTCAAATAATTGAAAGAATAAGTCTAGGGTTTTCATAGGAGCTTTACATTCAAGATATTCTACCGTTAGTTTTCAAGAATTTTCCATTCAAGGTATCTCAAGTGTTCATTCATGGATTCCTTTCATCCATGAAGCCCAAGAATCCAATTTTATGTTATTAATTGTGTTGTTTATGTTGTGGATTGATTATGTTCATTTAGTTATTGTTTTAGAATTCCCAAGTTGGAATATTTATGTGGTGTTCATGAAACTACGCTAGTATGTGGGTTGAAATTTATAAAATTGAGTTGAATTAGGGAATCATGTGTTATTAATTTGACATCACGCCTAAGCCCTAATTTATTCATACTAGGTGTTTGATAAAATGCCTAAGATAATAATACTTGTGCATTATGACTCAACAAAACCTAAATGATGAATTCATGTTACCATTTTAACAAAATGACTCCCACACTATTGTTATGCCTTGTAATAGATTGATGAAATGTTCATGAGGTTAGGCTTAGGGAATTAGGACCTATTTATATACATTATTATTCATGTCAAAGCTTGTGGTATGCAAATATTTCATGAAAATCCCCAATGATAGTACTTTGAATTGTTGACCATGATTATGGGCTCTAGAAGTTTCATGTCTTATCAGTTTTATGTTGTCGAGTCCTAGGGGTACTTGTACCCAACAACTTAGTTGTGTTCCCAGAGCCAGTGTCATTTTCATGATAAATCTCAGTCACGCCATGATTAGTAATATTCTCAGTAAGTTTCAGAACTCAGTAGAATTCAGTCAGTTGCCTGACTTAAGACAACTCAATAATCTCAGTAATCTCAATCATTTATTAGATCTTAATAGTATTCGGTCACCTAATGGAACTCAATGAACTTAGTACAGTTTAGTTTAGTTAATCATGTTCAGTGTCTATTCAGATGAGAATAAGATTTAGCATCGAGTGAGCCGAACGATGGGAACTCACCTGTTAGTAGATGGTGTGATTCTTAGAAGCAATCCTTGTGCTACAGAACTATGTAGCCAGCATAGGTTGAGATATCCAACCTGCTAGTTGAGGGTAGATGAGGTGGCTCAGCCTGTTATATAAGGGTCCCACCGTTCTCCTTAGAGTACTTGTTAGACGAGGGATTTCTCATAGCTTGTCCTTACCAGTGGTGCAGTATTGACACCCTTCCAATTGTGGTTACAGGTTGGACCCCAAATCTACTTAGAAAAAGGGGCATGTCGGTTAGATGAATTCTCCCATAATTTTAGTTATAGAGTCATGACTGTGAGATACTGTCACCCAGTTTCATTAATAGAACATAGATAGTTCTATAGAACCTAGGACTGTCAGATCCAGTCCCTCAGCACAGTCGTGAAGTATCAGTTATATCAGGTTTCAATAATTCATGTTATCAAAATTCAGACTTAGTAGTCAGTATTACTCATAAATCTAGTTACAGTTATACATTCATGTATGTATTCTCATGATCATGTTATATAGTCATTTAGCATTGTTCATGCATATGAACCCCTTGCATTTAGCCTAACTAACTTTCATACCAGTACATTCAATTATACTAATGCATTTGTGGTATGGTGTTTTATACCATAGGTTTAGAAGAATGAGCTCCAGAGCATTAGTAGCATCCTAGTTTCAGCAGTCATAGTTAGCAGTGAGTCCCCATCATTCGAGGATATTATGATTTGATTATTTCATATCTTTATTAACTAGTTATTTTAATAGTTAAAGTTAGTTGAGGATATCTCCCATCAACTACTTATTCAAACAGTTCAGCCAGTTAGAGGCTTTCAGACTTGATGTTTACAAATAGTTATTTCTGTTTTTGGGTATTCCAATACTCCGTTCAGATATTGTTTTATCAGACATGTTACACTTTTGAACCTTATGGCCTTACAACTTATATTCTGCATTTATACAGTATATCATGCAATGCTCAGGTACAAATATCAGTCATGGGTTAGATCATGGTCCTTTGGGGTCACGGGTACTGTGTAGTATTTTTGGTATAAGATTCGGGGCATTACAAAGTAGGTTTCAAAGCCTAAGGTTCAATAGTATCCTACAAAGTCTAAAAACCGCATCTAGTAGAGTGTTGTGCATGGCTGTGTTGCGCTCCATATTTATGTACATGGGAACAGTTTCCCTTCTTTCAGTATTCATGTCGGGCTAGTGATATTGAGCTCAAGTCTAACTACTAGTCTAATTCATTTCTCCTTTTCTTCTACAGAACATGCCTCCCAAGATAAGAAACAAAAATTAGTCATCCCCTCTACCTGTCCAAGTAGATCCCTTGGATGAACATGTTTCTCACGTAGAATTTAGAGTTGTATTCACTACTCTTGCTAGATAGAGTATTCTCTTAAGTTTACTAAACTAGATAGATATGCTCCTCATGTAGTGGCAGACAATAGGGATAAAATGAGTAAGTTTGTGTCTAGGGTGAATGATAATGTGGTCAACGGGTCCAGATCTGCAATGTTGATTAATAAGATGGACATAGCTAGGCTTATGATCAATGCTCAATAGATAGAAGAGAAGAAAATTAAGATAAGAGAGAAGCAGAATAAGACAAAAAGGATAAGTAGTTTAAACTTTGCTTAGCCAGTGATCCACTTCCAAAATTCAGAGATGGCAATAGAGATAGGGAGCCAGGCTCTAAGTCTTAGGTAAGTGTTTGCAGTGCCCGAACCTATCCTCTTTGTCAAACATGTGGCAAGCACCATCAGGGAACATACAAAGGTGGGAGTGATGTTTGCTTCGGATGTGTAAAGCCACACCACAGAGGCAGAGATTATCCTCAGCTAGGTCCTCAAGGTCAGTGTAACCGCTCTTCAGCTCAGTCTGGTCGCCCAAATCAACAGGGTTCCACTTCTAGTGCTACTAGTGGGTAACACCCAAATAGACTCTATGTTTTTTATTCTCGACAGGATCAGGAAAATTCTACTAATGTAGTTACTGGTACGTCACAGATTTTTCATTTGTATGTTTATTCTTTGATAGATCTAGAAGCTTCTTTTTCTTTTGTTACTCTTTATATAGCAGTTGATTTCAGAGTCAGTAACAAAATTCTAGCAGGGCCCTTCTCAGTCTCCACTCCAGTGAGTAAAACCATTATATCCCGATGGGTAAACAAGAACTATCCGATTATGGTATCTCAGAAGGCCACTTCAGTAGACTTAATTGAATAAGAGATGACTGATTTTGATGTCATTCTCGGCATGGATTGGCTTCATTCCTGCAATGCCATAGTATACTGCAGAAATAGAATTGTCCAGTTTTAGTTTTCTAATAAACTTGTCCTAAAGTGGATCGGTAGTACTTTAATTTTGAAAGGTCAGCCTATTTCTTATTTTAGGCATGAAAAATGATATTTTAGGGATGTATCTATTATCTTGTTTGAGTTAAGAACCCTAGAATCAAAACTCCCAGTCTTGAATCAGTCCAGTAGTGAATTAATATTCAGATGTCTTTCTCGAGGATGTTCCAAGAATTCCTCCCAAAAGGGAAATAGACTTTGATATTGATCTTATTCTAGATACTCAGCCTATATCTATTCCTCCATACAAAATGGCACCAGCCAAACTTAATTAATTTCAAGAACAATTGAAAGATCTCCAAGATATGGGATTCATCAGACCCAGTGGGTCCCCATGGGGCACACCAGTCTTATTCGTATGAAAGAAAGATGATTCTCATAGAATGTGCATTGATTACCATCAACTCAATAAAGTCACAGTCAAAAACACATATCCACTTCCTAGAATCCATGACTTCTTTGACCAACTTTAGGGTGCCAGCTATTTGTCCAAGATCGATCTCAGATCAGGCAATCATCAGCTCAGAGTTAGAGAATGTGACATTCTAAGAATAATTTTCCATACTCGGTATTGTAACTTTGAATTCATAGTTATGTCCTTTGGTCTTACCAATGCCCTAGCAGTTTTCATGGACTTGATTAATCATGTGTTTAAGCAGTACTTTGACATATTCGTCATAATCTTCATAGATAACATCCTTGTTTACTCCCGCAGTGAGCGTTATCATGCAGACTATCTTAGAATTGTATTGTAGACTATAAAAAATCATCAGTTATTTGCCAAATTTAATAAGTGGACATTTTAGCAACGATCAGTAGCATTCCTTAGTAATATCATTTCCGGTGATGCCATTAGAGTTGATTTTCAAAAGACCAAAGCAGTAAGAAACTGGCCTTGCCCTGTATCTCTACCAGATACTGAGAGATTTTTATGTTTAGCTGGATATTACAAATGGTTTGTTGATATAATTTTTTCTATTGCATCACTTATTTCCAGATTGACACAAAAGAAAATCTGCCTAGTTTCTATGGTCAGATCCTTGCGAAAAGAGTTTTCAGGATTTAAAGACTCGATTCACCTTAGCTCTAATTTTGGCTCTTCCAAATGGTACAGATGGGCTCGTGGTGTGGTGTGATGCATCCAGAGTAGGTTTTAGTTGTTTCTTCATGTAGTTTGATAAGTTCATAGCCTACACCTCCAGACAGCTTAAATCCCATTAGAAAAATTATCCTACTCAGGATCTTGAGTTAGCGGCCATAGTTTTTGCCTTACAGATTTGGAGGCATTACTAGTACGGTGGTCATGTAGATGTTTTACAGATCATAAGAGCCTTCAGTATATCTTTTCTCGGAAAGATCATAACCTCTATCAGAGAATATGGTTAGAGCTCTTGAAAAATTATGACATGAATTTCCTTTATCATTTGGGCAAAGGCAATATAGAGGTCGACGCCCTCAATAGACTGTCTATGGGTAGTGTTGCTCATGTTGAGGACAATAAGAAGAAGTTAGCTCATCAAGATTGTGCAAAGTATAGTTGCATGTTAGGTAAGGATTATGTAATGGGAAACAATTAGTATATTGTGCCTTATCCTATTTAGGGTACTTGGGATAAAAATGTGACCCAAACCTTTGTATAAAAAACTTTCTATGGCCTTAGAATCCCATCACCTTTGATTATACGCATGTTAACCATAGAATGATAATAAGAAACCTTTTGTATAGGAATCATTATTTAACTTTAGTGAGTTAGACCATATTTTTCTAACTTATAGTATTATTATTATGTTAGTTACATATATTTTTGGGCTTGAGGCCATGGTTACAATGTCAGTTGGACTCTAGGTTAGTATTCGAACCTTAAAAGGGCATGATTCTAGTTTATGGATACTTAGGCATTTGTTGTTGTATTGTTTCGATACTGGTGATGTCATGCATACTTTTAGGTGCACTTATGCTATCGTAGTGGTATGATTCTAACCAAAACCATGATTTTACTACTATTTTTTTAAAGAGAATTTATTCCTGCTTTTTACTTTTGAAATGAATTCTTTTATAATGGGAAACTTACCACCTTATTTTATGATTTATGATCTTTTGAAACTAAAGATGATGATTTGGAAATTAGATCGAGATTGATTTATCTATTTTTATCAACTCTTGTACCACTACTATTTACTTTGGTTGAGAGAGATCCGACCCTTTCTACTATTTTATGTTGATTTAGTCTCGTAGTTGATCTTGGGAAATGTTATCTTGCCATCACCATCATAATTATTTGGTTCTTATATCTATCGACCTTATGGGAGGTTGCAAAGGTATAAGCTATGATTGCTTTTTGTTGAGTGCTTGCTTGAACTTTTTGAGCTTATGGGGTCAAATAGGTTATTGTTTGTTTGGAAAAGCTTGTTACTTTATTATTAATTCTTATGGATAGTTTGTGGTAGGATGATTACACACCGGTACCCTTGATTATCAGTTCATATCTGATTTATTTTCTTTCTTATAGTATGACATTGTGGGTTTATCTTATATTTAGTCAAGCCTTGGTTAGAGACCCTGATTAGGCTAGTATTAGCTTTCCTTCTTGGCTATGATTCTCGAGAGGTTAGATTGGTTCCCTTAGGTTATTATCACTTACTTTAGTCCTATATATGTGTTTATGCCTGAAAATATATATACATATATATATTATGATATAACCATATATCCCTCTATTTCTTTATTTATTCAAATTTTATAGATATCATTTGGCCTGGTATTATTCCTATATATCCTTCCTTCACTCATCATCTATATATTGGCAAGTGATACACATCATTGTACTTTAGTTCCTAAATACATTTAGAATAAGGATAATTTACCCTTACTGTCCCATTAGCATGATTATGTTTAATATCCTGCATAGTTTCCTGTAGTTTATATTCCTATTTTATATGTTATTTATGCTTGTATTGTCTTTGG
Source organism: Capsicum baccatum var. pendulum (assembly GCA_030864225.1). NCBI lineage: Eukaryota > Viridiplantae > Streptophyta > Magnoliopsida > Solanales > Solanaceae > Capsicum > Capsicum baccatum. The sequence continues at coordinate 228,667,287 of CM061556.1, forward strand.
AGCTCAATCAGCTAATGTCTACTGAGTACCATATATTTGGTACTCATACTACACTTCTGCAGCTTGTAGGTCATAGTATGAGTTTTTTTCATTAACGTGTACTTCATGCAGAGCAATTATTGATCAACTATTTTAGGTGAAATCCTGACATTCAGAGTATTCTTGCTCTTTCTTGTATGGATTAGAATTGCCTCCCTTTCATATTTTAGATACGGTTTGTACATATATATTTATTCAATATTTCACTTTGCACTCTGATTGTATTTGAAGCTTTTGTACTAACTTCACTAGGTCTTGAGATTGTATTCTATATTAGTCTTTTATTTAAATTCATTGTGTTATTTTCTTCATTTCTCTTGATAGTCTATTACTAGCAGTTTTTGACTGTGGATTTCTTACCTACTATTGGGTTATAGTAGGTGTCATAATGACTTGAGAAATTGGATCGTGACATAGCTTGTGGGGTATCTAATGTTGTTGTCCGATCCCTAGGTAGGATACACTTACCTTTCTTTATACTATACTCTGTTATATTATTAATGTGGTATTGTGCCAATAGTTGGTGGGTATTTGTGCCTTGAATAATTTATTAGATATTATTAATTTTTTTAGCCTATTAGAAAATCATACGATAGATTTCGGCCTTGAATTTCTTGAGGTTGGTAGTTATTTCTCCTTTAGAAAGTGGTTTATCTTACTCAGGGTACTTGACATTTAACTTATTACCCTTAGTCTAGGATAGCATAGTTGCTTGCTTTAGGTTGGGTTTTTGGGACTTGTAGTTAGATTTATTTCCTAATCAAGGTAAAATACCTTAGGATAGTGTCTTTTCCTATAGTAAATAGCATTAAAAAACCTAGGTGGCTAGTTATTAGGACTAGAAATGTTTTCTCAGTATATTGTGGTTGTTGATTTTGTATTTCTGTAGTTTATCCCTTTTGGCCTTGATTCGTGACCTTAATCATAATATTCAAAATCTTACCCTACTTTAAATAAAACTATCCTTGTAAAATAGAAAAAAAAATTGACTCGGATTAAATCAGGACTTTGGGTTATTATTACATATTGCTCATTTAGTTTTGGTTCAAGTTTGGTATCTATTATTACTGAATATTATCCTTTGGTTCCTGTTGGAGTCTGACATCTAGATATGTTATTTCTGATTTGTTAGATCCGATTTGAGTCCAGATCTAGGTTGTATTAGCTATTATTTGTTAGTTTTGGTTTGAGTCCTACATCAGATTGTAGTATTTATTTCTTGTTAATTCCGGTTCAAGTCCGACATTCACTATTATTGACTAAAAATAGAGAAATCTGGGTTCGGATTGGTATGTTCATGGTGATGACTAGAGGAACAATCTATGGTATTCCTACCGCACTTCTTACTCGCTCTTACTATACTTATAATTGTACTTGCACTTATATTAGTATTACTCTTCTCTTGTACCAACCCTATTTATCATAGCTCGATGAAATTAATTGCTCGTGCATTCTTAATGGGATTATGGTGGTCCTTTTAGGTTATATCTTGACATTTATTTATTCATTTGAATTACTTATATTTGATTTATCGTATTTGCTTAGCATAATCGATTATTCCATTTCTAACCCTCACTTATTGCCTTTAGTATATATTCATACTTTATCTATGCTTTTGTTATAACTGATCTCTCTTGGCCTATGCTTCCTACTGAGTACCCTAGGCTTTAGTACTCATAATACTTTTAGGCATCTTTTTCCTTGATTCAGCTTCTAGTATGATCCATCACCATTGACACTGATCTCGATTTTTGCTATTATTTTGATAGTATTATTTTGTATATCCTGAGACTACTATGTATATATTGGATTTGTCTAGTGGTTCCTTTTGTGTATTGTTTCTTATACTATGTTACAACCAAAAATTAACAATCATGATGGCACTTGTCTCGGCGTATCTTGACAAGTAAATCTATCACCCAAAAAATTACACAAAAAGGGAAAAAGACAGCAATACCCCCAATGTAAGACTGCTAGAACGAAGCCAAACCAAATAATATAATAAGTGCATAAAGAATATAATCAACAATTCAGCCACAAAGACCTACTTCTCATGAATGATCCCTAAAATCAACTAAAACCAAGAAATATAGAATTTATGCATCAAAACAAGACTAACGCTACTCATATTGCCTACTTTTAATTTGGGGTTAAAACGGGTCCCCTAAACGAGTTTACAAAAATGAAGGGCAAAATTATAACTTTACTTCAAAAATATGTTCCTCATACTTTCAGGAATCTCCAACTAAAAACTCATGTCAAAATGAGTCAAAAACGAGGTTCAAATCAAAGAAAATCATTTTCGAACTTTACCGGGTAAAACCTTTGAAATCCATTTTAAAATCAAGAATTGAAGTTGTTTTGAAGATGAAATTGAGGAAACACTAGAAATTACAAGATTAAGAACATTATTCAAGAGAAAAGGTTTAGAATTTGGGGATAAATCAAGTACTAAGGTTTTGGGGTATTTGAACAATTAATCAAGAAATTTGATAAAGACAAGGGTGAATTCTCATCTTAAATCTGTAAAAGAAACAAGAAAGAGATGTTAATCTAGCATCCCAAACACCCACAAGCTTCACTTTTAGGCTCTTGCACTATTTTAGGGTTTACCTCTCTGCAGGAAAGATGAAAAATGAGCAAAATCGGGTGAAAAGGGTTATTTATACTCATAGAAGGTTACCAGGTACATAAAACATAAAAGGCATTCCTCAAATGAGTTTTACTCTTTGTGATCTAGGTTGCACCAGCAACCTGGAGCACTAGATTATCTAAATCTAAAATGGACTTCGGTGGGTGTCTGGGATTCTTTTGGAATTCTATATATGCAAATGAACTATGTAACCACACTAAATTTGATTCTCCGAGCTCAGTGGTGATACCAGAATTTTGAAAAAACGTCGTTTTCACAAAATCAAATCTAGAAATCAAAAATCATAATTTTCCAAATCGAGGGTCAAAATGAGATTTAAAAGCCACAAAACCACACCATGTTACCACCCTAAAATCAACGTTTCGAATCTGCTATGCAGTTAATTCAGCCATCCATCCCATGGATCAAAAGATAACCACAAAACTCAAAAATAAAACTTCTGAAGCCTCCAAAAACTACAATATTTAACAAGTGGTACCCAAATACATCGGGAACCATGCCAATAACCCACATACCCCAGAAATACCACAATATAACTATGGAGAAGGGTAAAACCATCAAATCACACAATGGTAAAAGAAGTACTTGAATCCACAAAGAGCTGCGGATAAGAACTTGCATATCAAACTTGACCTCCCAAGTAGCTTTATCTACAGGTCGATGTCGCCACTGAACCTTAACAACAGGGATAACTATAGAACGTAACAATCTAACATCTATAGCCAAAATAGAGACTTAATCCTCAACAAAAGACAATAGCTCATGTAACTGAACCAACTACCAATGAATGACATGAGACTCATCAAAAATATAACGGTGAAGCATAGAAACATGAAAAACTAGATGAACAGCTGATAAATTCTGAGGAAAAGCTAACTCTTAAGCCACATCACCAATAGTCTGAATAATCAAGTGGTCCAATATACTTGTGGGTATGCTTTCCCCCTTTTCCAAACCTCATCACACCCTTCAAGGGTGAAACTCGAAGCAAAACACAATCACTAACACCAAATCTCAAGGTACAAAGCCTATAATCTGCATAACACTCCTGCCAACTCTAAGCCGCTCTATGTCTATCTTGCATAATCAAAACTCTGTCCAAAGACTCATGAATCAAGTCTATACCTCAAGGTCTCACCCTTAAAGAATCAAACCAACCCACTAGAGAGCGACAACGCCAACCATTAGAAGCCTCAAAAAGAGCCATATCAATTCTAGAATGGTAACTGTTACTAAATGCAAACTCCGCTAAGGCCAAATATTGCTCCCACTAGCCACAAAAATCCATCACACAAGCACAGAGCATATACTCTAAAACTTGCATTGTCCGTTATGACTGACCATCAGTCTGGGGATGAAATACTTTACTAAGGTCAACCCGAGTACCCAACTCATCTTGAAAATTCATTCAAAAGTGCAAAGTGAGCACAAAACCTTAATCTAAAATGATTGACATCGGCATACCATGACGTTGCATAATCTTGTAAATATAAATATGAGCCAGCCTCTAAGCACTGTAAGAGACTTGCATAAGAAAGAAATGTGCAGACATGGTCAATCGATCTACAATGATCCAAATACTATTAGATCCATAGAAAGTGCGAGGTAACCTAGTCAGGAAATCCGTGGTAATCTACTCCTATTTTTATTCGGGAATGGGTAGCCTGTGAAGGAATCTACTAGGTCTTAAATACTCGACCTTCACCCACTGACAAAAAAGTCAATGACTTACAAATAAGCTACCTCCTTCCTCCTACCACCCCACCAGTAATGCCACCTCAAAGCATAATACATCTTCGTTACTCTCGGATGGATAGAATACCTTGAACAATATGTCTCCTTCAGAATCAACCTGATCAAATCACCCGCTCTCGGCATATTAACTTGGCCCCCAATATTCAAAATTCCATCCAAATCAAGTGAAGCTCCCTTAGCCTCACCACTCAACACCTTGTCTCGAATTAATCTCAATACCATATTATCAAACTAATGATCTTAAATTTTCTCCATAAAAGAATATCTATATTCCATAAAATATGAAAACATACTCAGGTATCAAAATATCAAGACTAACTATATGGTTAGTTAAAGACTGGACCTCAAATCCTAAAGGCCTCTTCTAGGTCAAAAGATGTGCCAAGCTACCAATGCTAGTCAACTTCTGGCTCAAGGTATTCGGAACCATATTAGCCTTCCCAAATGATAGAGAATAGTCAAGTCATAATCCTTGAGGAAACCAAGCCAACAGTGTGTCCTTATATCAAGATCTCACTGGTAAAGAAGTACTGAAGGCTACGATGTTCCGAGAAAATCTCACAACATAAACCATACAAATAGTTCCTACATAACTTAAAATCAAAAACAACCGCGCACAGATCCAAATCATGGGTAGGGTAATTCCTCTTATGGTGCTTCAACTGAAAAGAAGCATACATAATCACCTTACTATGTTGCATCAACACAACACCTAACCCAATACTTGAAGTATCACAAAACACGGTAAAACCCACGCCCTCCTTGGGTAAAGTTAAGATAGGAGATAAAGTCAATAAGTCCTTGAGCTTTTGAAAGCTTGACTCACACATATCAGACTACTAAAGAAATCTTCTTCTAAGTCAACTTAGCCAAAGGAGTTACAACAGTAGAGAATCCCTTAACAAAAATCGATAGTACCCGGCCAAGCCAATGAAACTTTGAATCTCAGTGGGCGAAGTAGGTCTATCCTACTAACGAATGCTGCAATCTTAGGTGGATCAACCATAATATCCATCTTAATCAACACATGATCCAAGAAAGAAACAACCTCCAACCAAAACTCACACATAGAGAACTTGGCATACAAGTTGTCATCTCTCAATCTCTAAAGCACAATCCACAAATGTTCTTTATGATAAACCCCACTCTTTGAAGACCAAGATATCATCTATAAATACAATAGCAAAGGAGTCGAGATAGGATCAAAATATCCAGTTCATCAACTCCATGAACGCGGGAGAGGCATTGGTTAATTCAAAAGACATAACCAAGAACTCATAATGATTGTATTAAGTCCAAAAAATTATCTTCTAAATATCCAAAGCTCTAATTCTAACTAGTGATATGCGAACCTCAAATCAATCTTCAAAAATACCGTAACACTCTAAAGCTAGTCAAATCGATCATTCATACGAGGGAAAGGATACTTATTCATAACCTTCATATTGTTCAACTATTGACAATAATTACGTATCCGCATAGACCCATCCTTCTTTTACAGAAAAAATAGGTACACCTCGACGTGATACACTAGGTTAGATAAATCCCTTATCCAATAAATCCTGCAACTGATCCGTCAATTCTTTTAATTTTTCTAGGGACATCTTATAATGAGGAATAGAGATAGGCTTGGTGCCCAGCTCAACACCAATGCCAAAATTAATATCACGATCAAGAGGCATACTAGTCAAATAAATAGAGAACACGTCTACAAACTCACGCACAACACAAACAAAATCCAAGAAAGAACGTGAAACAATACTAGTCTTATAAATCAGTGCCAAATAAGATAAATATCCACTCTCAACCAATATATAAGGACAAACATAATATATGATCCTCTTAGGAAATAAATAAAGCATACTTTTCCAAGTTATCCTTGTGTAACGACCCGAAATTTCCTCCCGGGGTGTCACACGGTGCTTAAGGCTATAAGTATCCCCAAGCTAATCCATTGAGCCTATTTCTAGTAATAACACTCATATCAAGATAAAATAATTCAAACAGTAGCATAGTCATACCATATGAAAGCAAATATGGAGAAAATGCTAGGTCCTAATGACCAAGCAATACTGGAAACATTAACACATCCACAATCTGATAACTAGTCTGACAAAGCCTCTACAAATCCATAAACTATAGAGGCATTGGGACAGGAGCCCAACTTACTTAAAATGAATTATAAATAACAACATAGTCTCTCAAAATATGGAGATGTCTGAATATAGGTCCTCGAACCATGAGGACTCACCACTGAAGGAATGTAGATAGAGGTACTCGAGAATTATTGATGAGGTTGGGACTGAGCACCTGAACCTATATTATAAGACAATGTAGCATATAGATGTATATATGGATCAACACTCGAGAATGTACTGAGTATGTGGGGGTGCATGCATTTATATAAAACAGCATCAATGCTCTTTAATCAAATCATGCATGTAATAAGTAATGACTCACATAACTTGATTAAGTATAAAATGAAAAGCTCATGAATCATGTAAAATGGAACATGTAACATAATCTCGTGATTCATTATACTTTTAGCTTTTGAATTTGTAATCTTCTCTTATTCCCATTACTCCAGGCTAAAAGAAACTTTAAGCAATACCTTCAACACATGCATATGCCTCATGGAGAGTAAAAATTCTTTAGTGCTCAAGAACTCATAACTTTTTTCGACTCAAATAGTTGGAATTTGGAATCATATAACATTGGAACATACTTGAAGTCATTTCATTAACGTTAGGAAAATATCTCTTTTCAAGCTTTAGGGAAAAATACACGCATCATGGGAAAGTATTTTAATTTGAAAGGAAAATATCTTATCTCAAAGCTTTAGTTTTAAGGGAGATTCTCTTAACCAACATAAACCATGCTAGCTACATGGAGTCCAACATTTTGTCCTCCTAAGGAAGAGACCTCACATTGGGGAGAGGTGTCATACTCTTGCCAAGGAGTATAACCTCAAGTCAGTGATCACTTATCTCGGCCTCGGGCCTAATATCTCAGACTTAGGCCCAACAATCATCTCGGTCATAGGCCCAACCTACAGTGGCACATGTTTCTAAGATAGGAAGTGAATAAGTATTCCTACGTATGAAATCTCCTATCCTGTGATCATTCTTGAGTACATGACTTACAATGAATGTCCTAGTGATAGTATAACTTATGATGCATTAATCATGTTCAAGAAAGATGATTCTCTCAGGATGTGTATTGATTACCATCAAATCAACAAGGTCATGGTCAACAATAAATATCCTCTTCCCATGATTGATGAACTATTCGACCAACTTCAGGGTGCCAGTTACTTCTCCAAGATATACCTCAGATCAATCTATCATCATCTTAGAGTTAGAGAATATTACATTCTGAAGACAACTTTCCGTACTCGGTATGGTCACTTTAAATTTTTGGTCATGTCATTTGGTGTTACCAATTCCCCTGCAGCTTTTATAGATTTGATGAACCGTGTGTTCAAGAAGTACTTCGACATATTTATCATAGTCTTTATAGATGATATTTTGGTCTATTCTCGCACAGAGCATGATCATGCAGACCATCTCAGGATTGTTCTGCAGACTCTCAGGGATCACCAGTTCTATGCTAAGTTCAGCAAGTGTGAATTTTGGCTAAGGTCAGTAGCATTCCTTGGCCATATTTTTTTCGGTGATGGCATTAGAGTAGATCCTCATAAAACTGAGGTTGTAAGAAAATGGGCCAGACTCGTATCTCCATCAGATATTAAGAGTTTCTTGGGTTTGGCTAGCTATTACAGACAGTTTGTTGAGGGATTTTTTTCTATTGAATCTCCCATGTCCAGATTGACTCAAAAGAAGATTAAGTTTAAGTGGTCAGATTCATGCGAGAAGAGCTTTCAATAGTAGAAGACTCGACTCACCTTATCTCTAGTTCTAGCTATTCCAGATGGTTCAGACGGTTTTGTAGTCAATTTTGATACATCCATAATGGGTTTAGGTTGTGTCCTCATGCAGAATGGTAAGGCCATAGCCTACGCCTCCAGACAGTTAATACCGAATGAGAAGAATTATCCTACTCATGATCTTGAGTTAGCAGCGTTAGTTTTTGCCTTGATGATTTGGAGGCATTATCTCTATGGAGTTCATTAGATGTCTTCACATACCATAAAAGCCTCCAGTATGTCTTTTCCCAGAAAGATCTCAATCTTTGCCAGAGAAGGTGGTTAGAGCTCTTGAAGGATTACGATGTGAGTGTTATTTATCATCTGGGCAAGACCAATTTTGTGGACGACACTCTCAGTTGACTCTCCATGGGTAGTATTTCTCACATTGAGGATAGTAAGAAAAAGATGGCTCAAGAGTTCTATCAGCTTTCCAGACTAGGCATTCGCTTAGTCGATTATTCAGAGGGTGGTGTATGTGTTCATAGTAGTTCAGAGTCATCTCTAGTTTCTGAGGTGAAAGAGAAACAAGACAGGGACCCTAGCCTTGTCAAGCTCAAAGAGTCAGTTAAGAATTAGAAATTTGAGGTTTTCTCCCAGGGGAGAGATGGTGTTCTTCGTTGTCAGGGTCGTCTATGTGTTCCAGGTGTAGATGAATTGAGGCAGTGAATTCTTGCAGAAGCTCATAGTACGCAATACTCTATTTATCCAGGGGCCACTAAGATGTACCGCGACATGCGGGAGATCTATTGGTGGAGTAGGATGAAGAGAGATGTTGCAGAGTTTGTGGCTAAGTGCTCTACATGTCAGCAGGTTAAGATAGAGCATCAGAAATGTAGTGGTTCCATATAAGAGATCACCATTACTACTTGGAAGTGGAAAGAAGTTAACATGAACTTCATGACGGGTTTGCCTAGAACTCGTCATCAGCATGATTCAGTCGGGGTCGTTATAGATAGAATGACAAAGTCAGCTCATTTCCTTCCTTTTCATACTTTTTATTTTGTTGAGGATTATGCCAAACTCTATATGAGGGAGCTAGTCAGGTTACACAGTGTTCCACTACATATCATCTCAGATAGAGGTACCCAGTTCACTTCTCACTTTTGGAAAGCATTCCAAAAGGGTTTCAGTACCCAAGTCAATCTCAGCACAACATTTCATCCTCAGACAAATGGTCAAGAAGATAGGACCATTTAGACTCTTGAAGATATGCTAAGGGAGTGTGCAATTGACTTCAAGGGAAGTTTGGACAACCACTTGCATTTGATTAAGTTTGCATACAACAATAGCTATCATTCTAGTATTCAGATGGCTCCATTCGAAGCTCTCTATGGTAGGAGATGTAGATCTCCAATTGGTTGGTTAGAAGTTAGAGAGGCCTAAATCATAGGTCCTGACTCAGTATTCGACACCTTAGAGAAAGTTTAGTTGATCATAGAAAGACACCAAGCTTCTCAGAGCCAACAAAAGTCCTGTACAGATGTTCGTAGAGAGGATCTCAAGTTTGAGGTCAATGACTAAATCTATCTTACGATCTCTCCCATGAAAGGAGTGAAGTGGTTCGGCAAGAAAGGGGAACTCAGTCCCTGATATGTCATTCCCTTCAGAATTCTTTGTCGCTTTGGCAAGGTAGCTTATGAGCTTGGGTTGCCTTCAGATCTATCCTTAGTCCATCCAGTCTTCCATATCTCTTTACTAAAGAAGTGCATAGATGACCCAGCGGTTGTTCTCCCTATTCAGAGCATCGACATTCAGAACAGCCTCTCCTATGAAAATATTCCAGTCGAAATCTTAGATTATCAGACTCGTACATTGAGGAACAAAGAAGTCCCTCTAGTCAAGGTTCTTTTCCGAAATCATTCTCAAGAGGGAGCTACTTGGGAAGCAAAAGCAGATATGCATACCAAGTATCCTCACCTCTTCCCCACCAATTTAGATCAAGCTCAGGGTAATAGTTCTTCTTAAGCTTATTTAGTTTCACGTTCATGTTTCTAGTATAAACTTGGTACCTATTAACCATTTCATACTCAGTCATGCATTCATGTGTCAGTTGTCCGTGCATCAGATATGCACGAGTTAAGTATGTTTAGCATATAAGTCATGAGATCAAGTTTTAGTTCTTCATGTTCAGTTTAGGTCCTATTGTCTTGTATCCCTTCTCAGTAACTTCTCATTCGAGGATAAATGTTCCTAAGGGGGAGATATTGTAATACCTCACATGTTTCTAAGCTAGGAAGTGAATAAGTATTCCTAAGTATGAAATTTCTTATCCTGTGATTCATACTTGAGTACATGACTTACAATGAATGTCCTAGTGATAGGATAGCTTATGATGCATTAAGCATGTTAATATGAGCCACTTAAGGTAATACATCAAGTTTTAGTGTTCTATTTTGCAAGGCTCATCTTTGAACGAGTATAACTCAATGTTAATGTGGTATTTTTGCTGATTTTGACCCACTAAATTGTAGAGAATCGAATTGTCTTTCCAACGATACCAATTTTGCCTTAATCCAATACCCGAGCAAAAAGTTATGCCTATTTTCATGAGAGACAGTAAGGATAGGCGATTGGTTAGGCGCCGCCCAACCTAACATAGGCGATTGGTTAGGCGCCGCCCAACCTCGCTTAGGCAATCACTTGGGAGCCACCTAAGTCAGTTCCAGGTGCCAAAAAGACTCCGTTATGAGTTATTGTAAAGGTAATTAAGTCTTTTAACACTCCTTACACGTCCATAAACTTAACCCTACGAAATATATAGCTTCTTAACATCCAAGTGCACTAAAAGAGAAAAAAAACTAGGGTTTCTTAACTAAGCTTGAAGATCCAATTTCAAGGAAATTTCTCCGTCAATCATCAAGAATCTTCCTTCTAAGGTATGTGTGAGTTGATTCATGGACTCTTTTTGTCCAGGAAGCTCAAGAACCCTCTTCTAAATTCTGTATCATGATGTTTATGTTGTTGGTCGTTGATGTTCATGTGGTTGGAGTTTGATGATGTCTAAGATGGGATCTTTGTATGTTTATTGTGAGGATATGGTGGTATTTAATGTATAAATATGTGAAATTGGTGGTTGAATATTTGTAATCTTGATGAATTCACCTATGCCTAAGATGTGCATGTAAGGTGTTTGTGAAAATACCCAAGGGAATAGAAATCATGCTTTTATCACATAATAAGTCCTAAATGACTATTCAATGTTCTAAGTTTATGTTCAACGTGATCCCCGTGCTATTGTCTTGAATTGAAGAAGTTGTACGAGATGCTCATGATATTGTTACAATATGGAATGACAATGTTATTGAAGCCATGCAAGTATATACATATTGTGTGCATTCCCGATCAGGTGGTAGTTTGTTGAGAATCATTCTTATTATGAAAGCCTTACTTATGATTTGTGAATTCTGGACTCAAATCTTGTGATCAAGTAATGTCATGTGTGTGAGTTTCCTCCAATCGAGTCCTCGGGGTACTTGTACCTGAAAACTATAACTGTGTGCCTAGAGCCATGTCATGTTTCACGATATCCAAATTCAAGCTATGATTCCATAGACTTCAGTACGTCATGTGACTCAGGAAAACCTCATGATCTTAGTCAGTTTTCAGATATCAGTAACATTCTGCCAGTCAACGAAATTCAGTAAGATTAAGTCATGCATAGTTAGTTATTCTTGTCCAGTCCCTCTAGATGGGAGTAGAGGTTAGCACCGAGTGAATCCAAGGATGGGAACACACCCTCCAGTTAGGGTGTGATTCTTAGTATTCATCCTTATGTTCCAGGACTAAGTAGCCAACGTAGGTTGAGACATCTTAACCCGTCAGATTAGGGTTGATGAGGTGGCTTAACACGTCAGTTTAGGTTTCCCACCATTCTCATTGAGTACCCGCCAGATAAGGGTCACTCACAGGCTGTCCTTACCCGTGGCACGGTATTGACACCCCCCTAGTCGGGGCAGAGACTGGGTCCCAGCTTATCCATAACAGCATACATGGGGAATGTTGGTTAAACACTATTTCCCACAGTTTCAGTATCAGTCTCAATAAAAGAACTAAGGGCGTTCTTCAGATTTCAGTATATACAGGACTGTCAGATACAGTCGTCCATGTCATCTGTTTTAGTATCAGTCAAGACAGTTCTCAGTAAACTATGTATTAGCTTACAGGTCATGCTATCAAGTATTCACGGTCCCAGTTTCTATATATGTGTGTTTGCACTCCCACATTCATATTAGTCAGTCAGTGTTGTTCATGCATGAAACCCTTTATGTTCAGCCTACCTTCCTCGTATATTCAGTACTCCAGTTGTACTGATGCATTTGTGCTATGGTGCTTTCTTTTCATATTACACCATAGGTTCTGAGACACGAGCTCCAGTCCAGCAGTAGTGGTAGCATTCTAGTCGCAGAGACACAGTGAGTCCACATTAATTCGAGGACAATTTTATTTGACACATTTATTTATTTCTTCAGTTTAGTTTTACGGAGTTAGTTGGAGACAGCTTCTTTCAACTCCTTATTCAAATAGTTTAGAGGCTTTTAGATTTACGTTGAGATTTACGTTCAGACTTATCTTTCAAATTGAGTTGTTTTGGGTATTTTCACCCACATGATTTTATTTAGTTGATCCTTATGGCCTTACAGCTCTATGTATTCCGAATTATTATATCATGATTTGCAGTATATAGGTACAGATATCAGTCATGGGTTAGCTTGTGGTCGTCATGAGCATCGTGTAGCATTTTGGTTCAACGAATTGGGGTGTTACACTTTTAATACTTGGAATTTGGAATCATATAACTTTGGAACATACATGAAGGCATTTTATTCAAGTTAGGAAAATATCTCATTTCAAGCATTAAGGAAAACTACTCATATCAAGGGAAAGTGTTTTAGTTTTAAAGGAAAATATCTTATCTCAAAGTCTTACTTTTAAGGGAGATTCTCTTAACCGACATAAACCATGCGAGCTACATGGAGTCCAATATTTTGTCCACCTAAGTAAGAGACCTCACATGGGGGTGAGGCATCACTTATCAGTGATCACCAAGGAGTTTAACCTCAATTCAGTGATCACTTATCTCATCCCCAGGCCTAATATCTTAGCCTTAGGACCAAAAATCATCTCTGCCTTAGGCCCAACCTACGGTGACACATAGTTTTTGGGTAATAAACCGTGGTAACTTACCCAACTCGGTGCTAAATACTACTCCCTTTAGTTTATCTTGCTCATCTTATAATAATCTCATGGTTCAATAAGAACCCAATAATCAAATCTATAATTTCATATATTAGAGTAGATTTCAAAACTCAATGACCATTAGGTCAAAACATTTCTCAACAATCTCAGAATACTCAAATCATGGGTGCTTATAGTACAATAGTTCGTAAAATCTCAAGTCTGAAGTAGGTCTTAATAACCCATAATTTAATCTCAAGTTAAAACTCATCAAAAGAATAATATATAGCATATAGATTCATATATCATGTAGAAATCTGGAAATTTTAGCAATTTGTCTAAAAATCTCAACATACTCATATACTTCAATATCTCAAAGATTTCAACTATTAACTTCTCAAGGATTAAAATCATGGGGTAGAGACCCAGCTACAATTTCTCAAGAAAATATGTAAAAATCATGCCATTAGAATCTCAATTCAAGGGAAACATCAAAAGCTTTCAACCAATAATAATAGGTGAAAACCCCCAATTCAATTTCATGTAAAATCTCATAAATTGCAGAGAATTGTAGTTTAAATAAGCCTTTGGCCACAAGAGTGAAAGGATTACCCTTACTCAAAACCCCATATACCTTGAATGATAAGCTTTGGATGAACTCTTGCTTTTGGAACTCTATTCTTACTCATGAATGAGGGTTCTTGAAGCCCTTGACTTGGAAACTTTGAATCTTGACTCAATTTAGAAAATCTATGTTGGATTCTTGAGATTCTTGGAAGAGGTTTTGGATGCTTAGGGTTTTTGTTGAGAGAAAAGTTGAGAAAAACTTCATAAAATGCTTATAAATAACTTCAATTTGGTGTTTGCACAGTTTAAGAGACTTGGGAAAAGTCCAAAGTGCCCATTTTAACTTCTGTACGAAGCTAAAAAATGTTGAACTGGGAACACAATTTTATGGGACACCACGACCTACCACTATCGCGGTGTCTCACTTGAAATTGACAAATGAGAATCTGGTAGTCACCGTGATATGGAGCCATCACGTTGTCCCACTAGTTGGGACCTAGAACTTTAGCGCGATTTGTCACAATCGTGTCAGGCCATTGGAAATTAACTATTGGGAAATTGGGGTCCTCTGCGATGTGCTACTATCGTGGAGTTCCAATGGAAATTGACAATTGTCAAATAGACCCTCTCCGCGATACGCCAAGCACTAAAATGATGTTGATTTATGACTAGGACTTAAATTAGCCATAACTTCTTGATCGGGTATCAGATTTGGGCGAATCTTATATCGATAGAAAGCTTATCAAATTTCTCATGTGATAAAAATTTGAAATTAGGGAAATTCTATATGGTTAAAATAATACTCACTTAGGAAATCACTCCTTAATCTTCTAGAGGAGAAATTAAGCTTTAGGAAAACTTCAGGGTATTACACCTTGGGACATCCAGCGAATCTAAAGTCATAGTCTTAGCAAAATCATCTAGGGCAACATTATAAGGAGCCAACTAATCCATACCCAGAATAACAGCAAAATCAACCAAGGTCTCACGCCCAACAAAAGTCACAACACAAGATTAGTACATCTGATCCACTATTAAAGAATCACCTATTGGGATAGATACACGAATAAGCATGGAAAGATACTTACTAATAAAATCATAACCCAAAGTAAAATAAATAGACACATAGGATAAAATCAAATCGAGATCAAATAATACAGATGCAGGTAGGAAATAAATAGTGATGATACTTGTGATCACAATATCTGAAACCTCTATCTCTGGTCTAGCTTGGATAGATTAGCACTGTACATGACCACCAACTGCCTGAGTGGCCCCACGTTCACCACTACGAGCTCTACTATCTCTGTCTCTCGCACCTATGGTAGCATCCCTACCCCTTATAGCTAAAATAGATTTATTTCTAATCTCATGGTGGGGTATTCCTTGGCCACATGGCCAATCTTATCACACACAAAGCAACCTATACGGCTCGACTCAATAGAATATAGTATGACTGGGACTTCAAAAGCACCCTAAACTATTGAACCATAAAATCCACAACCTGAACTCGACAAAGTCTCCTGCACTGGCCTAACTTAATATCCATGAGAACCTCTAAAATCACTACCATGAGAAACTTGACCTATAAGCTCACCAAAATAATGCACCTTCTTAGAGCCTTAGATGCTCAAGGCATACCCTTATTCATCTTAACATGATCCACTATACTTTAAAAAGATGCCATAAATACAACCATCTGTGATGTAGACAACTGAAGAGAGATATCCAAACTATTTACAAACTTTTAAATCTTCTCGAACTCTATGGAGATAGTAGTATTGGAATTTCTAGACAAGGCTTGGAAACGTATCTCATACTCTGCTACAGTTATAGAGCCCTGCTCTAGGTGATCAAACTCACCATGCATCTGAACCCTTAAACTCTAAGGTTCAAACCTCTCAAAAATGAATTGACAAACTGATCCCAAGTCATATCGAGAGAATGAAGAGGTCTACAACTAACCAGTGACCTCCATAATCACTAGCAGCATCTTTCAATGAATAGGTAGTATAAAAAACCCCATACGACTCAAGAAAACCTAATATATGCAACTTCTCTCAACTATCAATCAGGAGCTCATAGACATCCTCATCCATAACACTACTTAATCTAGGTGGACCTAATTGAGTAAACCTCTTTTGATCCTCGGAAGATATAATAATACATACAGCAAGGGGAGGTATAATGAATTTGAGAGGATAAGATCCCATATGAGGAGGTAACAAAGATGAATTCTTGATCCTGATCCTCGGATACCATACTCAGATATCGGCGTTGAAATATATATAAGACTCAGGGTCTAAGGAGTACCCAAAATAGAAGCAGATGCAATTGAAGGATCCTTGCTAGAAACTTGAAGAACACCCGACATAACCAAAGGAGAAACCTCTAAATCGGTCAGCAAACGCACTAACGACCCCTAAAAAACTAGGATAGACAAACTCTTAGGAACTAGAGTAGAAAAAACACCTCCAACCTGCTCATCATGAGGCTCGGGAGAGAGTCCCTTAGAACTTCTCCTGTATGTGGATAATACTTGATCCCATCTACTCTCTTGAGTCCATTTGCAAGTTTAGGCCAGTACTCTCGACTAACTCTTTCTCTAAAAATAGGTTTTGTATCTCTGACCTTACAGGGCCTAATCAACACCATTTGTGTAGAAAGAAAGAAACAGAACTCTGAATAGAAGGTATGAAACAACTTCACATGATAAGGAATAAAATACAGAAAGACTCGTAAAGACGTTTTGTAGCCTCTAGAAGATAGATACAGACGTCTACATACCGATCCATGAGACTCTATTACACATCCTATTCTTACATCATTGAAAACAATGAACCTGGTTGCTCTGATACCAATTTTTCATGACCGAAAATTAAGGGTCATGATAGCACTTGTTGGGTGTACCTTGACAAATAAGCCAATTAAAAACACTAAAACACAGAAAAGGGAAAAGGCAGAAATACCAAAATATAAGGTTTATAGAATAAAGCCGAACCAAATAAGATAATAAGTGCAAAAAGAGTATAATCAACAATTTAGTCATAGCTCCCAAAACATGATGTCAATAGTACAAGAATGTATCTAGTACTACTTGTATCTAAAAGAAATACATAAGATGTCCAAATACAAGAGAAACTCTGTCTCTAAAATACAAGTAAAGGCATAGTCTATAAGAAAGGTAGTTTATTACATCCTTATTCCCGAAAGTCAACCACTACTTCTAAAGCACCAAATATTGCCCAAATTGACCATGCTTGGATGCAGCCATACTAGGACCGAGATTGAAAGGGTGCAGTCGGAATGAGTACGATCCAGTTGTACTCAATAGGTATCATAGGCCAATCAAGCAAAGCAAAAAATAAAGCATACAAAATACACACTAACGGTACATCACCTGCAGTCAAATAATGTCCAACAATAGTAGCCCACACCCCTTGTACAACAATTATAATATCAAACATATATTGCAACAACATACCATGATAGAACACAAGTGTACATTATACCATATATAAGAAGAACAAGGAAGACATATTTATACAACTTCATCAAATACACCTAAAGGAAGGTAGGACAATTAGATAGATAACAAGTTAATATGGCAATACAAATACAACATAAACATATTAAAGTAAGTGAAATATGTATTATGACGATAATAATGATGATGATGATGCATGAGGTCATCACATAACCTCCATATGCACCCACAGACTACGGAGGCAAGCCTTCCAATGTGGGACCCAAGAAGGATTCGTCAACCCATATACAATCCATAATCCACATCCACATCTTATTCTCAACACATACCTTGGAAAGGGTTTTATAAGGTATTGAAATATCTACTCCTCAATTCATCTCTCGAGGAGAGTTTTATAAAAGGTGTTGCCAGTGAGAGGTATTTCCATAGTGGAAGCTTTTATTTCATGAATGAGTATGATATGGGGATGTAATTCTCACATTCATTCACAATGAGAATTTCACAACCAACCATAGTGATATATTTCCACAACCAATCTCAATGTTATATTTTCACAACCACATAAGCTAATATCCACTCAATATTTCCGTTTATTCTTGAATTTCCAAATGTTTCACGTGCCGACAAGTATGACTATATCATAATGCAGAAATGGTACCATAAAAATAAATTTTCAACAACACAATGCAATTAATCACATGTTTTTTAGGCTATCAATATCACATATGACCATACACGATCATACATATCGCACAATATCTCAATTTTAATAATTATATCACATATCAGCCCCCACAAGGGAAAAACATAAATAGACATTTATTATGATTAGTTATCATCCTTAACATGCATTTTGTACCAATATATACAACCTAGCCTAGGCTGAAAGACTTTAGCCAAAACCTACTTCGAAAGCCAAAATCGGTCTGCAACACTTCAACCACAAAGACTTACTTCTCATAAATGGTTTCAAAATTAACTAAAACTAATAAATATAGAATCTATGCATAAAAACAAGGCTAAATATCCCCATATTTCTTATTTTTTTATTATGGGTCAAAACGGATCCCTAAAATGGGTTTTCAAAAACAAAAGTCCAAATCGTAACATTAAAATATGTTCCCCATATCTTCCGGAATCTACACTTCTAAACCCAAGTCAAATCCATTAAAAAATGAGGTTCAAATCAAAGAAAAAATATTTTTGAGCTTTACTGGATAAAACCTTTGAAATCTACTTTAAAATCATGAATTGAAGATATTTTCAAAATGATATTGGGGAAACTAGTAAATATAAGATAAAGAACGTTATTCAAGTAAAAAGGTTTTGAATTGGGATTAAATCAAGTGCTAAGGTTTTGGTATTTTTGAACAATTAATCAAGAATTTGATTAAGAAAAGGATGAATTCTCACCTTAAATATGTAAGAGAATCAAGAAATAAATGTTAATCTAGCTTCCCATGATCCCACAAGCTTCACTTTTAACCTCTCACACTATTTTAGGTTTTAGCTCTAAACAGGGAAGATGAAAAATGAGTAAAATTGGGTAAAAAAAAGGGTTATTTATACTCATACTAGGTTACTAGGTACATAAGACGGAAAAAGCATTCCTCAAATGAGTTTTACCCTTGGTGATCCAGGTTGCACCAGCAACCTAGAGCACTAGATTTTTTAATTCCAAAACGGATTTTGATGGTTGCATGAGATTAATTTAGAATCTGATATACGCAAATAAACTATGAACCATATAAATTCTATACTCCGAACTCAATGGCGAATCAAAATTTTTAAAAAGCATTATTTTCACGAAGTGAACCCCTGAAATCCAAAATTAAAATTTTCCAAAATGAGATTTAAAATCATAAAAATACACCAACCATGTTACCACCCTAAACTCACCGTTTTGGATCTGCTGGTATAATCTCTTCAGCTATCTGTTGTATGAATCAAAAGATAACCACAGAAGTTCAAAATAAGGCTTTCAAGGCGTCCAAAAACCACAATATCGTACAAATGGTATAAAAATCATCAAAAACTATGTCAATCACCCCCACACCCTAGAAATACCATAATGTAACTATGAACGGAGGTAAAATAGTCAAATCATATAAAATCACAAATTTTATGACCCTACCAAATTTTGAGGGATTCATTTTTTGTATTTAATCCTTTCCCTCTCATGTAAATTATATATATATATATATATATATATATAAATAGAAAGAGAGAGAGAGTATATTCCTTCTCTAGTTAGATATTGTTATTGTTTTATTCTTATTTCTTTATCTCCCACCTGTTATCCCATTACTCACCATTTTGGGCTATGATTTAACTTACCTACTAGTGAATTAAATTAGGTTTCATCTTGACTGGAGAAATTATATAGTGACATATGTTCATTCTCGCGGCCTTCCTACACCATTGGCTTTTCACTTCATTATCAATAAAGGGTCCAATAGAGTGCCTTCTAAATAATTTTACGTAGTTACATTTATTAGGTACTATGTAGTTTTGAATATTGACAATGTGATATGAAACATGTCAATCAAGTTGGTTCATTCACATGGTTCACTGGTATGCCGTTCAATAGGATATTGTTTAAGTAGATAAGAATATTTTGATAAACAAAAGATATAGATCACGTGTGATAAAAAAGAAGTTGTATCTAAATACAACAATTGAAGATTAACTAAAGGAAGAGTTTAATTCAAATGAAGAGATCGAAGTGAATACGATTTTTACCTATGCAAGGAGTTTGACTTGAAGAAGGACTTTGACTTAACAACAAACTTTGATGAGTTCAAGAGTCCAACAAAAGATAAAAGATTGATGTTATGAAGGACTCTTTGAAGAGTTGTTGTTAAATAGAGAAAGTGATGGGAATAATCAGTCACACACTTACAAAGCTAGAAAGATAAACTAAAATATTGATGAAGTGCTACTCAAACACTGAAGAGATGCTTTGAAGAACCTAGTCCTAAGTATAAAATGTGGCTAAGAGTTTAGCTTTGATTGTTAGGAGTTTTTCATTATGCTTGAAATATTGATGTAATATTAGTTTCAGTGTGTTATAAACTGAACTAAGAGATTGTCTTTGAGTTGGGAAAACTCAGAGGCTTTGGGAACACATAGCTTGGGTGGTTTGGGAATACATACCTTAGTTGGTGTGTGTAGTTAGAAATTAGAGTTTATAATTTCTAGTTGTTGACTTAGAGGAATTAGAGTTTATAATTACTAGGTTACAAGAGTTTTGTAATCATTTGTTGTTCAGGCTTATTGTTGTGTAGTGAAGTCGGAGTTAAATTCTGTAGAAGTATAGGTCGTGCTTTGTTATACCTTTTTTAGCAGGGTGTTTTCCACGCAAAAATCCACTGTGTTATTTTCTTATTGTATTAGCTAGTTTGGAACACAGTAGTCCACCTGTTCCATTGATAGGCAATAGTTAGGCAAAAATAAGATAATCAGTAGGGTATGTACTTCAACAAGTGGTACTAGATCCAGGTTATCTTTTGAAGGCTAACAACTTAAGATAAGATCAAAGATGAATTCTACACCATCTACTGGATACTATGAAGGAAAAGACACCAATAGGCCTCCGTTGTTCAATGAAAGTATTACTCAGGATGGAAAGAAAGGATGAAAGATTTCCTTCTGGTTGTGGACTAGGAACGCTAGAATATAATTATTGATGGACCTCAATACCCCATGAAGATGGATGATGAAAAGAAAGATGTATTAAAAGACGAGAATGAGTATGATGAGATTGACTTCAAGATACTTAGAAAAAATGCAAAAGTCAAGTATATTCTCATTTTTCCACTTGGAATAGATGCAAACAATAGGATATAAAGTTGTACCACCGCAAAATAGATTTGGGACACTCATGTGGATGTATATGAGAAGAATATGGAGACCTTCAAAAATGATGAGGGAATTAAGGATATGTCACTAGCATTAAATGTGTATGACAAAGAAGAAGATTTGGATGATAAAAAGCTTGTCAAGAACTTTGAAAGATTTGTTAAGAAAGAAAAGTCCCAGGACAAGAAAGGAACAAGTACCAGGTGTTGCTCTAATGATAAGTCTCAAGTTGGTTACTTCAAGTATGAAAAATAGATCACATAATCAAGGATTTTCCATTGTGGGAAATTGAGCAGGAAAATGAAAGAGTTGAAAAAAAAGTTAAAGATAAAAAAGAAATCGAACTCTAAAAGTAAGGAATCTTTTGCTACTATGGCTGCATAAGGATCAAGTTCGGAAGAATCTAATGATGATAGAGTTGATGAAAGTACACTAATGGCTATAGGTGACTCAGACATGGAAGAAAAATAAGACAATCGGAGGCAAGTCTACTTTATCTTAAGGATAAATTATATTTTTTCCTAAGAAAAGAGTAATTTCCTTGATAGATGCATTGGTTGATGATTTTTATGATCTCATATCTGATAGGGATCAATTATTTAGTGATTTTTCAAGTCTAAAGTTTAAATAAATTGATCTTGAGACCTGCAAGAATGTCACTGGTACTAAAATCTGCTCCTTAAAGTAACAAGTTAATCAACTTGGTTCATCTAACCTAGATCTAAAATTAGAAATTTTAAAGTTGGCATTTACTGAAAAAGAAAAAGGATCCATAAGTGAAGATCATCACAAAATTGAGTCTGAACTTAAACGAAGAAAAGATGAATTGTTTTATCAAAGAGATAAGGTTAGAATGCTAACTCAAGAGAACTCTACGATAAAACTTGATCTTTAAAGAGATAATTGATGGACCAACTAATCTAGAATTGTTAACCATCTGAGTAGTAGGACTCAAAATAAGAGTGTCGGCATAGGTTTTCACAAAGAAACTATTTTCTCTAATGATATATGTTACATTTATGGAAAATGAGTACACCCCACTACTGAAAGTCCAAAAGCTACAAAAATTAGGAATAAAAATATGAAATTGATTGAAAATAAAATTTCTAGAACTAATAGGAGAATCAAGTACACTAACATATTGCCAACATGAGAGAAAAGAAATTTGATTCATCCATTTAATCATAAAAAAGAAACCAAGCTTTTCTGGGTACCTAAGACTAACGTTTAATTAAGTTGTAGGTAAAAGTGAGAGGAAGCCAGGAAAATTGGTACATATATTGTGCTTGATCAAGACATATTATGGAGATAAATAAAAGTTTCTCTCACTTACCAAAAAAAGGGAGTGAAAAAGATACCATGTGAAGGAGATTGTAGGATGAAGATGTTAACACTAAGATGAGTATATTGGAATAGATTGTTTGACCCATTTCATCAAATAAACAAGGGAAAATCTCATTGATAGGGGGAACATATATGACGGGTCACCAAGCACATGATCACATGTTTACAAGGGTAACCCAGTACTTCACAAGAAAGGGCATTAAGAATACTTGAAAAATTATAATAAGGGGAACTATGAATGGAACATATTGATGAACCCTATCCATTGCAGGAGGCTAATTAGGGATGAGTAAGATTATATGAATATCCCCCAATGATTGGTTAAAGAACACTGTACAAAATACATATTAAGTTTAGTTTTTGGCTCAGTCTTGTACATTTAGTTGTATAGATCTATACCATTTTTAAGTTTAAATAACTCAGGCAATATAACATTATATTTGCCTATGTCATAATAAGATAGATTGAAAATGGAAATCAGATCAACCATCGGAATACTAATCAAGGTATTCATACCAAAAGTTTTTTCAAATATTTAAAATAATTATAAAATACTTGTACTCATTTCTTTCAAAATGCCCAAAACAGACTGACTCCAAAAAGAACTCCATAGCCATCACTTTTTCAAAAATAAAAAGTCAAAAATAATGATAATTTTTTAAATTGTTAGTCCCATCTCATCACATCTTTTCTTAAAGCCTAGCTTGATTTATGATTGAGAAGTTGTTCTTATGAATTATAATTTTGAGAGAGTAGCCACTATAAGAATTATTATGGACAAAGGTGCTCTTATTATATATGATTGACTTAAAATTGAGGTATCAAGTGAGGGAAAATAATCTGGATTGTGAATTAGCAAGAATGTTTCTATAGTCTATTAATATTATTCAGGGAGTCAAGAGGGATGTATATTGTGAGGGGGAATATTTAAGTGACCTCATAGTTTAACTAGATTCATCTGATGAGCTCAATTTTATCAATGCATCTATTTGGGGGGGAATGTTTAAGACCCCACAGTAGAACCTAATTATCCTATTAATCTCACTTTAGAAAGAGATTTAGGATTCCTGAATAAGGATGGACAATTGAGGGTTGGGTATGAAATATCTGCACATATGAAATAGTTTGAGGCACCTGCTTCTTCTATACCAATGACAAAACTTAGTGGAAATGGCACTATTATTTGCACATTAATTTCAAAACTGGTGTGATCTCATCTCTTAGAGTGGAATATTCATGCCTTAAATATTTAAAAATAAATAAAAGGCTACAAACTCTATAGTATACAAGGCTTTGACTAACTCAAGAAAGATTCTCCTTCATATCTTATGCTCCAACTTTCCCAAAAGCCCAGTCCTCCAATCATTAGACTTTTCCAAACCTTTTCTACTCTCATCACAAGTGCTTTAATATTTTTTTTTATTTTGTTAAAAATCTTTGGTGCATCTTATGAATGATCAATGAAAATGATTGGTTTTAGTCCCTTGCTTTTGACTATTTTCTTGTCTTTACAAATACTCTGATATATCTAACTGAGTTTTGGCTCTTAAGTAATTGTTTAGATGATAGATCCAGTGGCTATAAAATTAAAATTTCTAACTTAAGAGACTTGGTTTACATAATTGAAGCAGGTTTTTTATGATGCCAAAAAGGGGAAGTGTGTATACTGTGTAATAGTTAAACCCATGATTCTGACCTGGCTTACATAACGTGTGTCTTTGGATACTTTGTTTATACTCTAAACTAACTAAAATATGTTGAGAACAGTACATAAGGTGCATTAGTTTGTCATCATCAAAAAGGAAAAAATTATTGAGCTTGTATATACTTTGATGATTGACAATGTAGTGGAACTCGTACATGAAATGGGTTGATCAACATGTTCCTGCATCAAGTTCCTGCATCCAGAGTCTAGTTGTGTATAGACTTTTTGAGATAACAAAAATCCCAAGAACAAAATACCACGAAGTCTGTACAAAGCATATTCAGTACAAAATTCCAAAAATGTATAGACTCAAGCATCCAAGAAAATAATAGTCCTCATCAAAGCCCAAGATTCTTTATCATTCATATAATTGAAACCGTTTTTTTATGATGCCAAAAGATGGAAAATATAGGTTGTGCAATGTTTATAATGGGTTGTGCAATTTTTATAACTCATTTACTAACCTGTTTCATTCTAGTGTTTCATACTTCATTACCCATAGGTAAAGATATTTGAATACAGAATGACAAAAGGTTTGTCATTATTAAAAGAGGGAATTTGTTGGGTACTATGTAGTTTTTATGATAGACAATGTGATATGAAACATGTCAGTCAACCTGGTTCATTCATATTATTCACTGGTATGCATTTCAAGAAGAGATTGCTTAAGTGGATAAAGAAGTTCTGATAAACTCAAGATAGAGATCACGTGTGATAAAAAAAGTTATAGTTGAATACAACACTTGAAGATCAGCTAAAGATAGAGTTTCACTCAAATGAGGAGATCAATTTGAAGAAGTGCTTTACCTATGCAAGGAGTTTGACTTGAAGAAGGACTTTGACTTAATACAAACTCTAATGAGTTGAAGAGTCCAACTAAAGATAAAAGATTGAACATATAGAGGACTCTTTTAAGAATTTCTGTTAAATAGAGGAAGTGATTGACATAATCATCCGCCCACTTACAAAGCTACCTTGACGAAGTGCAACTCAATCACTGAAGAGACAGATTAAAGAACTTGGTCCTAAGTATAGAATCTGGATAAGAGTTTTAGCTTTAATTGTTAGGAGTTGTTCATTGTTTTTGAACTATTGATGTAATACTAGTTTCAGTGTGTTATAAACTAATCTAGAAACTAGTCTTCGAGTTGGAGAAAACTCAGAGACTTTGGAAATGCATACCTTGGGTGGTGTGTGTAGTTAGGAATTAGAGTTTATACTTCCTAGTTGTTGATTTATAGAAATTAGAGTTTATAATTCCTAGGTTACATGATTTTTACAGGTTGTGGTTTTTTACCCCTTTTTGAGCCGGGTGCTTTTCATATAAAAATCCACTATGTTATTTTCTTACTATTTCAGATAGTTTGGAACAGGTTAGTCAATCCGTTCCATCGATAGGGAATAGTCAGGCAAAATTAAGATAATCAGTAGCGCATTTACTTTAAAAACACCATAATTAGTATATATTCAATATATAGAAGTGACTAAATTTTCTTAATTAAAATGGTAAAATATTATACCTCAAATTCTCTGAAATATTTTTTAAATTTCTTATGAGGTGCTTTTCCAATTAAATCTCTTAGGATCAAGCTCATGCTTGAAAGACTCATATATTTTGTTGGAGCAAAATTTTGAAGGTTGCAAACTACTCAAATTGGAAGATATTATATGAAATCTACCATGAAGTAATATACTGTATAAATAGTAATAATAATAGTGCAAGCAAAAACTAACCTCGAAGGAGAATGAAAACAAGTGTTTGCTACCCAGAGTTACTATTGCTTTCGTTCTCCTATTGTGTTGTTCTACCTAGATGTATCCTTACTTATTATGTTTGTATGAGTAGATACATATTCGACTATTTCCTTGCTCTATTAGGTACTATAAAAGCTTGTTCAAAATGGATAGAATGGGTAGGACCCTGACCTGATGTTTGAATGGGTGACAAACTAGTAAAAACTAATGTTTGTACTTGATTGATATGATCTAGTAAGGAACTGATACCATACACTTTGTTTAGAAACTTATTGTGACAATGGGAACAATAGGCACAATACTTCTTCTTGCGCTATTTTGACCTCTAATTGGTGAGATCTTGTTTACATGACCTACACTACCTCAAGTCATATCTACAATACTAAAAAATAGTGGTAATCATATTTATCAAAATTTGAGTTCAAGAATTTCTCTCCTTTAAAAAAATAAGAAATACTAAATGAATTTCTTCAATTTTCCACTTATTAAATCTTATATACCAAAACTAGAAAATCCATCAACATTAGGACTGTATCAACTTCTTCTGTCCTTGATTCTACATTCTAAAACTTTGTAATAATTGAAAGGCCTGTAATTTTTAATATATCATTTTCATTTATTTTTCATGGTTTTTTAGTTCTTGGTGTTTTTCATTTTAGTCAGTTTTCCTCTTAGAATTTTAAGGCATTTGTTATGAAACTTCTTTAAAACAATCACCATCTCCGGCTTCAACTAATTTGAGTCGATGACTTAGAAAGTAAAAGGAAATTCAAAGGGAAAATTCTTTCGATTAGGAAATTGCATCACTAAAGTGCAAACTGAATTATTTGTAAATATAAGAAAATAGAAAGTGTTATACAGATCTAGTCCATTCTTTTTTTTCTACTTATCAAAAGTGTCAAGTAGCACAATTTGCTTGAGCCTATGATGTGTAAAACATGATTTCGATATTGTAAAATCCTTAGGAAACTCAAACGACAATTATTCTTCAGTTTGTTTTGTCACCTAAGCTTTAATGATAAGTATGAAATTGAAATACTTACAAAATGTCAAAAAAACATCTAAGTTTACAGCTACCATGTAGGGTCCAACACATTCTATAAGAGACACAGCTGATCTACATATCCAAAGGGGCATATTTTCATTTTAACAACCTCTAATTCAAAAACCACAACGCCAATCTTGTCCTCTAGAAGAACTCAAGAAAGTGGTCCGTGAGCAAAGGCAATTGAACAAAAGTTGTAGATAGCCTACAATCACAACTTGTTATTCACAATCAAGTTATCTCTAAGTGTTCTTTATAATACTATTTCTATGTCTTTTTAGTTTTCATGGTTACTAAAAGTAATTGATTCTACCTTCTTTTTAGTTTAGGAAATCATGTCAAAATTTATTGTTATTTCTATTTTTATTTTATTCTAAGTTTAATAAATGTGGAGAAAAACAAATTATGTGGTAAAATAAAGAGAAGTATTAATTGACATCAATGAAAAGTAAGGGTAATTTAGTCAAATTTTATTTTAGTTAATATTTTTTTCAGAAGCATGTCAGAATTAAACATGACAAGTAAAATTAATTGGACCGAGTACTTATTGTACAAAAGGCTTTATGTATTGAAAGAACCTTTATTGTGATTGTACCTTTCTTGTTAAATTCTTAATAATCGAAATGAGTTGATATTAGTTTTATTCTATCCATCTTGTTAAAATCTTCACAAGTCATATGTTGGATTGATATGGCTTGGTACTATTGAATTGTTCACAAGCCATAGTGAAATTTAGATTTTTAAGTGTTCTGAACATTTTACTTTTTCTCATAGTTGTGTCATGGTATTTGTGAGTTGCAGGAGTGGGTGACTTAGATCTTAAGTTGATCAGTTGATTTTTATGAAAGTTTTTCATTTTGAAAGGTTTGAAAGATGGTAGAGTTGACTTTGGTCAGTATTTGGTATTTTAGGCATCGTATGAGAATTCTGTTAGTGCCATCAGTTCTGAAACATCATTTATGTGTGAGAAACATTATTGGTTTGGATCCTAAAGATTTATTTTTATCATTTTGATCATTTGGTTGAAAAGTAGATAACGTTTGTCCTTGAGTCGACTTGGACCAAAACTTGATATTAATGACCATATTGATTATTCTGATGGTTCCATTGAGTTTAGAATGTCAATTAGCTTAGTAACATAATTAATTTATTTTAATGAAATATCAAATGAATTTTGTGGATCCATTTAGGATATTTTTGGACTTGAAACTCAACTGGTGTACAGTCGTTGGTGCAACCCTTACTCCTTAATCACATTTATGTTGCCCTTATCTTGACGACATAGAAGGATTTTCTTTTGCATCATGTTCGCAGAGTGCATGTCATTATTGCAATAAAAGGGTTGGAACATGTCCAAATCAAGTAGAATTTATTTTTTACAATTATGAGGATGAAAAAAAATACTAGAAAGTTTAAAAAGTTTATTTTCAAACTCTAAACTCCACAACTCAATTTTGGAGCTTTAAAGTTTAATTTCGGGAGAATCAAAAGGAAAATTTTGAGGTTTCAACATTAAGTAAGTTCCTAATATATATTTTATCATTTTTCAATGATTTCATTCAGCCTTAGTTTTTTAACTTGAAATTTTATAATTTTTATAATAACATTAAAGAACAATATTGTGATAATTTCTATCTTGATTTTTATTTACATTTAATGAAATTTTATTTATGAACTCCTTAAGTTATGGGTAAATTAATTTTCTAATAAAATTCTAGATTTTTCCTTGATATCTCAGAGTTGACTTGTTGATCGACTTCCTAAACCCAGATTATAATAATAGAAAGATGTGCATTGTTGGATTCATGTGCATGTTTAGAACCTATGTTTGATAGATTAGGAGCAGTTTTAGGTTGTCGTAAAGGAGAAGGCAAGTTTGTGATTGTTAGAGACTTGTATTTTGGTCTTGATGTAGGTTATTGCAAAACATTCTTTAGACTTTGCTTGGATGAGACTTATCATGTAAAGTGTTCTATGAGTTGGAAAAATTTAGTAATTACCCTACTTGTTGAGATGAATTATCATTGTGATGCCTGAATTAGGGCCTTTCCATATTTGTGAAATGAAATAAGAATTTTAGGCTTGAAGTTGAGGCTTCTAGACTGTATTCATTGGTTGATTGATATTCTAGAAAATTTGTACGTCTTCAGAGAGGATCTATCATATTATTGTTTACATGCATATTCATTTATCCCATTGATCATTGCATATTACAACTGAAAATGTAGATTTTGAAAGAAAATGAACCAACTTTTCTTTATATACATTTACTTGATTGGATGTGACATTACAAATCGTGACTAATGATATTGAAATTAATTGCATTTGATATAAATATTATAAGCAGGGTATTTGAACATCATGAGTCTTTTATGGGCTCTATCTCTACAATGAAAATTATTAGGGTTGGGTGTATATCGATTGGTATGACCATTTCATAGCATTCCATGTTATTTCATTTAACTCATTTATTTTAATTATGGATGAAATTGAAATAAACTTTGATGTTATTTCGATTGAAAGATTATAACTTTTCTGCATGGATGGTTATTTAGTATTTTTTTACCCGATACACTTTTTTTCTTAAGCTTAGTTGGCTTATGATGCGTATTGAGTATAAGTGTATCGTATTCACTCCTACTTTACTGCATCCTTCCAGTAAAGATTCTAGTTTGAGTGGACCACACATTTAGAGATCGTGTCAGGTAGCATTTCAAAGTTGAGGTGAACTTTTGCCTTAGGAGACCACCCTAACTTCATTTATCTCTTTACTTTATGTTTAATTTATCTTTCACGGACAATGTTGTCTAATTTAATTATGTAAGTTGGATTTAGAGACACTCTTGTATATTTATGCTAGCTGAGTCTTGGGGTGTTTTAGATTTATGTTTGGGTTCATTTGACTACTATTGATTTAAGTTATGTTGAATGTTATCAATGTTATTTATTTAGTTGCATGAACTCTCTTACTTCAATCGCTAATTTATTTACATGAATTATTGAGTTAGCCTTACCTACCATTTTTAAGTGGTGTAGGTGCAAACATAATCTAAGAGATTTTAGATCATGACCATTTTCTTTGTCATACTACAACACAAAGAAATATTGCAGTTACAAAATCTTAATGTCAAATCTTTGTAAGAACTACATGTAATGACCCTCTAGGCCACTTTCTCCGTTTCTATGCATTTTAAGTGTTTTGAGTTTTCTAATGGCTGCTAAATTCATTTATGACTTAATGGAATAGTCAATTTGATTATCTGCGGTTCATTTGAGGTTTAATCTAATTTATTTGTTTGAGAGCTTTTGAAGTTGAGAACGTTGACTTTGGTCAAAATTTCTAGCAAATGGCCTTGAATGAGAATTTTTACAATTTTGTTATCTTTGCAACATGGACATTCACTAGGGGACCTTCAATTTGGGTCCCGATGTTTTTGAACTTATTTTGAGCTATTGAATATTTTTACTTAAAAATGAAAAGAATGGGCATATGACCTATATTTCATCAAAAGAAAATCTGATGAAAATTTTGTTGGTTCTATTAAGTATAGAATGCTGTATTTTATAGGGTAGTGTATTCATTTGTGAGAAACCTTGAGGACCTGCTTGAAGTCATTTTTGCTTCAATTTTTGTTGTTTCTCTAGCAACTGGCGCCAGAAAAAATTTCCCTACACAAGTGTAGCCAACCTCAATGTGCACATAGAAGGCTTATCTGGCTGGCCCAAAAATCCTTCTTTACATGCACGATGGACTAGCTGCATGCATAAAGGAATGGGATGATGGACCATTGTATGAATGGTAGATGCCCTATGTGCACACAGAAGGGACCCCTAATAGTATTTATACTTCTTGTTTACAATTTTAAACCATTTTCTATTTTTTTCACTATTGTTGGACCTTGAAGCTTAGGAAAACAGTGGAAAATTATCTAGTTGAACTAAGGTACACTAATTCAACCCCTATTGAGTATTTTCCCCCTATCTTCCTTGATAAATTCCCATTCTAATCCTATAAGATTATTTTCTTAATTCTTGATTGCAAGTTTAATTTTTGAATTTTTTAAGTAGGCCACATAAGTTATTTCTGACTCAATGTTTAGCTAGAGTGTTAATTTGCAATATGAGTATTGTTGTTCTTGTGTTGATTGTTGATCATTATTTTGATAGTATGTTAGTTGTCATAGGCTTCTCAAAAAGGAAAAATCTAGTTTTGTGTTGAGAGTGTGTTATTCGGCCTCTAGGTAGGTTTGTGTTATCTAATCTTAGACTTGGCTTATTTAAGGTATATATATATGATGATTTTCTATTTTTTGGTTGGACATTGTGGTTTGAAAATACTTTTCTTAGGTATTTATGATCCCATTAGTTTACTTCGTAGCCTTGAGATAGAATTCCACTGTCAATCCTTTTATTAGTTGGTTGCCTCTCTCTTGAGCTTAGTCTACGTCGCTTAGTAGCCTTGGAGTAATTATTAGAAGCCTTAGTCTAGGTTTGGATAGTTTCTTAACTTAGGTCGGGTTCGTTGGGGAGTTTTATCTTCAATATTTTTTCTCATAAGGTAATTTTCTCTAGGATAGAATCATTTTAATTATGAGATAGTCCTTGTTTACAATAATAATTATTTATGGACTTAGTATTGGTTGAACAGTTGATTTATTCACTTTATTATTCGTTTTATTGTTGCATATTCATGGCATATTAGTGAATTGGACTAGAAATGCTATTTTTTTGTTAAAAATGGACTTGAGGAGCTTTTTATTGGATTTTGGAATTTAAATAGGTAAAATTGACTTATTTTTATCCCCGATTTGATTCTGGACACCCGATATTACAAATATAATTTTTAAGTCCTAGTTTTATCCCGGGCAAGGTATATATATATCATGAATCTCCCATAGGTCCTGACTTTGTGGGGCATAGATTCTGGAGAAGGAGTATATGATAATTTTGGACGTGTCATTTATTTCATATTGAATTTTGTGGTGTTCATTCATACCTATTTATTCTTAAATATTTCCTGTAGTTAGTGTTGTTTTTTTCTTGTATCGATCAAGCTTATGGGGGAGGATGGGTTATATTGACTTTTGTTTGCACCTTTTTGGCTTATGGGAGCTAGATTAAGCTATAAATAGCTAATTATTGTGCATTTGTGGTAATTTAAATACATTTCCCTTATTCTTGTAGATTTGACCAATTATTCTCTTTCTGGACTATCTATACATAACCTTAGCTTATATTTTATTATATTATATATATATCTTACATGAGGTCAGTCGGTCTATAATGCCTACTTATTATCCCATATTTCAGTACTCATAATATACTTTTGCATCTTTTACCCGGATATAGATATTAGTACGAGTTATCACGACCAATATATTCCTAGTGTGGAGATTTTAGATCAGAATACTTAAGGTGAACTCTTCACGATTCGAGTTGATCCATCTCCCCTACTTTTCGGACTAGTCCTTATTTTGTATATTCAGAGAGAGTGTATAGATAGTAGCTTGTGCATACACTGATACTAGGTCTTAGAGGTATTTTGTATATTTAGTTTCTTTACTCCCTATGTATATATGTATGGATCTTATTTTATGTGTTTAGTCCTTTTGTTTGGCCTTTGTATCTCATTTAATACTCTTTTCTTAATTAGCCTATTATGTTTTCATTCTTGAAATATGGGTTTAGTTTACCTATTAGGAGGACATAGTAGGTGCCATCACGGTCGGAGAGTTTGGATCATGGCATTTTGATATCAAAGCCTAGGTTTACTGTTATCATTGGTATAATAGAAAATATCTAGTTGAATTTTACGGATCAATATGATAACGTTTGCATCCTATCTTGAGGAAGCTATATGACATTCTTAGTAAATTTCAGCCTTTTGATTCCTTATTGTACCTCTTATTCAGGATGGCAATAGAAATCTCATTTGTTCACTCTTTCATAAATGGTTAGGATGAGTGCTACATCAGCCAAAGGTGAGGCCCTGTGCCGATAACTTGGGCTTTAGATAAGGGCTGAAGTAGAGGTTAATCCCAAGTAGAGGTAGAGATCGAGCTACCTTACCTACTTAATATAGGCCAAAGTGACAACAACAGAGCTAATTATTGAGAGAAAGCCAGTTATTGATCCACAACCAACACCAAAAGATCTATTACCTCAACAATCTACGGTCAGGGACTAGCCTAGAATATACCTATATTTGTGGCTACACTAGTACTATAGGATACATTGGTCTACTTATTGAGTATTCTAGGAGGTATGCAACAAGAATTTGCTCATAAAGTAGCTCAAATGACACGATCAAAACCAGGGCCTTGATGTAATGTGCATCCCAAGTCCAACGAGGATCAGGGACCGTCCCCAATACCCAACCTAACCTCCAAACACATATTTAGAGTTAGATGAATTTTAAACATATTACAAGATAGTGTTATGTACCACTCAAGACTCTGAGATAGGTCCATGACCATGACTAACCCAAATAAGTTAAACCATCTAACACCGAACCAACAACCATAACATAAACAAATTCATAACCATTCCAAAACATATAAGATGGAACAATCAGAAATCAAATATAGTAAACCAGTATCATACATAATACTAATACCAATGCAATGGCTGACACCAATACCGACGCTGCCAAAACCAACTAATAGTAGTCCCACAAAGCCTCTATACGAATGTAAAATAATATCCGGTCAAGACATGTCCCCAACCATAACCAAACCAAAGTCTACGAAATAACCAAAGTGTGTAAAGAAAACCACAATGTTAAATGGATTCTTTCAAAGTATCAAAGATTACCACTTCAATCCAATATAAGCTGATCCCAAATCCAATCACTGAGCAAGAAGAGTAGAACGACTTGTTTTTGTACGCGTGGGGATACACTGCCCAAAGATGGGTTAGCGGGTGAATGCTAGCATGTATTCAGGATAAGGATAGAATTATGCCAACCTTTAAAATGAAGTGAACAACTATATACATACATAAAAATACATATATTGATGTGTGAATAGATGCTAACACATTTGACGCTTTTAACTAAGAATAATTGCAAAGTCTTAAGCAACTTTTGTCATTTATGATTGTTATATGTTTGATTTTGTAGTAGAAGCTGATATGTTAGAGAACCAACAATAATGGAAGAAAAAGACATAAAATTTGAAGCAATTAAAAAACAAGTACAACTGACGACATTCATGATAGGTCGTCATCCCGGTGATAGGCTATTATCGTCAGCCTTAAATAGGGAATGAGTTCCAACTGGTAAAATTGAAAAAAATTTGAGATAGGCCGTCATAATGGTGATAAGTTTTTAGGAATGCCATAAGACTTAGGCAGGACATGAGAATTGAAGCTAAAGTGTGACGATATTTTTGATAAGTCGTCACAGTCCTAATAAGCCATTAGAATTTTCCATCAACCTAAGACAGGACTAGTGTAGATTTGAAAAAGACCTGATGAAATTCTTGATAAGTCATCAGGATCCTAATAAGGCGTCACTAATAGCCATCGTCTATTTCGAGGAAAAGCTGTAAGCTTGATTTTGTTTCCTTGTTTAGGGTAAACTATTTAAAGCTTTGTTTTAGGGTTTTATAGACAATTATTATCATTATTATTATTCCACACAAGGAGGTTAGCACTTGATTTTTAGGAGACATATTTTTATATTTTCTCTATGAAGTTTCTTTGCTTGAAAAAGCAAATACTTTGAAGAGATTATTATCAGTATTTTGAGATTTTTCCTTTTTGATCTAATCTGTAATTCCTAGATATCATTCATCTCTGTAAGTTTATCTTTCAAATCATAAATTCAATTATGTGTTTCGTTCGTTACATCATGAATGGTTAAACTCCATTAACCTGAGTAATGGGATCTAGGGTTAGGTCTTGATGAGGTGCTAAGTATTCAAGAATCAAAAGGTGGTAGGATTTCTTGATAATTCTGAAGTTTTAATTAACGTCTGTTAGTTGCAAACAGTAGACACACCTAGTTTGATTTGCTTGAGAAAGAAATCAAATATAGTAGGAAATGAATTATCAACAGGGACTTGGAAATACTTCGCTTAATAATCAGCACTATAACATAGTTTATGAACCTGAGGTAAAATCTAGGTAGTAGATAGACATTCCCTAGGTCCGAGAGGATTTGGAAATTAAATTTGTAAGTTGGTCGAGAGACATTTAAGCATAACATTCATAAAGATAGCTTGTTAGCCTACCCACCGTGAGAATCCTGGACCTTATTTAGCATCTGTCATTTACCAGAAGCCGTAGTGAGCATCATTCTGGTTATTTCATAAACTTTTGAATTGTAAACACTGAAAGTAAAGTGACTAGGAACAACTTGTTAACCATAAACCACCATTTTATCTTTTCGTATCATTTGTTTGAATTTAACTTGTAGCATTACTTTCAAACTAGTTTAATTGCCACTCACATTGTTCCCCCTGGATTCAACCTAGACTCGAAAGTTGGGTAAATATATTGACGATGACCGCCTTGCACTAAATTAAAGTGTAATTTGAGCATTATCAATAATGGTACCTTTGCTGGGGAACAATTTGCAGTACTGAGTTGGTTTATAATTTTAGTTCACTTTCTTGAATTCAAACTTGTAAATATTTGTTTAGTTTATTTTTTATATTTATTTTATTTTCTTTTATTTTTATTTTTCTCACAACATTCTTGAGATGTCAGCCTGGATAGATGGTTTTTTGAGTGATGATGATTCTTGTGATAATTCATGTTATTATTGTGGGGGGCCATATTTTGAGGCTTGCTGTCTAGATTTACCAGGAAGCGCATGGATGGGACCTTCACAATATGATGTGGATACTGTCCTACTTACTGTAACTGGTGTTTAGCTTGTGGTTAAAGTGATCATTCTGAAGATATGTGTGCCATCACGATTCAAATGGAAAAATTGATAAAACAAATTTTAGAGAATAAAGAAGAGTTGTGGGAAAAGGTATAGGAGTTACCACTCCCACCATGTTTACAGTGGCTAAATAAAGAAGAAGATGAGGAGGAAATTACCCAATTTGAGAAGAAAACTCAAGAATCGCAACCACTCGATTGTCATCTTGATCTTGAGACTGACATTGAGAAGGTGAATAAAAGTGAATGTGTAGTAGATAGTGTAAATTTTTAAGTTGAATTAGTTGTTGGTGTTGATGTCCTTATGGGGTTTTTGTTTCCGTGCCTCTTTTCCTTAGAGTATTGTTCCTAGTCGAGTTGGCATGTTTAGGCGTATTGTGATTTATTGTAGAATATTGTAGTTGACTAGGAGAAATGAAAATACCTTAGATAGTTAACATATTTTTGTGATTTTTGAGCACCTCTCCAATGGACTGAGTATTTAACTATGTGAATTGCATCAGATTGTGACCACTGTGCATATTTGTATGGCATTATTTTAGTGAGGCAGTAATCATTGCTAAATAGCTGCATGAACTGAATGAGTAGTAGCTTGTGATATACTTATGTACCAAGTGCGTGTGAGATCTTATTCAGTTCTCATTGTATATTGAAATACATAACTTGCCCGGTTAATTTTACCTTGGTTGAAGGATAGGGGTTATCAAAGGATCATAGGCCATTTTGATATTAGCCCACTTCTATCCTAAACGACCTTCCCTGTATGTAGCATATCCCTTGTTCCCTACATTAATCCTGCTTAGCCTATTTCTTTTTATGATACCTGCCACCTTCCTATTTATATCATAATAAACCTGTTTTGGCCCGGGTCCTCCTTGGACACTGTTCACCTTGACTTATGCAAATGGCCTAAGTTGAGGGTGGCTATCATAGGGATACGTGATACAGAATGAATATGGCAAAAGGTAGAATAAAAGAAAAGAATAAAAAGCATAGTGCGGTGGAAATGAACAAGAAAAAAAAAGTTATGAAAAAGAATAAGTGATGTAGAAAATACCGCACCCATCCTGAATAAGTGTGATTAAGAAAAAGGAAGAATAGAAATAGGTTAATGAGTGAAACCCAAAAAAGATGGTGTAGTTTCAAGTAGGCTTATTCACTTTAAATATCATCGAGTGTTATACCAACCCCTAGCCTACATTACAAGGCAAAAAGAAGACCTATAGTGATCCTAGATGACCTATCTGATGATCTGGGTGATGAAAATAAGGGCAAGACTATGGTATTCAGCATACATTGATTGGTACTTCATTTTGAGAGTGAGTGTCTTGTGATTTTCCGAATGGTTTTATATGTGATGTCTGATATGAGAAAAGGAGGATTTCTTTGTTTGGGAGGGCACACTGCTTACATCGCTAGTTACTAACTTGTTTGGATAGTGTAAACTTGATGCATTCATGGTTGTGTTGCTGAATTGGTGCCATATCTTTATTCTTGTGAGTTTCATGGTTTTTCTTGAAAACATCAACAATGAGTTTTAAATTGACTGACCTTGGAGATGGTGAAATTATTCTGAACTAATATGAGTAGTTAGCTGCCAAATTGTACTTTGTATTCTCTTAGTTATGTTCTAGTTTCTTGAGGACAAGCAATTGTTTTAAGTTGTGGGTGTTAATGTGTGAGCAGATGCTAATACATTTGAGGCTTTTAACTAAGAATAATTGCAAAGTCTTAAGTAACTTTTGTCATTTTAGATTTTTTTATGTTTGATTTTGCAAAAGAAGCTGATATGATAGAGAACCAACAATAATGGAAGAAAAAAGGCTAAAATCTGAAGCAATTAAAAGACAAGTGCAGCTGATGACATTCATGATAGGTCCTCATCCCGGTGTAGGCTATCAAGTCCATCGTCATCCTTAAATAGGGAATGAGTTACAACTGGTAGAATCAATAACATTTTGTTATATGTTATCATAATGGTGATAAGTCATCAGGAATGTCTTTAGACTTAAGCGGGATATGAGAATTGGAGCAAAAGTGTGACGACATTTCTGATAAGTCGTCACAGCCCTGATAAGCCGTCAGAAGTTGCCGTCAACCTAAGTAGGAATAGTGCAAATTTAAAAAAAAACCCGACGACATTCTTGATAAGTCGTCAGGATCCTGATAAGGCATACCCAATAGTCATCGTCTATTTCGAGAAAAAGTTGTAACCTTAATTTTGTTTCCTTATTTAGGATAAACTATTTAAAGCTTTGTTTTAGGGTTTTCTAGGCAATTATTATCATTATTATTATTCTGCACAAGGAGGTTGGCACTTGTGTTTTAAGAGACGTATTTTGATATTTTCTCTGTGGAGTTTCTTGGCTTGAAAATTCAAATACATTAAAGAGATTATTATCAGTATTTTGGAATTTTTCCTTTGTGATCTAATCTACGATTCACTATTTATTATTCATCTTTGTAAGTTTATCTTTCAAATCATGAATTCAATTATGTGTTTTGTTCGTTACATCATGAGTGGCTAAACTCCATTAACCTGAGTTATGGGATCTAGGGTTAGGTATTAATGAGGTGCTAACTATTTAAGATTCAAAAGGTGGTAGGATTTCTTAATAATTCTGAAATTTTAATTAACGTCTATTGGTTGCAAACAGTACACACACCTACTTTGATTTTCTTGAAAAAGAAATCAAATATAGTAGGAAGTGAATTATCAACAGGGACTCGGAAATACATAGTTTAATAATCAGCGTTGTAACAAGGTTTGTTAACTTGAGGTAAAATCTAGGCAGTAGATAGAAATTCCCTAAGTCTGAGAGGATTAGGGAATTAAACGCTTAAGTAGGTCGAGAGAAATTTAGGCATAACAGCGATAAAGATAGCTTGTTGTCCTACCCACTGTGAGAATCTTGAACCACTTTTAGCATCTGTCATTTACCAGAAGCCCTAGTGGACATAATTCTGGTTATTTCATAAACTACTGATTTACAAACACCGAAAGTAAAGTGACAAACAACAACTTGTTAACCCTAAAACCCCATTTTATCTTTTGGTATCGTTTCTTTGAATTTAACTCTTAGCTTTAGTTTCAAACTAGTTTAATCGCCACTCGCATTGTTCCCTATGGATTCGACCACAACTCCAATGTTGGGTAAATATATTGACGACGAATGTCTTACACTAAATGGAAGTGTAATTTGAGTGTTATGATATATACATACATATATATGTATATAATCCATACCAGGAAAGGGAATCGGGTCTAGCATGACTTTAAAACCATTAACTTAGGTATGTGTACCTTAACCATTCTAGAACCACCCATGAGATATATGTGTCTAGTGTTACACCTGAAATAGGCCCCGATGCGTATAGCTGCACTAATTGGAGATACCGTAGGAATAGAGGATTCTCGTGTACCCTTCACTCTCCATGATACATATATAAAAGTGTAACTTACGAGATTACCGTGTACCACATGAGTATATAGTTGTCATGACCAATCCTCATGTTGGCAAGCCTGAGTATCCAGTGTCCTTCCATTGGACTCACACCATCACAATTAGCTATCACTACCTGCCATTATTGCCTAATTAAAACTATTCATAAACAACCAAACCACTATTCCATTTATTATTAACCGAGGCTATATGTAGTGGTACTGTCATACTGACTATAGCTTGCAAGAAATGTCTTAGCCAACCTTTTGAATGAAGGGATTCCCATGTACCCTTGATTACATTATTAAGTTTGCTTTGAGGATTCCCATGTACCCCACAAGTACATTCATTACTAAGTTTTCTTAGGGGATTCCTTTGTAACCCACCAGGCTAAAATTAAATGAAACCATGACAACCAAAACCTTACAATTTAAAAATTTAAAACCATCCAAGCCAGTTAAAGTTCCATTACCATATTATACCATGCAAAGTTGTCAATAAAAGTCCAACTATATAAAAAAAGCATTCTCATAGGAATTTTATCAAACATGTAGGGGGCATATAGTTTCCATAACCTAACCCAAGTAGAAATTAACCATAACCATGCAATCAACATGTTCAACCCACCATTAAAACATGAAAAACCATAATTAAGACATGGGAAAACCATAACTAACCATTTACAACCAAAACACCAACGCATATTTGAAAACCCAAAACCATACCACAATTATGCCATGAAAACCATACATTAAATCATGCCTTTAGTTGAACTAAAAATGAGGGTGGAGTAACATGACTTAGATTATGAAGAAGACAGGGAGAAATCACCCATTAGAACTTTAATTAACCACCGTAGAGAAAACCCTAGCCTTTTCTTAACACAAGAGCTTGAGTGAGTTTAAAGAAAGTTTTTGAGTTCTTAAGATTAGAATAATAGGTTAAATGATGTCCCATTAGTGTTTTATGTCGTTGGGTCATAAGAGGTTAAGACGAGAAATGTCCAGAATACCCCAAAATTAAACTGAATAAAATTACTG
The DNA here is from genome assembly GCA_030864225.1 of Capsicum baccatum var. pendulum. NCBI lineage: Eukaryota > Viridiplantae > Streptophyta > Magnoliopsida > Solanales > Solanaceae > Capsicum > Capsicum baccatum. The sequence continues at coordinate 228,707,976 of CM061556.1, forward strand.
CAAGAGGGTACGACCACTCCTCCAAACCATACCTTACCATACGAGTGGTACGTACCATTAGTACCCTAGGCATCACCTTGGACCCCAAAACTATCCAACATAGGACCACCAAGGCCAACTCATATCAAACCACATGACAATTACCATAGAACCATTTATTAGGCAGAATACAATCACCTAGACTAGATATACGGCATCATGTGATTGACATCATACCACTAGTACCCTAACATACGACTAGTATAATCAATTTATACCTTGGACAGAAACCAACCAAACCACACTCTTAACATACAACCAAGACCCCCTAACTGTACCCTATCATATGACAAGTACTCCAAGTTGTATGATGTCTAGAAGACTCAAAACTGAGAAACTTTCTAAGTACCAGAACCCAGGGTCTTTCAATTCTACCTTATTTGGATCATTCATCCCCTAATGGTCGACAAGGTAGTATAAGCACGATTTTTGATGTTTCACTAAGTTAGAAAACAAAGATGATACTCCTTTAACCATGTTAGAAAACAAAGAAGTGATGAAGAATGCATACCTTAAGCACGAATATCCGGATTGGAAAACAAATGCGGATACATGAACTTTATTCCTCTTTAGCCTCCCAAGTTGCCTCTTCTAACTTGTGGTTTCTCCAAAGAACCTTTACTGAGGCCACATTTGTGGTCAGCAATCGACCAACTAGACGATCCAAGATCTCAATTGGAATTTCTTCATAAGATAGAGATTCCAAAATATCCAAATTTTTTAAAGAAACAATCGAGGAAAGATCACATATATATTTCCTTAACATAGAGACATGGAAGACTGGATAAATGAAGATCAAACTAGAAGGAAGCTCCATCTCATACGTAATATTGCCAACCCCTCTTAAGATCACTTAAAGACCAATATGTCGGGGATTGAGATTCCCCTTCTTCCCAAACTCTATTACGCCTACAAGAAAATGACAAGCTTTCCCATAAACAACACTATATTGAGAGGTACCTATGGGAGTCTTATGGGATGTCCTATATGATCATAGTTCTTCATCTATCTTTTTAGCCCAATCCTTACGCTGACTATTTATCAACTTTTACAATATATGCTTGATCTCCTAGTTAGAGACTTCTACTTGGACAATCATTTGGGGGTTATACGTAGTGCCTCCTTGTGCCTGACACCATATTTAGCCAGGAGATTTTTAAACCAAGTATTAATAAAATACGTACCTACATCAATTATAATAACTCTGGGTGTGCAAAATCGAGGGAAGAATGATTCTTCATAAACTTCAACACCACTCTTGCATTATTTGTGGGAAAGGCAATAGTTTCCACCCACTTAGATACGTAATTAACTACCACTAGGATATACAAGTTGCCATTATATGGTGGGAATGGTCCCGTAAAATCTAACCCCTAAACATTGAATATCTCAACCTCAAGAATGTTATTCAGGGGATCTCATGATGACTTGATATGGTCCCTAATCGTTGACACTGATCACACCCCTTAACAAAAGCAACTGCATCTTTGAACAATGTTGGCCAAAACAAACCTGATTGTAACTCCTTTCTAGCTGTTTGTTCACCCCCATTATGACCACCAAAAAAATATAAATTGCACTTTTGTAGAACTTGATTAGATTCACTTTCAGATACACATCTGTGAATAATACTATCAGGACCTACTTTGAAGAGATAAGGCTCATCCTATATGTATGCATGAGAATCATGCAGTAGCTTCTTTCTCTATTGAGTGGTAGCTTTAGGAGGGTAAACCTCATACACTAACAAATTCATAATGTCTGCATACCAAGGAAATTCACATACCTTAAGTGCTAATAATTTCTCATCTGGAAACCCTTCCCAGAAGTTAAGTGTATCATCAACAATGTGATCGGGATTCTCTAACCTTGATAGATGATCTGCTACTTGATTCTTAGATCCTTTCCAGTCATGCACTTCTAGGTAAAATTTTTGAAGTAATAGAATACATTTGATCAACCGTGGCTTTGCATCTTTTTTGTAGAGCAAGTACTTGATGGCTGCATCAGTGTGGACAATTACCTCGGTGCCCACCAAGTATGATCTGAATTCGTAGAATTTGTAGACCAGCGCTAACATCTTCTTTTTGTAATTATATAATTCATCCAGGCATTATTCAAGACTTTACTTACATAATAAATAGAATGAAATACCTTGTCTTTTTGCTGCCCAAAAACTGCGCCCATAACCCAGTCTAGAGAAATCAAGATGGGTGCTTTTGTCAGTTTCTTCTTCAGCCTCTTAAAAGCTTCCTGACAATTTGTAACGCCCTGATTTTCTGAACCAGAACACTACACGGTGATCATGACCCAATAGGACCACAAGATAACCCATGACTGATATATGTACATGTATACTATATAAAAGACTAAAAAATGTAGAAACATGAACTGAAAAGACATAAGGTTCAATACTAATACATAACTGAAAATATGGTATAACAATACCAAAACAAATCTAAAATAACTGTCTGGACATACTATATTCTGAAACCCTCTAAACTATCTGAATAAGTAGTTAATGGGACATGTCCCCAAATAACTCCAACTACTGAAAATAAAATAAAAATTGAAATAGTAATGAAATCATCATGTACTCAAAAGATGAGGACTCACTTCTAACTCTGACTGCTGAGACTGAAATCTACTATTAATGCTCTGGAGCTAGTGATTCTAAACCTATGGTATAAGAAACCATAGCGCGAATGCATCAGTACTTTGAATGTACTGGTATACAAGTGAGGTAGGCTAAATGCATGGGGTTCATATGCATGAACAATAATAACTGACTGACTAACATGAACGTGAAAATACATACTTGGATGTGTAACTATAAATGAGACCATGATAGGACCAAATACTGAGTTCTAGCTACTGAGGTTACTAATAACATGGATTTACTAATATCTGAGTACATGAATACTGGGATACTGCATAACTGAGTTTACTAATCCTAATATCTGAGTCACTGATAAGTGAGGAACTGATACTGTATTATTAAATACTAAAGGACTAAAACTATGTTACTGATATATGAATAATTATTTTTGATAGTTTGAATTATGAAGAACTGATCTGGTTAACTGTATCTGATAGTCCTGAAGCTGAAGACTGATAACATAACTTCTAATAGATAATATATTTGATAACATGAGTTTTGAGAACTAATATATCTGATAACATAATTGAATTTATATGATATTCCTGAATCTGAAGGAAGAAGCTGAGTTCTGTACTAAATTTGAGTTGACTATATCTGAAAGTCCTTAAATATGAAGAACTACCTGAGTTCTCTTACAGAGACTGAGACTGAACTGAGATTGTGGCAAGTAGTTATTTATCCGACATACCCCATATATTATATTATAGCTGAGATGGGGTCCAATCTCGACCCTGACTGGAAGTGTGTCAATACTGTGCCACTGGTAAGGACAAGTTGTGAGTGACCCTTATCTGGCAGGTACTTAAAAATGCAAATGGTGGGAGCCCTAAACTGATAGGTTAATCCACCTCATCAACCCTAATCTGACAGGTTAAGATATCTCAACCTACGCTGGCTACGTAGTTCTTTAACACAAGGAGCACTGCTGAGAATCAACCCTAAACTGGCAGGTGAGTTCCCATCCTTAGGTTCACTCGGTGCTAACATGTACTCCCATCTGAGGAGACTAAACGTGATTTAATTGACATTACATGGACTGAGTAACTAACTTCTGTTGACTGATGGAATACTCTTGAATCTGCTAATGGACTGAGTTCATGAGATCTCTGAGAGTACTGAATTACTGAGATTACTGAAGTTACTAAATACTGAGTAGGACTAAGCTGTTACTGAATTAACATGAGTTTTCTTGAGTCACGAGACTGACTGAAGTCTACTGAACATGTCTTGACTGAGAGTATCATGAAAACATGTCATGGCTCTAGGCACACAACTATATTTTTTGAGTACAAGTACCCCCCAGGACTCGATGAAAGGAAACTAACAGAGCGTGACTTTCATGAATACATGACCATTAGTAATAATCCATAATACATGAGTGAGGGATTTCATAAAGTACATGGTCATCATAATATCTAACATGAATTGGAATGCATGAAATCAAGTTATAAACCTCATGTTCTAATATCATGGGCATTCCGACAACATATACTTTTCATAAAGATAGCATGAAAACCGTTTAAACATAAGGGAATAGAAAACATGTAACATTTAGTTCATATTCTAATTATTGAGGGATAACTCATATGGTACTTCATAATCATGATCTTGTTCATAACATGGAATTCGTATAGACACACTATGAATCCATTCTCCAATCATCATGTACATTCCATTAACACATATATTGCACAACAACAACATGTGAGCCCTTTGAAGATAATAGTCTAGCATGAATTTATCATATAATTCATCCCTAAGCTATAATACATGATTTCTATCATTCTAAGTATTTTATCAAACACCTTACATGCACAACTTTGGGCATAGGTATACTTATAAATTTAACAATCATAATCTACCCAAATTCATGGATTTCAAATAACATGCTCACATACTTCATGAAAATACACCGAGATACAAAATAACAACCATCAACATAAACATAATCATACCACAACAAGATAATCACAATTCATGATTTTAAAACTTAATTCTTGAGCTCCATGGATGAACACTATGCATATCTTAGATGGAAGATTCTTGAAGATTAACACTGGAACTTCCTTGAAATTTAATCCCCAATCAACTAGTTTTATTGGAGCTTGAGATAAATCATGGAGTAATAAAAACCCAAATCTTGAACGAGGTTAACTTTTCTTGAGGGTTCTTGAATGGTGATGCTTTGATTCTTGACTTTTCTTGGAGAAGGGTTTGAATCTTGTTCTTGGGTTTTGATCTTGAAAGAAATCCTAATTTTGATTTTATGGATGAATGAGAAGTTATGTGATTTGATTCAATATGATTGGGTGTTAAATAGGGTGAAAAGACCCAAAAATCTCTTTAAAACGGCGTTTCAGCACTATTTAGGACAAAACTGATGGTCTGAGTGATGGACCGTCACTCTGGTGACTAACCATCATTCCAGCCATTATTTTTCATCCAGAAAATGGCCTCACAGGTTCAGTTGTGACGGCCAAAGTAACGGTCCGTCATTTTTTCCGTCACTCCTGGACAGCTCGAGCATCTCTCAATAAAATGGAAATAACTTTTTACTCCGATGCCGGATTTTTTCGAAATTGGAATCGTTGGAAAGATATTTCAATTATACATCTGTTGGTTGGTCATGATATCAAAAATTCTCTTTAAAATGGGAGGTATTCTCGTTTGAAGTTTACTATGGCAATGCCTTTCTCAAGAATTCAATCGGTAAGGAATGTTTTTATTTGTCCAATAGCTAGGATGTATTTGAGGTATTAATATACATAACACTTGATCATAAAAATACCGAATAACTATAATTTATTTTTCATTATCTTGAATCATGGTTCTACCATCGGTCGGAATTCTCGGGGTATTACAATATCTCCCCCATGGGAATATTTGTCCTCGAATGAGACTGAAAGAGCGAGGGGAAGAATATAAAATGATATACATACTGAACATGAATGCCTGGAACATGTCCTCATGGCTGACATGATTGATAACTGAATATATCATACTGAACATGTATGTCTGATGCATGACTGATAAGCTAAATTAGCGCATATCTGATGCTGGGATAATTGACTCATGAATGCATGAATGAATGTCTTGATGAACTGAATTTCTCACAATGAGAATGCATGTCTGATGCATGATTACATGACTGAGCTGACAAATGAATGCATGATTGAATGTACAATGGCAATTTACACTAAGCTTGTAGTGGGAATCTGATATCAAGTTTGTAATGGTAGTTTGAGCATGGAACTGAGAAAGTTCAAGGAAAACCCATTACTTAACTGAGAATACGGATGCAACCATGATCAGGCTAGGAGTATGCATTAACAGGAACATGAGAACATAACTGAGATTGAAACGTGATATATGAACTAAATTCAATAAACTTAACGGAGTCTTGAATACATAGCGTTCAACTGAGGTTAGATCTTGAGGTTCAACTTATAAGTACCACTCACTCAAAACTGGATTTATTACATGAAAAGAAAGTAGGATGTTTAAGTCATAAAAGTTCAGGGGATTATAGCGTATCTTCCCCTTGGGACACTAGGCCCCTCTAGGAATACTGAATTGGCTAAGCTACTGAGAGAAATTGAGGCGATGCGCAAGACACCTAGAAACTAAAACATGACTGATTATCTAAGATCTGAAACTTGAGGCCTAATACATGATCTAAGATGAAACATCTAAACTTCATGCACTACAACTGAGACAACTGAAAGATTTATGAGGTGCTGAGCACTACTACATAAATATACTAACTTATCTATTTAACTGAGCTGATAGATGAATACTGGGCATGTTAGACTTGCCTGTACTTAGTCCGAATAACTGGACTAAGGCTGTAAAATATTATGCATAGGTGGTAATGATTAACTAGATAATAGAGGTGACTGAGCATGAATGAGAAAACCTGTATCACCTTAAGAATTCAAGGCTAGGCGTATAACGTAATTTGGAAACACCCTATAGATTGAGGTACTAAAATACTACTGACTGAGTAACTGATAGTTGTAGCACAGGTCAAGCAAGTCTAAAACTGAACTGAGTTTCTGAATTGATTACTAAACTGAAGTTGGCATTTTAACTAAAAATGTAACTGGGACTCATACTCGAGCTAGCTGCTGGATTCAGATAAATAAATACTGATAACTGTGGTTTATACTGACATTGAAGTACTTATTGCTGAGACTAAACACTGATTTTTTAGTACTGAATACTGATTACTAAAATTATAACTGAGTTATGATAGTAGAAAATGAAGGATGACATAAGTCAAGGCTTTGAATGTACACTCATACTTTGAAATTTCCCAAATTCTAAATACTACCTCTTGCTAGCCATTTACTTGCACACTTATTACGACATTCAATATTATCTTAATAACTACAACATTGCATAGTATAACAAGCATGCAAAATTCTTCTCTTAGTCATGAAACATTTACTCTCTCCTATCTAAGCAATTGCTCCACACTGCATTGTTTACAAGGAGAGCTTACTAAAGGATTAAATCAAAAAGACCTGAAATATGAATGGATACTGACTAAACTTGGCACTTGAACTGAAGCCAGAGGAATAGAATGTTAACAACATGAATTTACCAAAAAGGTCTGAATTAAGAATATACATAACATAATCTAAATTTATCTTATCTGTAGGGGCATAGAATGAGTCATGGAAAATGAATATACTGTAAGGCGTGACATGTGTACATGAGTCATGAGCTGCATGACCTGAGTCTGAAATTTCTAAATTCGTGGGACATGATTCGTAACATAGAGGGAGCTGATAATCCTTATAATAGAAATTGTAATTGCACATAATTCTATGGAAAGCGTGCGAATATAAGTTGTGTTCATGGAACTGAGATTTAAAGAATGAGTAGGTATCAGGATGACTGAAGTAGAAATCCTTACACCGAGATAAGTATGAGTTAGGAATTGTCTTCCCTTACTATTTTTCTATACATACTGGCAATACTACTGGAATCTGAGAGCCAAACTTGGTTGCTTGATCTATTATCTCGCCCTTAGCTTTAAGCCATTATCTTAAATTTGTGAGCACTTGCTAAACTTTAAAATTAACTGCAATATTAATCACGTACTTACACTCTGTCAAACACATGCTTGCCTTACTAAGCCAATTAGCTTCTTCTATTGCTTCATAAACTACTAATATCATATCTACACCTTCATACTTAATTCAAACCAATAAACTGAAATACTAGCTTACACTATTCAAGCCTACTGATTTACTCTGGTACAACTATCCCCATGAATACATAATCTGATCAAACTGGATAATACTATCCCAACTCTACCACTGTTAACTCCTGAGTTCATGCTTAAAAATTCTAGGTCTATGCTTTCACAGAATTCTGAGAAGATATTTGATGGAATATCTAAAATTGGGTTTGTGAACGAGTTCTCATGGTCATGAATAAAATCTGTATGACTTGGAACATAACGCAGTTGATGGGGTATTTTTGAATCCGTGGGCAATCCCATAACTGACTACAGGGACTATCTGAGAAAGCCCTATCTCTAGGACTTGAGCTTCACTATTTCTGTTACCTTAAAAGTAAGGCGGAGTTAACATGCGTGGATCAGGATGAGAATCTGTGTGAGTTTTCTTAGAAAACTTTTCTATAGCATGATCTGAGACATGAAAGAAGGAAAATTGTTCCTAAAACATCTCATAGCCTCCGCACATAAGTATGGTGCACAACACACTCATGTACAAGACTCTACTACATATGACTTTTAGAGTTCCTATGACACTACTGAACCTTAGGCTTTGATACCGAGTTTGTAATACCCCAATTTTCTGAACTGGAACACTATATGGTGCTCATGACCCTGATGGACCACAAGCTAACCCATGATTGATATCTTTATATGTATACTGCACAAAAGACTAAAAAAATGCGGAAACATGAACTGAAAAGCCATAAGGTTCAATACTAATACATAACTGAAAATATGGTATAATAATACCAAAACAAATATGAAATAACTGTCTGGACATACTATAGTTGAAAGCCTCTAAAATGTTTGAATAAGGAGTGGATGGGACATGTCCCCAACTAACTCCAACTACTAAAATAAACCAAAACCAAAAACTGTAATTAAATTATATTATCATCGAAAGATAAGGACTCACTTCTAACTCTGACTGCTGAGACTGGAATCTAGTGTTGATGCTCTGGAGCTCGTGCTTCTAAACCTATGGTATAAGACACCGTATCACGAATGCGCCAGTACTTTGAATATACTAGTATACAAGTGAGGTAGGCTAAATGCATGGGGTTCATATGCATGAACAATAATAACTCGCTGACTAACATGAATGTGAGAATACATACATAGCTATGTAACTATAATTGAGACCATGATAGAACTGGATACTGAGTTCTGGATGCTGAGGTTACTAATAACATGGATATACTGATATTTGAGTACGTGACTACTGGGATACTGAATAACTGTATTTATTGATCCTGATATCTGAGTCGCTAATAAGTGAGGAACTGATACTATATTGCTAAATACTGAAGGACTAAAACTATATTACTAATACATGAATAATTATTTCTAGCAATTTGGATTATGAAGAACTAATCTCTTGACTGTATCTGACAGTCCTGAAGCTGAAGACTGATTACATGAGTTCTGATAGCTGATATATTTGATATCATCAGTTTTGAGAACTAATATATTTGATAACATGAGTGACTATATCTGACATTCCTGAATCTAATGGAACTAGCTGAGTTCCGTACTAAATTTGAGTTGCCCATATCTGATAGTCCTAAAATCTGAACAACTATCTGAGTTCTCTTATTAAGACTGAGACTGAACAAAGACTGTGGGAAGTAGTTATCTAACCGACATAACCCATATATGCTAATATAGCTGAACTGGGGTCCAATGTCTTCCCTGACTAGAAGGGTGTTGATACCGCGCCACTGGTAAGGACAAGCTGTCAGTGACCCTTATCTGGCAGGTACTAAAAAATGAGAACGGTCGGAACCCTAAACATGAGTTGATACTGAATTTACAAGAGTTTTCCTGAGTCATAAGACTGACTGAATTCTAGTAAACATGGCTTAACTGAGAGTATCGTGATAACCTAACATGGCTCTAGGCATACAACTATATTTTTTGGGTACAAGTACCCCCAGGACTAGATGGAAGGAAACTGAACCAGCGTGACTTTCTTGAATACATGACCATCAATAATAATACATAATATATGAGTGAGGGATTTCATGAAGTACATGGTCATCATAATATCTAACATGAATAGGAATGCTTGAAATCAAGTCAGAAACCTCATGTTCTAATATAATGGGCATTCCAACAATATATACTTTTTATTATGATAGCATGGAACTCATTTAAACATAAAGGAATAGAAAGGATGTAACATTTAGTTCGTATTGTAATAATTAGGGGATAAATCATGTGGTACTTCATAATCATGATCTTGTTCATAACCTGGAATGCGTATAGACACACTATGAATCCATACTCCAATCATCATGTAAATTTCATCAACACTTATACTGCACAACCACAACATGTGAGTCCTTTGAACATAATAGACTAGCATGAATTTATCATATAATTCATACCTAAGCTATAATACATGATTTCTATCATTCTAGGCATTTTATCAAAACACCTTATATGCAAAACTTCGACCATAGGTGTACTTATCAATTTAACAATCTTAAGCCACACAAATTCAGGGATTTCAACTAACATGCTCACATACTTCATTAAAATACAACGAGATAACAAATAACAACCATCAACATGAACATGAACATACCACAACAAGATTATCATAATTCATGATTTTAAAACTTGATTCTTGAGCTCCATGGATGAAAGGGAACCATGGATGAACACTTTATATAGAGCTTTGAACTCGGTGACTAAGCCAGTGGTCGATAATGCTGAGGGTGGGTCATTCATGGACCTTACTTTTATTGAGGCATGTGATATGCTGGATCGTATGAGAAAGCATAGTAGAGCTTGGCATACCAGGGATTCTGAGGTAGCAAGCTCTACTGTATCTATTGGCATGACGGCAGAATAGAGGCGAAGAGAAGAGGAACATCACCAGGATATGGCTCACATGAAAATACAGATGGACCTTCTTACCAAGCATTCATTATCAGGGAAGACAGAAAAGGTCAAGGCTATTGTATCACAGGGAAGAGATGACTCCGATTCTGAGGAGGAAGCAAATTACTTGAATAATTAGGGGGGTTTCCAAGGCAATGTCCAAGGAAACCAAGGTCGGAACAATTATGAAAAATCCGGATACAAAGACCGAGACCAAGGGAATTGGAAGAATAAGAATGACAGGAGCGGTTTGTACGTCCCTCCTGGAAATCGTGAAGCGGTTGCATCTAGCTCTGGGAAAATGTCCATGGAGGATGTGATGGCTAAGCTGTTGAAAGGAGTGGAGTCAACAAACACGGGAGTAACTGAGGTAAAAAATGATTTGTCCTCAATAAATCAATTGGTTGACTTGCATTCCACTTCAATAAAATAGCTGGAACAATAAATGAGTCAACTATCAGCGGCATTCAATCAAAGAAAAGTTGGCACTTTACCGAGTGACACTAGCCAAAATCCAAGGAAAGATGGATCATGTTTAGCTACTACAACCAGGAGTGGTAAGGTGTTGGAAAATCCACCAAAGGGCAAGCCCGTGGTTGATAGCATAGAGGAGAATATTATTGAAGTAGACTGTGATGATTCTGTTGCAGTTGAAGATCAGGATGAGAACGTTCATGATACTACACCTAGATGCCAGCATTCTGAAAAGATTGATAATAGGAAGCACAATAAAAAGAAAGTGGTGGAGAAAACTCTTCCAAATCCACCACCACCTTTTCCTCAGAGACTGAAGAAGAAGGCTGATGATACCTTCAGTAAATTCATGACCATGTTGAAGTAGCTGACTATTAGTGTGCCTTTGCTGGAGGCACTGGACCAAATGCCAGGGTACACCAAATTCATAAAGGACCTTTTGACAAAGAAATGGGCAGCGAGCTATGAACTGGCAGACAATTTTCATCATTGCAGTACAATTGCCATGAGGTCTTTAGTACAGAAGAAGGCAGATTCAGGTGCTTTCATTATTCCTTGCACGGTTGTATCTTTAGATTTTGCTAAGGCGTTATGTGATTTAGGGTCTAGCATAATTTGATGCCACTAGCCATCTATAGACAGTTGGGGTTGGGCGATCCTACACCAACCAACATGCGGCTTGTAATGTCAAATAGGTCGGTAAAATGACCTGTTGGTATGTTGTATGATGTATTAGTAAAGGTTTCTACATCCATTTTTCCTGTAGACTTTGTTATATTGGATTGCAAGGTGGATTTTGAGGTGCCCATAATCTTGGGTCGACCTTTCCTCGCATCAGGAAGTGTGCTTATTGATTTGCGAGCAACTGAGTTTTTATTCCGGATGAATGACGAAGTGCTATGCTTTGATGTATGCAAATCAATGAAGCAGCCGAATGATATGAATGTGTTCTCTGTAGCTGATGTTTATTATAAAGATGAGAAGAAATTATCTTTAGAGAAGCAGCTTATTGTTGAGCCATTGCCTGTTGTGCTTTTAAACTTTGATCGTGAGGATGTTAAATAGCACGAAGAAACTATCTGTGCTTTGACAGGAATGGGGTCGTATTCTTATGCCCCCAAGAAGCTGGACCTTGACCTTAAGAATCGACCTTCACCACCGATAAAGCCATCCATTGAAGAGCCACTGGTTCTAGAATTGAAAGAGTTACCCAGTCATCTAAGGTATGAGTTCTTGGGCAGTGGAAATACACTGCCGGTTATTATTGCTACCGATTTAGGTGAACAACAGGTAGAGGCTCTCATCTCTGATCTGAAGAGGTACAAGAGAGCTATTGGTCGTACTTTTGCTGATATAATTGGAATCCCTCCTGGCATATATATGCACAAGATTCAGCTCAAGAAAGATTGCGTACCCACTATTGAGCATCAGCGTCGTCTGAATCCACCTATGCAAGAGGTAGTAAAGAAAGAAATCATAAAGTGCTTAGATACAGGGGTGGTGTATCCAATCTCAGACAGTAAATGGGTGAGTCCTATACAATGTGCGCCCAAGAAAAGGGGCATGACCGTAGTAGCAAATGAGAAGAATGAGCTAATTCCACTCAGGCCTGTCACAGGGTGGAGGGTGTGCATGGATTACCAGAAGCTAAATTCGTGAACGTTAAAGGACCACTTCCCAATGCCATTCATGGATCAAATGCTTGATTGATTGACAGGAAAGGGATAGTTCTATTTCTTGGATGGTTATTCCGGATATAATCAGATTTGCATTGCTCCTAAAGATCAGGAGAAGACCACTTTTACATGCCCATATGGTACTTTTGCATTCAAACGAATGCCATTTGGTCTATGTAATGCACCTGCCACTTTTCAGCGGTGTATGATGTCCATTTTCTTTGATATGGTTGAAGACACCTTGGAGGTGTTTATCGATGAATTTTCGGTTGTAGGTGAGTCATTTGAATCATGCTTGGCAAATCTGAGTATGGCTTTGCAGAGATGTGTTGGATTCAATCTAGTGCTAAATTGGGAGAAGTGTTATTTTATGGTTAAGGAAGGCATTGTTCTCGGGCATAAAGTCTCTGAAAAGGGAATTGAAGTTGATCGAGTAAAGATTGACGTTATCGAGAGACTACCACCTCCAATTTCTGTGAAGGGGGTTCGTAGTTTTCTCGGTTATACTGGTTTTTATCGGAGGTTTATTAAAGACTTCTCCAAAATTGCAAACCCATTATGCAAACTTTTGGAGAATGAAGAAAAGTTTCACTTTGGTGCAGATTGCTTGAAGGCATTTGAATGCCTCAAGGGGAAGCTAGTTGAAGCCCCTATTATTGTAGCACCTGATTGGTCTCTACCTTTTGAAGTTATGTGTGATGCAAGTGGTGTATCCTTGGGTGCTGTACTTGGTCAGAAAAGAGAAAAACTATTTCATCCAATCTACTACGCGAGCAAGGCCTTGAATGGAGCACAGAAGAACTATACCGTCACTGAACAAGAGCTTCTAGTAGTTGTTTATTCTTTCAAAAAGTTCCGTGCTTACTTGTTGGGAACCAAGGTAGTGTTTCATACATATGATGCGGCTCTAATATATCTAATGGCAAAGAAGGATGCTAAGCCAAGGCTAATTAGGTGGGTGTTATAGCTTCAAGAATTCACTTTCGAGGTAAAGGATAGAAAAGGTTGTGAAAACCAAGTAGCTGATCATCTATCTAGACTTGAGAGTGAGCACACAGTGCAGACCGACCTTGATATTGATGATGCATTCCCCGATGAAGAGATTCGAGCAACTAGGAGGTAAAACTTGCCGTGGTATGCAGATTTCGCTAACTACGTGGTAAGCGAAGTGATTCCTGAGAATCTCTCTTTTCATCAAAAGAAAATGTTCATGCATGATGTGAAACATTACTTCTGGGATGAGCCTTATCTTTTTCGACGATGTGCTAATGGTATTATTAGGCGGTGCATCCCAGATGTAGAGGTGCCTAGCATACTGGAAGCAAGCCATGCTTCCCAAGTTGGAGGTCACCATGCAGGTGAACGGACGGCCAAGAAAGTACTGCAAAGTGGCTACTATTGGCCTTTATTATTCAAGGATACCTGTGATTTTTTAAGAAGATGTGATCAGTGTCAGCGACAAGGTTCTATCTCAAAGCACTATGAGATGCCCATGTACAAAATGCTTAAGGTAGAGTTATTTGATGTCTGGGGTATCGACTACATGGTCCCATTTGTGAGCTCATTTGGGATGAAATATATCTTAGTCGTTGTGGATTTCGTATCCAAATGGGTCGAAACAGTCGCTCTAGCTGATAATGAAGGTAAGAGTATTATGGCATTCTTAAAGAGAAATATCTTGTCTTGTTTTGGGGTATCTCGTACCATCATAAGCGATGGAGGATCACATTTCTGCAACAAGATGTTTAGGGCCATATTGGCGAAGTATGGGGTTAAGAAACATAATGTAGCTACACCATACCTCCTACAAATTAGTGGGCAGGTGAAGGTTTCAAATCAGGAAATCAAGTTGATCCTTGCCAAGACTGTGAATGCCAGCAGGAAAGATTGGTCCAGGAAGCTGGATGATGCCTTATGGGCATATAGGACCGCGTTTAAGACACCAATTGGCATGTCACCATACCAACTAGTTTATGGAAAGGCTTGTCACTTGCCAATTGAGCTAGAACATAAAGCAATGTGGGCACTGAAGCAGCTTAACCTGAACTGGGATAATGCTATTAATATGAGATTGGGGCAGCTGAACGAGATGGATGAATTCCATCTAAATGCATATGAAAGAGCAGATCTTTACAAGGAATGGATGAAAAAGTACCATAATCGAAGGATTACCCAACGAAACTTTCAGAAAGGCGATTTGGTACTCCTTTTCAACTCCAGAATGAAGCTGTTTCCAGGTAAGTTGAAGTCTAAATGGTCTGGTCCATTCACAATCATCCAAGTTTACTTATCTGGAGTAGTGGAGTTAGAAAACAATGATGGTGGTGTCTTTAAGGTGAATGGCCAAAGAGTGAAGTTATATATCGGTCCAACCGACTCGATAAAATGTATAGACACCATATATCTCGATGAAGTCTGAGTAATCGAGATAACTATGTCGTGCCACGAAAATAAATCAAGTGCTACATGGGAGGCAACCTATAATTTTACTAGCATTTTGTTTTTGGTAAATGAAAATTCAAAAAAAAGAGTCGTGCCACGACCAAAACTAAGGCACTTGGTGGGAGGCAACCCATCCTTCTAATCATTTTTGTTGTTTTTGATTAAGCATAGGTGCATGAAGTACAAAGGAGGAGATTAGACCCAATTTCGATTTGGAAGTGTGTCATGTAAATTGTGGTAAGTCTAGGAATGATGGAACAATACAGGTAAGTGGGAGTTGTCAAATGTGTAAGGTTCAAGTATGATTTGCATTAGAGTCGCGCCTCGAGTTATATAGGTTCGACCCAAAGAAAAAGTTTCGCGGTGCCACTTTATTTTGTGACCCTGAGGTATGGACCTTTTTCAACCAAGAGTGTGCCGTTTTTCCAGTTCCCTATGCCAACATAGGCAATAGGCTAGGTTCCGCCTATGCCAACATTGGCAATAGGTTAGGCGCCGCCTATGCCAACATAGGCAATAGGTTAGGCGCTGCCTATGCCATTGCCTGTGCTCACTATCTCACATAGGCGATAGTCTAGGCGCCGCCTATGCCAACATAGGCAATAGGTTAGGCGCCGCCTATGGCAACATAGGCAATAGGTTAGGCACCACCTATGCCATTTCCTATGCTCATTGTCTCACATAGGCGATAGGCTAGGCGCCGCCTATGCCAACATAGGCAATAGGCTAGGCGCCGCCTATGCCAACATAGGCAATAGGTTAGGCGCCGCCTACTTATGCCTAGGCGATCCTAAGGGCGCTGCCTACTTATGCTTTTTGCCTACTAACCTATTTGTGAATGGACCAACCCAACCCATGGCTAATCCTTTAAATAAATCCTCTACCTTTGAACACCACTCCATTGTTTCTTAAACCTAAGAGCCGCCCAACCATCCTTGCCCTCTCCAAGCTCTTCTCTTTTCTCATCTAATCCTACAATCTCTCTTTCCCGATTTATCACGAAGTTATCACCATGTAAGTTGCTCTTTCATGTTCCGTAGTTGTTTTAGTGCTACGCTTATAATGGTTAACTAGATTTTGTAGTAATGTTTGGTGATAAGAGTATGGTTAGTTCGTTATTACTTTTGAAAAAAATACATCTCATTAAGTGAAAGGATTCTTGTGGGTATTCTTGATTTTACTCCAACATGTATTGATTACTACAGTGAAAAGAGAAAGCATCTACCTCACAGAAAGGTCAAAAACGGTCAAGAAAGGACCAGGCTAATTTCTCCTCTCATCAAGTGCCTCGACGCACTTTTGGGATCAAATGGGTTCTGGAGGAGGAAGGGAAGGAATGGTATAGAAACAATAAGGTGAAGAAATATGTACATGTGGATTTGATGCAGAAGGTAAGTTTAGCAAAGAACTGCCCTTACATTTTGGCAAAGATTATGGAACTAAATGTTGACTTTATCTTCCGAGACATCGGCGAATGTAATCTTGATTTGACTCGAGAGTTTTATGCCAACTGGTCACCAAGGACTACGGGAAATGAAGTAAAGATTCGGGGGCAAGTCTTGCAATTGAATGCTGATTTCTTCAACTCTTTCCTGGGAACTCCAAGTGTGGATCCATCACCACTCAAGGAGCTCTACAACAGACCTCCCTACAGAGCCATCAGACATACATTGTGTGGATCAAGTTCCATGACCCGGTGGACTCGTCATAAAGATAATGGTCCTCACAATACTTACCCATACGCTTGTTTGAACAGAGAAGCTCGCATATGGTTAAGAATAGTCAACTCCTTCTTAATTCCTGGGACACAATACACTAAGGTCACGCATAATCGAGTCTGCTTGGTATATGCTCTAATGACAAATGTTCCATTCAACATTGGTGCAGTTATACGAATGTCGATGCGAAAAGCAAGGGTGCACAAAAGGTCCTATTTCAGTTTTGGCAATTTGTTGACTGCAATCTTAAGGAAAGAGCACATTGAGGAGGAGCCAGCCGACCATAAGTTGCCACATAACCCGAAGAAGGTAGATCTCACAAAAATCAAAGATCCAGAAACTGGTCAAGGCATTAACCTTACCACTGCTGAGAGACATGCTCGAGATGAGAGTTTTTTTCGCCATCTGTATGGCATGACTAGGTTCACTATGATGAATGGGGGTCGGGTGCCGACTGATACAGTTCTTTGGCAGTTGGACTATTGATAAAGCTCAAAATATAGCTCTCGTAAGAGTGTAAGCAGTCGCTGTCAAATATAGAACCCAACTGGGTTGGGTGTCGAATCCCACAGGGAATACTCGGTCACTAAGTATGCAATTATTAGTAGACTGTTCGTCGAAAATTCTACAAAAAGGGCGGATTTGAATTATAGAGTGAATTAATGTAAACAAAGTAATGAATGAAACGATTTAATAACAGAGAAAAATAAGTTAGGGTTATGTCCACCTTATGAGTTCTACGTATCGATTAACTATGATTTATGCGGAATTCAGACATGCATGCACTTATAGAGATTCGTATTCTAATGGTAAATCCTAGTGTCTCTCGACCATCAAGGATTATTTCACTTTAACTCTCTTGAGCTTAAAGCGTATAACTAACGGTGCAAATTCTCCAAGAGGTTAATCCAGTTACGACACTAACGTGTAAATAGGGGTTGGTAGCCCTATTTCCTTGTCACACTCTCTTTTCCAAACATTTAACTTTTCTCTCGAACAAGTTAATGCTATAATGGTGTATTCTATATGTTTGCAATCACAAGAATGTAATTAAGATGAAGAGAGTAATGATATAAGTAGCATATGTATCAGGAATTCACAAACTCATAGTAATAGATAGTATCTCAAAAGGCTTCCATAACCCTAATAGAGAAGTTTAGCTACTCATGAGTAGAACGGAGATCACAGTAGATATAACCATCATACCACAAGAGAGTCGAGTTTTCTCTGTCAGAAAGTAATGTGAATAGTACTAAATGTCAACTAGAAGAAAAATAGAATTGGATAGAAAATAGAATGAATGAATGAATAGAAAAAAATAGAATGAAGCGAATGCTGAAAAATTCAGCAAATAGGGATTTTATAACATCCTTGTCCTAGTCCTACTGAAATAGGGTTTTTATCTTTGTTCTACTGAAATAGGGTTTTTATCCTTGTCATATTCCTACTAGGTTACTTCTGCACCCTTAAGTATGTAAAAATACTGTTTTTGCTCTGGACGGATTCTCCATGCATCATATTTAGTCCTCAAGCTTCCAAAAGTTGTCTTCCATCTTATGCAAAGTTTCCCTTTGCTACCAAGAGGTCCACAAAGTGCTGAAATCTTCATCATAAATACCTGAAAACATGCTAATCACGTTGGTTAGCTCACTTACAGTAAAATGGACTAAAAGTGCAGGAATTATATATTTTATCCTTAAAACTTAGCTAAAATATGGGTAAATTATAGTGCTTTAGGCGTATAAATACGCCCAACATCAACTATGACTACCCACTTAATGAGCATACTCGGGCTATCTGTGGAGTGGGAGTAAATTTTGAAGAACCTCTAGATGATGATGTGCCGACAGACGATGATCACCGACTGCTAGACTCTGATGTGGAGGACAACTCTGATGATGAAGACTCTGATGATGATTCTGACACAGGGGGTATGACCCCGAATGTAGAGGAGGAGTCTGACTAATTAGGTTTTTGCTTATTTATTTACACTGAGAACAGTGTGTCCCGTGTAAGTGTGGGGTGCAGGGTATATGTTTGCGGATTGCCTTGTCTGTTGTATTGCGTACTGCTTGCCTGCATTATTCTGTAGTTGTTTGGACTTAGTCGTAGTTAGTTAGTTATAATTAGTCAGATGTTTGCGTGAAATTGTTCTTATAGACGGCATGGCATTATAACAGAAGTTTGTGCTGAATCTCTACTATTGAAACATTTAGGCTCTAAGTTATGACTTTGCTTGTGGTTTAATTTATTTATCTGTTGGTTCAAGAATCTATAATGCTCCTAATTAAGTTGACCATGTGCCATGTGTGTGTAAGGTTATTGTATATTCTTTGTTGCAACTCATGCTAGAATTGCCTGGTGTGTGTGTGAAGCGAAATAAAGATTGTGAGTTTAGGAGATGATTTAGCCATTTCTTTGGTAGCCCTGATTTTGTTTATCTTCTTTTTACCTACCTTTGTACATTTTCCT
The DNA here is from genome assembly GCA_030864225.1 of Capsicum baccatum var. pendulum. Classification (NCBI taxonomy): domain Eukaryota; kingdom Viridiplantae; phylum Streptophyta; class Magnoliopsida; order Solanales; family Solanaceae; genus Capsicum; species Capsicum baccatum. The sequence continues at coordinate 228,727,599 of CM061556.1, forward strand.
AGTGAATACCCTTTGAGCCTTTCGCTATTTTCTTTGGCAACCTCATATGTAGCCTAATCCATTTTTTTTTAAAAGACCATAATTTGATCCAAAAGCTCCTAAGCGCTTTAAATTGTAGAATCAAGTTGAGTAAAGAGTGTGGCAAAATAAGAGGAAAATGGTGAAAGTGATTCCCCAAAGTTTAGTTATTGGTACATAAAAATATTGTGATCGAGGGTGGCTATCATAGGGATGCTTAATAATAAAAAAAAGAAAAAAAATAAAGTTGTATATTCCTATCATTGTGTTTCTAATTGAGTAACAAAATGGGTGAAAGGGGGTTGGTAGATGAAAGGAAGGTAGAGTGGTTGCTAAAAGTTAGTGTAAATGGCATAATGTAGTGTATTAAAGCGCTTAGGGAACATAGTCACCATTTCTGGCCAAAATAGTCCTACCTGTCCCTTTAGCCTACATTACAACCAGTAAAGACCTATTTGATCCTAACCTTAGCATTCTGATATTAGTGGAGCATTACACTAAGGGCAAGCATTTGGCCATCAGTTGTAATCTAAGAATTCTTTGTGAGAGTGAGAGCAAGCAAGTTCTTATACCCATATTTCTGAAAAATGCAAAACTATGAGTGATTATGGGTAATATTTTTTGTGAGTGCACATGGTTGATGATTGTTTGGTAGTTTTATATGATTTATTTTGGCTTAACTTGTGTATACGACTTAACCAACTTAATGAGTCTATGTTGGAGGATGAGTTGTTTCTAGTAATGATCAAGAAATCTACGTCTTGTTGAAAATTTTGTGTTACTCTTGTGAAGTTTAGTTAGGTATTCGAATGGAAGTATTATTTTGTTCGAGGACAAACAAAGCATTAAGTGTGGGGTGGTGATGTTGGGCGTATTTATACGTCTAAGCACCATAATTTACCGATATTTTAGATAAGTTTTGAGGATAAAATACATACTTCTTGCACTTTTAGTCCATTTTTAGTTATATGAGCTAATCTATGCGATTAGCATGCTTTTCAGGTACTAATGAGGAAGATTTCAGCACTTTGGGGACCTATGGACAGCAAGGGAAAACTTCACAAAAAGATGAGTGCAGCTCTTGGACTGAATGTGACGCATGGGAACTTTTTCCCGGGCAAACTGAATATTTTTAAATTGTTAAGGATGCAGTAGTTATTTATTAGAGAAGGATGTTATTAAAAGCCTTATGGCTGAATTTTTAGGGATTATTGAAATTCAGATTCTGTATTATTTTTGAAAACAAGAGGAGAAAATCGGCCTATCTTGAAGACAGAGAGAGAAACGTGTTTCTCTCTTAATTTTGCTAGTCATCTTCATCACCAAGATCATTCGTTGTTTTGGTATGATGATTATTTCTATGTTGATTTCTGTTTTATTTATGAGTAGCTAAGCTTATTTGTTAGGGTTATGGAAACCTTGTAGTATACTCTCTATTGCTATGGGTTTTGTGAATTTATGATGTGTCATGCCACTTATATCATTACTCTCTTCGTTTTGATTGAATTCTCATGGTTGCAAACATAGGGAATGCGCCATTATAACAATAACTTGTTCGATAGAAAAGTTACTGTTTGGATAAAAGAGTGTGACAAGAAAATAGGGTTTCCAACCTCTATTTTGCATGTTAATGCCCTAGAAGAATTAACTTCTTGGAGAGTTCGTACAATTTGTTGTACACATTAGGTTCAAAAGAACTAAGGTGAATAAATCCTTGATTGTTGAAAAACACTTGGATTTAGAATTAGAATATGTCTCTCTATAAGTGTATGCATGCATAAAATGCATATTACTCATAGTTAATAGAGAAGTAGAAGCTATAAGGTGGACACAACCCTAACTTGTCATTCTCTGTGATCAAATATAATTACACATATCATCCCATCGTTTCACTGATAATATTATTGTGCATTTAAACCAAAATCCCCCTTATCTTGGAACCTTCGATCAACAGTCTAAGAATAATTGCAATACTTAGTGACCATAGTATTCCATGTGGGATTTGACACCCAACCCAGTTGGGTTCTATATTTTACAGTGACCGCTTACACTTTCTAAAGAGAGTTTTAATTTGGGCGTATCAATTTACTGCTTGCTAATTTTTTCCCACGTGCAACTCTAGATTTCTTGACCACTTGAACATTTTGTAAGTCTGTAGAAAATTGTGTCTGATTAGCTAAGATCTGTTTCATCATTTCCTCCATATTACTGCTTGACTGATTTGGTTGGTCCTGTGGCTGTGGGCATTCCATAGTTGAGTCTTCCACTTCATTTAGTAGGCATTACCATAATTTGGCATTTTAGCATTGCCTACATACGTCACACTAACCACTAATTTGTTGAACTGCATTGACAACTACAGTAGGCTATGGAGCTCCTAATTTCATGATTTTTAATTGAGTGTTGATCAAATTCTGTAATGCAGACACCTGTGCTGATCGAGCTATGAATTGGTCCACCTCTTGTATACCTGCAACTCTTTTTGTGGCACTTTTAGAATCTGAATACCACTTGGGATCTCCTTGTGCTATGTGGTTCAACAATGTGTATAACTCATTATAAGTCAACTCCACCGCTTGACCACCTTCGGCTGAAACTAGCAAAATCTTTGTATTGTGATCAAGAGCTTCTACAAAAGTATGAGCAAGTACCTCATTTGACTATTGGTTTTGTGTATAATCTCAGAGAATGGCCTTGATGTGTTCCCACACATGATGTAGATTTTCATCATGCTTTTGTTTGAAGCTCATGATAACGCTCAAACTACAGCTCTCGTAAGAGTGTAAGCGGTCGTTGTCAAATATAGAACCCAACTGGGTTGGGTGTCGAATCCCACAGAGAATACTTGGTCACTAAGTAAGCAAAGATTATTAGACTTTTGGTGAAAGTTTCGTAAAAAGGAGGATTGTAGCGTGAGTAACAAAATAATAATGTAAAAACGGAAAATAGTAAAGAGTAAAATGTATTGTTGGTTGGTTTTGATCAATGGGAATTGAGAGTTAGGGTTATGTCCACCTTATGAGTTTTACGTATCTATTGACTATGAGTTATGCGGAATTCAAACATGCATGCGCTTATAGAGAATCGTATTCTATGGTAAATCCAGGCGTCTTTCGACCTATCAAGGACTATTTCACCTTAACTCTTTCGAGCTTAAAGCTTATCGAATGGTACAAATTCTCTAAGAGGTTAATCCAGTTACGACACTAACTTTTTAACAGGGGTTGGTGCCCTATTACCTTGACATTATCTCTTTTCCAGCACCTTACCACTTCTAGTAGTAACAACCATGCATGTTCCATCATTTCTTGGGTTTTGCACTGTGTCGCTTGGTAGGGTGCCAGCTTTTCTTTGATTTAATGGGGCTGAAATATGACTCAATTGTTGTTCCAGCTGTCTTATTGAAGTGGAATGTGAGTCAACCAATTGCATCATTGAGGACAAATCATTGATTACCTCTGTTACTCCCGTGTTGGTTGCCTCTACTCCTTTTAACAGCTTAGCCATCATATCTTCCATGGACATATTTTCAGAACCAGATGCAGTGGCGTCACGTCTTCCAGGAGGAATATACATGTTACTCCTGTCAGTCTTGTTCTTGCAACTACCTTGATCACGGTCCTTGTTTCCAGAATTATCATAATAGTTCCGACCTTGGTTTCTTTGGGCATTGCCTCGGAAACCCTCTTGATTGTTCAAGTAGTTGGCTTCATCCTTAGAATCGGATTCGTCTCTTCCTTTTGACGCAACCATTTTGACTTTTTCGGTCTTCCCTAATAATAGATGCTTTGTCAGAAGATCCATCTGTGTTTTTATGTGAGCCATATCCTGGTCACTCTCCTCTTCTCTTCGCCTCTGTTCTGCGGTCATGCCAATAGATATAGTAGAGCTTGCTACCTCCGAATCCCTGGTATGCCAAGCTCTACTCTGCTTTGTCATACGATCTAGCATTCCACTTGCTTCATTAAAAGTAAGGTCTATGAAAGACCCACCTGCAGCATTATCAACCACTAGCTTAGTTATCAAATTCAAAGCTCTGTATAATATCTCCATCAATTGGACATTGGTCATATGATGATTTGGGCACCGCATAAGCTTCTTCTTGAACCTCTCCCACGTTTGGTGGAGAGCTTCAGTTGGAAGCTGTCTAAAATTGCTGATCTCATCTCTCAACTGTGCTTTCTTGGATGGCGGAAAGAATCTTTCTAGGAAAGCGTCTTTCAATTGCCTTCAATTTGTAATAGAATGAGGAGTCAACCCGTTCAACCACAGAGTTGCCTCCCCATATAGAGACAATGGAAATAAACGCAGCCGAATAACATTCCGTCCAATGCCTGGATTGTCGAATGATTTGCATGTAGAGATAAAGTTGATCAGATGCATATTCGGATCATCGCTTGCTAGTCCACCGAATAATCCCTTGAGTTTCAATAACTGAATCATGGTGCTAGTGATATTGAACTTGACTCCGGGTGCCAATGGCGGAAGAATAATAGCTCCTGTGGCACCAGCTCCGTCCAGGTCGTCATCATCATCATCGAAAGACATCTGTATAGCACGGTGTTCAGGCCTAAATCTGGCTTGACGTTCTCTTCTATTTGCAGGTGTCGCTACCTCAGCATCACGCCTAGGTTTTAGTAACTCGTCATCACCTAGGTCCTCATCGTCAGGATTTGTTGTCCGCCCGGGGTTATCAATATTCTGTTGATGTACTTGGGCAGCCGCCAACGCAGCTAGTCTAGCCTGCTCCTGTTGAGAAGCCCTTCTCTCAATGTCCCGTTGTGCATCCATCCTTCCAATAAGTTGCGGTTTAGGTTTTATGGGTAATAATGATTGTCCCGAACTTCGAGTATTTGGCATGCACTGAACAAAAACCTGCAGAAAACAAAAACAACAACTAAAAGTAAAGTACGAGAATCTTTGACAAAAGGGTCTAGTAACTATCACAAACTTAGTTGACAACCGTATTCCCCAATAACGGCGCCAAAATTTGATAACACTCAAACTACAGCTCTTGTAAGAGTGTAAGCGGTAGTTGTCAAATATAGAATCTAACTGGGTTGGGTATCGAATCCCACAGAGAATACTTGGTCACTAAGTAAGCAAAGATTATTAGACTTTTGGTGAAAGTTTCGTAAAAAGCGGGATTCTAGCGTGAGTAACAAAATAATAATGTAAAAATGGAAAATAGCAAAGAGTAAAATGGATTATTGGTTGGTTTTGATCAATGGGAATTAAGAGTTAGGGTTATGTCCACCTTATGAGTTTTACGTATCTATTGACGTTGAGTTATGCGGAATTCATACATGCATGCGCTTATAGAGAATCGTATTCTATGGTAAATCCAGCCGTCTTTCGACCTATCAAGGACTATTTCACCTTAACTCTTTCGAGCTTAAAGCATATCTAATGGTACAAATTCTCCAAGAGGTTAATCCAGTTACGACACTAACTTTTTAAAAGGGGTTGGTGCCCTATTACCTTGACATTATCTCTTTTCCAGACATATTACTTTTCTTTCGAATAAGTTAATGCTATACTGGTGTATTCTATATGTTTGCAACCGCAAGAATTTAGATTAAGATGAAGAGAATAATGATATAAGCAGCATACTTGTCAAGAATTCACAAACTCATAGCAATAGATAGTATCTCAAAAGGCTTCCATAACCCCAACCGAGAAGTTTAACTACTCATGGATGCAATGGAAATCACAATAGTCATTATCATCATACCAATATAAGGTTCTCACGTGTAGTATATGTTCGTAGGGCTTTGTGGTGTGAAGACCTTGCAAGTAGCGGTTCTCTTATTGTGGAAATTTTAAGTCGAATGGATGAAGAGAAAGTAAATAAGAATTAATTGAAAGCAAATTGTTTAGAGTTGTAGATGAATGAATTAGAATGTGAATGATGAGAATAATGAGAATGATCAAAAGCTTCAGCAAAATAGGGTATTTATAATACCCATATCCTATTCCTACTAGGCTACTGCGTAGTTAATGTAATCCTAATAAATTACTGCATCATTATCCTAATCCTAAGAAGTTACTGTTGATCTCCAAAGTCTTGAGAAATATTGTTTTTGCCCGGGACAGGTTTCCCATGCATCACTTTTAGTCCTAGGCGTCCAAGATCTGCTCTCCTTCTTTCGTGAAGCTTCCTTTGGCGTCAAGTTATCCATAAAATGCTGAAATATTCATCATTTATACCTGAAAACTTGCTAATCATTTTTGTTAGCTCACTTACAGGAAAAAGGACTAAAAGTGCATGAATTATATATTTTGTCCTCAAAACTTAGTTAATATATGGGTAAATTATATCACTTTAGGCATGTAAATACGCCTATCATCAGCTCCCTATCTCACTATGAAGTCTAACAGTCTTGCCTGATGTAAAGAATCTGATAAGGAACCTTCTGGCTAAGTTGTCCCATGATGTGATTGAATTAGTCGGCTCCACATTCAACCACTTTTTATCTTTCCCATTAAGTGAATAGGGGAAGAGTGTGATCCTCACATAATTAGCATTTATGCTTGTCGGGATAAATGTAGCAATGAGCTCAATAAAATTCTGGAAATGAACCTGTGGATCCTTATATGAAAGCCCTATAAATTGTCCTCTACTAATCAATACTTGCACTATGTTGTCCTTAATGTCAAAATTTCCCCCAACAGTCGGTCTTTGAATGAGGGAAGTCAAATTTATCAAAAGTGGGACTTCCACTTCCTGAACAGTCCTATGTGCTATATGTTGTTCCTCAGCCATTTTCTCGGGATTTTATTGGTCTTCTTGAATTTGAGAAATTCATGGGAGAAGAATTTTTTCTCTCCTTCTTTCATGGTAAAGTTGCTCGGGTTAAGAGCTTGGTTCAACTAACTTCTTATCCTTGCTAGCTTAACACTTTAAAAACTTGTTTCCTACTATATCAAAACCAAGACCAATCATAATAACACTAACTAAAGCTAAAAGTAAAAATAAAATAAACAATTACCAAAATATAACTCCCCAGCAACGGTGCCAAAAACTTGACAGCGCCCAAGCACATAGGCAAGTGTACATAATCTACCAAGTAATATAGTGGCCTTCAAGAAAGCCGAGTTATCGATCCCACAGAGACTAGATTTCATAACGATTTGATTCAGTTGACAATTTAGATTCAATTGATGCAAGACTAAGCAAATGAAGACTTTGTAAATTGTAAATTAAAACTAAAAATTCGGAAAGTAAAGGTCTTGACAGAATCAATTAGTGAAAACCCATGGTTGAAGCACTCTGAACAATCATATTATGCTTTTGGATTTCATTTACTAACTTGCTTATCTTGGTTGTTGATTTGTAGGGTTAATTGTGCGATTATGGTTTCCCAGCCTCTAATTTATTACTTAAGTTGAACCTTACACCTACATCATTGAGCGAGGATACGATAATTCATCTAAAATCTTAAAAAATATCATCCTACATATGAATCAAGTAAGGTATCTAAGCGCATCCCTATCCTATATGCTAATTCAAGTTTCTTATTTTATAATGAATCAATAACCATACTCTGGTTATTCCTATATTCTATCGCCCTATTCCCTCTCCTGAGTTTACAAGGTTGATAATGGATGTATTCTGAGGGTCTCGAATCCTTAAAACAGTTAAAAGAAGAATAAAAAAACCTATATCAATAATCAAAGAAAACAAACTTAATCCAGAGCAATAATAATCATGTTTTTGGCTTCAACCCCGAAAACAGGGCAATTAGCCACACATAGTCCTAATCATAATCACAATGTTATAATTAATGACTAAAAAGATGTACCAACTAAATAATATTAGTAAAAACATAAAAATAAAATTGTAGCATCTCCTTGATCTCCAAAATATGTCAAAATATGTAACACCCCACATTTTGGGCTAGAATAAAAGTAATGATTTCGATGCGTTGATAATCCTGAAGCCATAAATCCTATGCCAATATGGCATGTAAATTATTTGTGTAGTATGTCAATGCATTCAAGCTTAAATTCAGACCATAGAGGTCCTTCAACTCAAGGATGAGTTCAAACTGTTTCGATCGATTAAGTTTTAGTGGACGTTGTAATTTGTGTCATCTTCCATAGACCATAACTCTTTATATACGTCGAATTAGAGAGACTACTATGTGTCAAATGATAGGTATTTGAGTTAGCTTTCCAACGATACCAATTTTTCTAACATCCGGCACCCGAGTAAGAAGTTATGGGCTTTCAAAGTAGTAGGTGGTGCCTATTTAAACATAGGCAATAGCATAGGCGGCGCCTATGTAAGAATAGGCGATAGCATAGGCGGCACCTATGTTAACATAGGCGATAGCATAGGAAGCGTCTATGTAAAGGTTTCAGGTGACTTAAACACTCAGTTTTTATGGCAAAATAGTCCTTTTCCACCCCTATATATATACCACCAACACGAGATTTAATCCCTCAAACACCAAAATAGTATCATATTCATCAATTTATATCAAGAACACTCCTGAGGGTTTCAAATTAAAAACCCAATTAACTAAATCTTTAGCCATGGGTTTTTGAAACCAATTACATATTTGGAATCCCCAGAATGTAGGCATCAAGAAGAACCTATCATATTCGTATATAGAGGTATGTGGGGTTGTCTCAAAAATCTGATGGGCTTTAAAAATTCATTTTTTCAAATGGGGGTTTTGAAATTATTAATATGATTATGTTTTTAAACATTTTATAATATTGATTTGGCCCTTAGGCCTACACCCAAAGTGATTTTCTATATGATATATGTATATGCATGTATTCCAAAAAGATGTTAACTTGAGAGCATGAAAGATATGAAATTTCCTCTCTTGATGTGAATTTGTTTTAAATGTTCATATGATGTAAACTGATTGAAAACATCTTGAAGAGCATGACATGAAATGTTTTAAGAATTGATATGATTTTGACTTGAAAAAGAGAAGGTTATTCATGTTGAATACAATGGTTGAATGTAAAGAATGGTGTGATATTGATGTCTTGTAAGTCGGGTATGACAATATCCTATAGAGTATGACATGTGATTGATTTAAAAAAAATTTAAATGCATTGATTTTACTTGAGATAGGTGGATACCCGAATAAGGTATTTAAGTGTAAGGTCTCATCGCTAGAAACTGTGTTTGCCGACATGGGAATTTGGTACTAGGCTAAGTGATCTTGAGTACTTGACTTTATGTCATTCCCAAATTAAGATTATAGGTAGGAGCCCGGGCTAAGTGATCTTTGGCACTAACATTGGGTCGAGACACCATGCTTCATGGTCTTGTGTGTCTCTCCCTCACTTATACTCTAATCTTGGAGGTAATCGAGGATTGAAAGTTGGTGTAAATTATGTAGGGTGTTCTACCTAACTCAATTGCATTTCATTGTTATTGAAAACAATTACATTATGCCCATGTGTTTTCAAATAATTTGATATGAAACTACTTTATAATGGATCTCACCTATATTGTGTAAAAATATTATACTTCTGTTTTGATTTCTCTGCATACCAGTACTTTTGCATTGACACCCTTCCCTCCCAAGTTCGGAGGCATAGTCTAGGGGTCTAGATAACCAGTAAATTTCTTCCGACAGATCAAAGAATCAAGTGGTAAGCCTTCGATATTTCAAAAGGACTGATGTCTGCTATTTCATTTGTCATTTATTAGTTTTGGGTCTGCTGGGGGCCTTGTCCCAGTTTTCAGATAGACATTGTTTCAGTCATGTAGTAGAGATTTCGCAGACGGTTTTTTAGATGTTGATTTAGATTATGGGACACTATTCCCCATTTTTGTTTTCATATGATTCTTGACCATTTGTTCGTTATATTGTGTATCTTCTGCATTTCTTTTGTCATAAATTATGTGCATGATTATCAGACCGATAGGGTTGTTTTGGGCCTTTATGGTTTGGAATGCTCGTCATGGCCAGGGCCCCGATTCAGGTCATGACAAACTTTGTATCAGAGCATGGTTCATGGTTCCAGCGTGCCTGCGAAATCACGTTGGGTAGAGTCTTGTTTATAGGTGTGTAGCGCGCTACACTTATAAGTTGGAGGCTACTAGTCCTTTAGGAATGTCTCTCTTTCTTCATATTCTAATTCCTGCAATAGAGTCAGAATGTTTCTCTTTCATACACAAATCTGTGCTATGGTGACATCCGTACGAAAGTAAAATCATCCCAAATTCTTTCCTTACTTGGATGTTCTAAGACCCATCACATTACTGGGTGATTCAAGTGCAGAAGTTTAGATTCAAAATGGTATGTCCCTTTGGATCGCGTCATATAAGATTTTAAAATTGTGCAAGGACTTGAGAAGAGTCCGTTGTTGCTTCAAAGTGTATGGGTTCTAATGTGAAGCTTGATCTTGATGAAATTGTGCTTTTCAGCCTTCTATATTGAGTATATTCGGCCCTTTTCAGAAATTTATATTCCCGATGTCAAGCTTAAGGAAAAAGATGTGTAGTAGAAGTATTGGAATTGTATTTCCACCCAAATAGTAGTATAAGTTAAAGTGTCAGTGTCATGACCTGTTGGTAGCTAGTAGCGTGTGTGGATCTTATCATAATCTGTGGGGGAAATATTTGACTCAGAATTTTATCTATACAAAATAAGATGTGTATTCTCAGATTATGGAATATTGTGTGACAAGTTTCTATCTATTGAAAATATTTTATCATTGTGTTGATGAAACTGAAAAGTCTAGTGAAGCCATGTGGGGCCCTTTTGATTCACTAGCATAGTTGAATTGACATTCATCCCATTTTCTTGGTAAAAAAAAGAAATCAAAGTCTAGTAAATCCGTGTGAGGCCTATTTCGATTCACTAGCAATTTTTCTTTCAACGTGTTGTTCTTTTTTTGGTTGAATATATTTATAGCTGAATCTTTTTGCAAGAGATAGAGTTGGTAATGAAGTGATTCATCCTTGTGTGTTATTGGTAGAAAGTAGAAAAAGAGTTGTTGGTCAGGGTGATTTATTGGTTGCTTGAATGTGAAAATGTCTATATTAGCGAGTAAGTTATGATTATATACTCATGGTTGTTTAAGGAATTTGAAGGTAGCATAAATGTACGCTTGGGTAAATAATTGTTATGTGAGAAAGCAGTATAAGTAGATACAAATGTACGTGGTTATAATATAAGGATAATGTTGACCATGTCTATTATGAGGCTTTAACCCCCTTGACCCTATTTTCATTGGTAGTTGTAAACTAGTGCTACTTGTGAGAAGGTATGTAGTAGATTTTGGACATATTTGGGTAGAATGTCCCAATTTGATGGATTAGTATATTTATATGATGTTCCATTCTTCATTGGTGGTAATTGATTGATACTAAACTATAGGCTTGAATTTAAATGGTGTGGTGGTAAATAGTGGCAAGAGTTTGATGATGCATGTTTTGTCGGGTTAAATTAGTGGGCTTGAGGTGCAAAAATAGTACATGCTAACAGATTATGATAAGCAAAACCGTTAGGTCATGATCGATCATTGTGGTTATAAAGTTCTACTGCACTAGTGTTTCGTGATGTTTATTTATAGTTTCCAAGTGAAAATTTTGTGTAAGGTTGGATTGTAAATCATGCAACAGCACTAGATATTAAGTTTGAATAATTGATGTCCATGAAGGTGGATGTGATGATTTCTTGGTTAATGATACTAGTTATATGGTAATGGAAGTGATCTAATAGGCTTGCACGGTGTATGAAATAGCTTAAGTTTAAGTTGATTTATAATGAAGTATAATGTTGTAGGTATGGTGGGTAAATATACCCAAGGCGATATGGAGTTGTGGCATTTCTCTAAGACTATTACATGTTGCGTGTGTCTAGTGGTACCATTGAGTTGCTAGTTGGACAAGGACTAGTTAGATGGTATATGGTGTTCTAGATAGCCAAGTTAAGGAGCCTTGATGGATAGTGTTGAGACTTTTCATGTGATCTTGATTCTCATAGTAGAGGGATATAAATTTGGAGTCGCAATAGTGGTCGGCTGTGTCGAAAGTAATATGGTTCATCAAAGGCTTGGTGATATCCATGTTAAGAGTTAGAATCTAAATTTGAGTTTTGAAGGTTGAGCCGATTGAAATAAGTGTGCAAGCATTATACTATGACTATTGGTGGCTATGGAAAGATAAAGTTTATCCCAGAAGTTAGTCATTCGGGTTAAGTTCTATGATATGTATGCATTGTCATTTTTTTTCAGACCCTAGAGTGCAGTAAGTGTAGTTCAGTTAGAATATGGTAAAGGATCTCCCAAACTATAGATGATGACGTGAAGTTGAGGGGAAGATGATAGAATGAATGACCAAGTAAGGCTCTCAGATTCTAGTAGTGATTCACTATGATTTAGAACATCAGAAAATGAGGGTGGATCTCAACCCATTCCTACCTCAGTATTTTTTTTAGTTATCCAGATGCTTACTCATGCCTTACGATTCAGTTTCGTGATCATAGTTTATGATTTTGGTATATGATAGAGAGTCACGTACTCTTCCAGTTCGAAGATAATGAGTTCTAGTTCATTCAAGTAGTCGGAATCACATTCCTTATGTTATGAACTCTAGTTGAGGTCATGCAACTCATGATGCATGTACTCACTCTTTATAGTGTGCTCAGTCCCGTATAAAGATCTTTTCACGCTTGAGGGTCTTATGTTTTAACCTTTTAGTGACCCTTCCTATGCAATGATAGTGGTGATGATGTAAATGTTCTTGTTGATGGAAGATCATAGTATGCTTGTTTAGATAAGGCCATAAGTATGAAGTAACATTCAGGGTCAAGTTTTTGATACATGTGAGGTTAGTGGAAAAGTTTGTGTGCATATATCTTAGGATAGCGCGTGGGAGTTATATTGACAATAGTTTAGAAACTATGTGAAGTATGTATTTATGGGTGGTTGCCTTTAAGTTAACATGTGGTTATAAATTAGGCTTGAATGACATTTTGGGATTGTAGTGGAAGGTCGTAATATGCATTAGCGATTTCATATTAAGATTTCAAAGTAGTCATTGAAGTGGTAAGGCATGTTATACTTAGGATGTGATCTTTAATGAAGATATAGAAGGTGGCAGCATATGGTTTAGAATAATAACGTGGTCTGGCATGTTGTATTTTGTTTTATGACCTACAGTTAGGCTTGATCACGGTGAAGGGATTAAGTTATTTCTAACATTAGTAGAAAGATTTGTCAATGCTCATATGAGAATTTTAAGCTGAGTCGAATGAATATGATATTTATAGGGAATAGTATAGTTAAAGGATATTCGGGAAGTGCTCTAAGCCTGAAAGTAAGAAGTTGTATTAATAAAGGTCTGAAAATTCTATACTAATTTAGGAGTTATATGTCTATATTCCAGACTGCAGAGTAGTGTTAATGTTATGATTTCCTCAGTCGGATGTCTTGTGTAATCCATACCCCAGATTCATGGCTCCCTATTACCGCTAGAATTTCTTTAGAGAATTGTGCTGAAGAGATACTCCAGTTAAGTATGAGGGTGTAGTATAATTCAGTCTGTATGACCAATAAGTCAGTTTATCAGTCAGATTCGCATGACTTGTTTTCTCATCTTTGCACTTATTCATGCTACTCGAAATCTCAGACATTCTACTATTGCAAGATAGAGTATACCAGTAGTTACGAGTATAGACCAGTTCATGCATCATGCATTAAATTCAGATTTTAGATGTTCAGTTATGATTCAATTCATAGGTACCCTGCGCATCGCCTCAGTTTTTTGAGTATCTTAATGAATTGAGCATTCATAGAGGGACATAGGGTACCAAGGGGGAGATACCCCATTCAGTTTCATGCATAGATTCATATTACAATCTTCACTGTAGTTATTATTGCGTATTGAGTTATACATTCATACGTCAGTTCAGTCAGATATGCATTTAATAGAAATGTATTTCCAATAGAAAAAGTTCATCTTAGCAGTGTATTCAATTCTGCATTCATAAGAACAACTCAGTAACAAATCCATGCATCAGGTATGCATGTTCATTATGAGTATTCAACATATGAGTAGCTTCAGTCGTATATTCCATGCATCAGATATGCATGTCCGGTATAAGAATTTAGAATATCAGTAGTTCCAGGCATTTCGTTATGTTTTAGATCAGTGTACTCTTTACTAGACGACATGTCGTGTCCGCATTATTCCATACGTCTAAGCTTCAATATGTCCATACCCATCATTCAAGGACGAATGATCCCAAGGGGGAGATAATGTAACACCCCGCATTTCGGGCTAGAATAAAAATCATGATTTCGATGCGTTGATAATCCTGAATCCATAAATCCTATACCAATATGGCATGTAAATAATTTTCATAGTATCTCAATCCATTCAAGCTTGAATTCAGACCATAGAGCTCCTTCTACTCAAGGACGAGTTGAAACTATTTCGATCAATTAAGTTTTAGTGGATGTTGTAATTTGTATCAGCTTCCATCAACCATAACTCTCTATATATCTGAAATTAGATAGCCTACTATGTTTCAAATTATAGGTCTTCGAGTTAGCTTTCCAACGATACTAATTTTTCTAAAATCTCACACCCAAGCAAGAAGTTATGGCATTTCAAAGTAGTAGGCGGCGCCTACGTAAACATAGGCGATAGCATAGGCGGATCCTATGTAAGCATAGGCGATAGCATAGGCATCTCCCATGTAAGCATAGGCGATAGAATAGGCATCGCCTATGTAATCATAGGCAATAGCATAGGCAGCACCTATGTAAAGGTTTCAGGTGACTTAAACACTCCATTTTGGGGGGAAATGGCCCTTTTCCACCCCTATATATATACCACCAACACGGGATTTAATCCCTCAAACACCAAAATATTATCATATTCATCAAATTATCTCAAGAACACTCCTTAGGGTTTCAAAATAAAAACCCAATTAACTCAAGATTTAGCTGTGGGTTTGTGAAACCAATTACATATTTGGATCCCCGGAATGTAGGCATCAAAAAGCACCTATCATATTCGCATGTAGAGGTACGTGGGGTTATCTCAAAAATCTCATGGGCTTTAAAAATTCATGTTTTCAAATGAGGTTTTTTTAAATTACGAATATGATTATGTTTGTAAACGCTTTAAGATATTCATTTGGCCCTTAGGCCTACTCCCAAAGTGATTTGCTATATGATATATGTATATGCATGTATTACGAAAAGATGTTAACTTGAGTTCATGAATGATATGAAATTTCCTCTCTTGATGTGAATTTGTTTTAAATTATCATATGATGTAAATTGTTTGAAAACAACTTTAAGAGCATGACATGAAATGTTTTGAGAATTGATATGATTTTGACTTGAAAACAAGAAGGTTATTCATGCTGAATACAATGGTTGAATGAGAAGAATGATGTGATATTTATGGCTTGCAAGTCGGGTATGACGATAGCCTACAGAGTATGACATGTGATTGATTTGAACAAAATTCGAATGCATTGATTTTACATGAGATAAGTGGATGCTCGAAAAAGGCATTTGAGTGTAAGGGATCATCGTTGGAAACCGTGTTTGCCGACACGGGAATTTGGTACCAATCTAAGTGATCTTTAGTACTTGACTTTATGTCATTACCAAATTGGGATTATAGGTAGGAGCCCAGGCTAATTGATCTTGGGCACTACCATTGGGTCGAGACACCATGCTTCGTGGTCTTGCGTGTCTCTTCCTTACTTATACTCTAATCTCAGCGGCAACCGAGGATTGACAGTTGGTGTAAATTATATAGGGTATTCCACCTAGCTCAGTTGCATTTCATTGTTATTGAAAACAATTATATTATGCCCTTGTGTTTTCAAATGATTTGATATGAAACTGCTTTATAATGGCTCTCACCTATATTGTGTAAAAATATTGTACTTCTATTTTGATTTCTCTGCATACCAGTACCTTTGTATTGACCCCCTTACCTCCCAAGTTCGGAGGCACAGTCTAGGGGTCCAAATAACCTGTAAATTTCTTTCGACAAATCACAGAATCAAATGGTGAGCCTTTTATATTTCGGAAGGCCTGACGTCAGCTATTTAATTTATCATTTATTAGTTTTGGGTGTGCTGGGGGACTTGTCCAAGTTTTCAGATAGACATTGTTTCAGTCATGTAGTAGAGATTTCACAGACGGTTTTAGAGATATTGATTGAGATTGTGGGACACTATTCCCTATTTTCGTTTTCATATGATTCCTGACCATGTTTCCGTTATATTGTGTATCTTCTGCATTTATTTTTTCATGAATTATGTGCATGATTATCATATAGATAGGGGTGTTTCGGGCCTTTTTGGTTAGGAATGCTTGTTACGGCTAGGGCCCCCGTTCGGGTCATGACAAAATATGTATAAAAACGTGATACAAGTTGTATATATAGCAGAAGGGTAAGCCAAGTCCATTTAGGAGTTTAATTAGCTTAAAACGCCCAGGTGTGGAGTGGATCTTGAATCTCACCCTCTATTCCTATGGAATAAGGTATGCGACACACCTTATATCCCCCAGGAATAGAGCATGTGACGCATGTTAATCGCATGACCTCTTTGGAATTTGTCCTCTGAATTTCGGTTAAGTGTTAGCCCTTCCTCCTTCCATCCCTTGTCTTGTGGTGTCTTTCCATTGATTTTACAGTCTTTTTAACATACAAATATCATCATATTCAGATCTAAAAGCATTCTATATCATCAAAACACAAGAATTAGAGGCACAAACAACACCAAATGCATTACGATGAATAAAAAGCAATAGCTTAGATTAGGTTGAATCTCATGATCTTTCACTTCAAGTTCCCACTGTTTCTCTGACTCATATGAACTTTGTACAATCCTAAAAAAAAATTTCCACATATAATAACACATTTAAAACCATAAGGAACACATAGAACACAATAGAATTAAACAAGAGAGACTAAAAAAGCAACTAGCTCAAGCTAGGACGACTAGTTTTCTCCATTGAATTCTAATTGACTCTTTTAAGTACAAACTTACTTGGAACCTTATAAACATATGATTTAACACTTTTATACACATTTATCTAATTATCAACTAATATAGTATAAAATCATCCTCTAAACAAGGCTAAAAAGGCTAGAATGGTGACGCTAGAATGCACAAACACACCCAACATCACTAGGACTTGGTCTAGATTCTACAAGCACACATAAAAAGACATACTACAAACAGAGAATGAATCCAAGAACACATCAACAAATTATTTAACTATGTCACAGAAAATTGCCATTATACATCTCATAAATATTACTGGTGCATTGTATAAGCCAAAAGACCTTCGCCTAAACGCATATGTGCCATATGGATAGGTAAAAGTGGTATTTTCTTGATCATATGGGGCTATTGTGATTTTATTATACCTTTAGTATCCATCCAAAAATCAATAACATTCCTTCCTTACCAACCTGACCAACATTTAATCAATGAATGGCATAGGATAATGATTATTTCTAGAGGATTCATTCAGCTTTCGATAATCAATGAAGATTCTATATCTAGTTACCATACGAGTGGGAATGGAATCATTAGCTTCATTGATCACCACAGTTATGCCACTTTTCTTTGGGAAATAGTGCACGAGACTGACCCACTTACTGTCTGAAATGGGATATGCAATCCCAGCATCAAGCCACTTTATGAATTATTTTTGTACCACTTCCTTCAATACTATATTCAATCACCGTTGTTTCTGATCACTTGAATTTTAACCTTCTTCCATGTGTATATTGTGCGTACATGATGTTTTGTGTATTTATGCTTTCTAGCGTTATTATTCTAGCCTTTTCAGCCTTGTTTTGAGGATGATTCATGTGCTTAATGAGTTGATAATGATATAAATATGAATTTAAATGACCATGTATGTTTGTAAAATATTTTATCGTGTTTCCAAGAAAGTTTTGAGTCAAATTGATCATTTAGAGTTCAACCGAAAAATCTAGTGTTACAAGTTTGAGCTAGGTGCTTGTCTAGTCTATTGTGTTGGGTTCTAATGTGTTTTAATGAGTTACTAAGGTTTTTATTATGTATTTATATGTGAAACAACTTGTTGATAATGTTTAAGGATAAATTGTATCAAGACATGTGTTGAAACAATGAGTTAAAGATCAAACTGAAATTAGCCTATGTTTAGCTCGTGTTTCTAGTTCACCATCTTTAAGTTTATGTTGTTTTGAGCTCTAAATTGTTGTGTTTAATTCAATGGGATGCTTGGTGAGTCGATTATGATGATATATTAATGATATAAAAGCTTCAAATCAAGTGGAAACAACTCAAAAATTCTTAGAATGGCTTAACAAAAGAATAATACACCACTTGGACTCAATTTGGACAACTAGAATGTTCAGGGCGAGTGATGGCACGTGGAAGTCTATCTGGGAACGTGATACATACCAAAACATTCATAAGGCACCTGAAACAGTGTACCTTCATGATGAGGTTGCGTAACGGCCCCTACTTAAGTCAAATGTCTCTTGCGATTCGCCCCTATTTCAAATATGGACAAAAGTGCAGATTTAAATCCTACACATCTTGGGACTACTTGGACACTATAAATACATCTTTCTACTTGTTATTATGGACTCTTGGACGTCTTAGACTAGTTGTGGGGCTACTCAAAACTTCTTTTTGGGTTTTTATCTCTTTACTTTAGTTTCTTTTATGGTTTGTATCATCAATCCAAGGGATTCGATGATTAATATTTCCATTAAGGGCTAAAACTCCTATCCGGAGTTAAGGCCACGTTCATGATTAATTTTTTTATGGATTAAGTTTCTTAATTTACTCATTATTGTTGGTGGATTTTTTTTCTTGTTTTAACTATTTTACGGATTCGTGGCCCTTAGAATACATCAATTGTTAACCTTGTGAACTCGGGAGAGGGAATAGGCAGATAGAACAAAGGAATAAGCAAAGTATGGTTCTTGATTTTTCATAAAATAAGAGACATGAATTAGTATCTAGGATAGGGGTGTACTTAATTGCCTTACTTGATTTAGATGTAGGATGACATTTGTAAAGAACTTAAGTGAACTATTACATCCCCGCTCAATGATGTAGTTGTACGGTTCAACTTAGGTAAAGGATTAGAGGTTTGGAAATTGTAATAATGCAATTAAACCTACGAATCAACTCCTATGATCAGAGAGTAAACGGATGAAGTTCAATAACATAGTAGGATTATTCGTTAGCCTTAACCCTAGGCTTCTATCCTTGATTGTCCAAAGTCATTATCTTTCTGCATTAGTTTAGTTTATTCTTAGTTTATTTTAATTCTAAAACTCTATTTACTACTTTCCTCGATTGGTTGAACTAGAATTAGATAGACGACGAGTGCAAGTCTCTGAGAGATCGATACTTAGGCTTCCTTGAATCCACTATATTACTTGATAAAACCACGTACACTTGTATATGCGCTTGGGCTCTATCATGTTTTTGGCGCCATTGCTGAGGACTTGTCATTGGGCAACTATTTTATTTTTAGTTTTTCTATATTGAGTTGTAAATAGTTTTTGTTTAATTTTTTTTGTTTTCTTTTATTTCTATTTTACTCACGCTCTTCTTGAGATGTCAGTATGGGATAGATAGTTTTTGAGTGACGACAATTCGTGTTGTTTTTGTGTAGGAAACCTTATTGCTTATTTTCTAGATTTTTATGAAAGTGCGTGGACGGAACCTTCACAATATGATATGGATAATTCAAAGAAGTCTGAGTACTCAAAAACTGATATTATTGAAATTATTATGGAGCCACTGCCACCATGGCTATAGTGGCTAAGCAGATAAATATATAAGGGGGACATTAGCCAATTGTTTGAGCAAACACAAGAATCACAGCCACTCGATTATCATCTTTATCTTGAGACTGAAAGTAGGAAAGTTAATAAAAGTGAAGGTGTTGTGGATCATGTAAATTTTGAAGTAGGATTAGTTAGGCCGAATTCGAAACACTTTTTTACATTATGTTTAGATGATGTCTTGACTGTGGAATCATTTAAAATAGTGGAAGAGTGGGAATATGAGGAACAAGATTCCTATATTCTTTATTTTACACCTGACAAGAAACATAAAAACACACCTCACTTGAAGGATGAGAGGTTTATCATGCATATTTCATTACTCGGTTCCTAAATCTTTGTACCACCTCCATATGAGCGAGGCAAGAAGATGAATAAAATGTTGGGAGTGAAATTCATATCCTCAAGGTGGAGGAAAAAGTTGATTGGGTTGTGTTGCGACACTAAATTAGGCATTTTTTGGGAGGCAACCAAAGCTAAGGTATGTTTTCTTTTTTATTTTTAGTTTTTAGTTTTTATTTCACGTAGTTTTGTATTTAGTTGAGTCATAGGCTAATGGGAAGTCTGAGTACCATAAATTTAGCCTTGGAGCATGGCAAAGAATGAGTGTGGGGTTCTCATGGATCCCCTCTTTGTGCGAAGATGCATCTAGCTAGGCCTAAAAGCCTCAGGGAGTATTTCTATCTTTTTACTTTTTAATTCACTATGCCGACAAAGTAGATGTTTTAGTGTGCAGTGGGAAAAATCCCAAATTTTGGCTTAATTTAAAAACATTTAGGTTAGGAATAAGTAAGATATTCTTATTGGTGCTAATTTTGATTACATGATACAAGTGGGTTTGTTTGAAAAATCATGTTGATTGATGTGAATTGCTATATTTGATGATTCTTAGTCTCATGTTTATGACGCTTGTACTTGTTGGCTTAAATTTGAATATGTGCTATTATTTTGTTGGGAGTCTATGATGATCCTATTGAGTTGAGCATATGCCGTGTGCGTATGAGAATTTTTGTGTAGTTCTTGTTGCATGTGATGTCTAGAACTTGCCGGTGTGTGTGTGAAGAGAAATAAAGAATGGGAGTTTAGGAGATTATATAGGCATTTATTTGATAGCCTTATGTTATATCTTCTATTTGTCCTACTTTTGTGCATTATCCTAGTTAACCATATTTAACTTTTAGCTTTTTCTTTGGTAACCTCATAAGTAGCCTAATCCCTTCTTTGATAGACCATAATTTGATCCAAAAAGCTCCTAAGTACTTCAATAAAAAATTGAAATAGTAAGGAGTTTGAGAAATTGAAGAAAAAGGTGAAATTGATTCCAAAGCTAATTGTTATTGGTGTTTATAATTGATGTATGGTGGATTGATGTGATATAAATTATGTTAGAAATATTGCCATGATTGAGGAAAAGAGAAAAAATGATTATTATGGTAGTAAACTATGTGTCCACCAAGTGTTTGTGAAAATTCTTAAAAGAGATTGGGTAAACTAAAAGAATGGGGTCGTCAAAAAAATGGTGTAATTGGTTATTGGAGATTGGTTCTAATTGTATAATGTAGTGTAGTAAAGTGCTTCTAGAGGTTAGTCATTATTCCCAAATTGTTACTACCCGTCCCCTAGCCTACATTACAACCCAAGAAATTCCTAACTGATCCTAAACTTTATATTTGACTATTAGTGGAGCATTACACTAAGGTCAAGCCTATGGTTCATTGTGTGTGACTTGTGAATTCCTTATTAAAGTGAGCGTAATTTGATTCTTGTATCCATCATGTTATAAATTACATTATTGTAAGTGATTACAGGTAACTCACTTGTTGTGAGGGGCACTTCTTTGATGAATATCGGTGATTTGTATGATGTCCTTTATTGAATGATAATCATGAGTTTGCCAATTAAATGAGTCAATTCTTGAGGCTAGGACATTTTGTGGTAGTGTTCATCAGCTTTTAATTGTCTATACATTCTTAGGGTAGTAACTTGCATTCGTGTAGTCATTGTAGTGCTATCATGAGTGTCTTTCATGTACTATAAGTGTGGAGTCTCTTCAGCTATTGATGCTTAAAGTGAAGAATTGTTCGAGGACGAACAAGGTTTTAAGTGTGGGGTGGTGATGTTGGGTGTATTTATGTATTCTAGCATTACTATTCTAGCCTTTGTATCCTTGTTTTGAGGATGATTCATGTGATTAATATGTTAATAATGATATAAATGTGAATTTAAGTGTCCATGTATGTGACTACAATGTTTTATGGTGTTTCCAAGAAAGTTTCGATTCAAATTGATCTTTTAGAGTTCAATCGAGAAAACTAGTGTTACTAGTTTGAGCTAGGTGCTTGTCTAGTCTATTGTGTTGGGTTCTAATGTGTTTTAATGAGTTCCTAAGGTTTTTATTGTTTATTTATAAGTGAAACAACTTGTTGATAATGTTTAAGGGTAAATTGGATCAAGGCATGAGTCGAAACAATGAGTTAAAGATCAAAGTGAAATTATCCTATGCTTCGCTCGTGTTTCTAGTTCACCGTCTTGAATATTGTATTATTTTGAGCTATACATTGTTGATTTTAATGCTATAGGATGCTTGGTGAGTGGATTATTATTATATATTAAGGATATACAAGCTTCAAATAAAGTGGAGATAACTCAAAAAGGCTCGGAGTGGCTTAACAAAAGTACAATACACAAATTGGACTCAATTTGTACACCTGGAATGTCAAGGAAGAGTGTGGAAGCATGTGAATTTCTATGGGCACATACTTTATACCAAAATACTCAAAAGTCAGTAAAAATAGTTTACCCTCACATTGATTCCGTGTCGCGACCCCAACTTAAGTCTAATGGCCCTCGCGACGCGGCCCTATTTTAAATACGGCCAAAAGTGCAGATTTGAATCCTACACGTCTTGGGACTACTTGGATACTATAAATACAACTTTGTACTAGTTATTATGGACTCTTGAACGTCTTGTATTAGTTATGGGTCTGCTCAAAACTTCTTTTAGGGCTTATATCTCTTTACTTTAGTTTCTTTCATGGTTTGTATCATCAATCCAAGGGATTGGATGATGAATATTTCCATTGAAGGATAAAACTCCTATCCGGGGTTAAGGCCACGTTCATGATTACTTTTATTTTGAATTAATTTTGTTAGTTTACTTATCATTGTTGGTTGTTTGTTTATTCTTTTTTTTAACTATTTTAAGGATTCATGGCCCTTAGAATACATCAATTGTAAACCTTGTGAACTCGGGAGACGGAATAGGGTGATAGAACAAGGGAATAAGCAAAGTATGGTTCTTGTTTCTTTATTAAATAAGAGACTTGAATTAGTATCTAGGATAGAGATGTACTTAGATGTCTTACTTGATTCATTTGTAGGATGACATTTGTAAAGAACTTAAGTGAACTATTACATCCCCGCTCAACGATGTAGTTGTAAGGTTCAGCTTAGGTGAGGGATTAGAGGTCAGGAAACCGTAATCGTGCAATTAACACTACGAATCAACTACTTAGATAAGAAAGTTAATGGATTAAGTTCAATAACCTAGTAGGATTGTTTGTTAGCCTTAACCCTGGGCTTCTATCCTTGATTGTCCAAAGTCATTATTTTTCCGCATTAGTTTAGTTTCTTCTTCGTTTAATTTTAATTATAAAACTCTATTTACTACTCTTCTCAATTGGTTGAACTAGAATTAGATAGGCGGGGAATGTTAGTCCCCGAGAGATCGATATGTGGTCTTCCTTAAAGCCATTATATTAGTTGATAAGACCACGTACACATGCGTGTGAGCTCGGGCGCTGTCAATACAACAAGTTGGATTGATTCCCATGATATCTGACTTCTGCCAGCCAATTTCTTGCTTTCCTCTTTTCAATACTACCGTTGCTTTCCTTGCATATACATCAGATAATCCTGTAGAAAAAATAACTGGCAATGTATCCTTATCACCAAGGAAAACATATTTGAAGTGTAAAGAAAGATCCTTAAGCTCTAATTTTGGAGCTTTATCAACGGAAGCTTTGGGAGATGGTCCAATTGGCCTGTTCAATAGCTCAAAAGGTCGCTTTCTCGTGTCAATAACTGTCGAATTCATAACTTGAACCAATTCAAGTGCCTCTGCATCACTATAAAGTTCATGACCTATCAAAGCTCGCTCGAGTGGATCATCAAACAATAATAGATGGAGATCAGAAACAAGGTCTATAACTGATATAGAAGACAATTCTTCATATATAACAGGCAACTTCAGTGACTTATATACATCAAGAACCTCCACTTTATCATGTGCTCTCATAGTCATCTTTCCTATATCTAGATCAATAAGTGACTTTCCTGTTGCTAGGAATAGGCATCACAAAAATAATTAAACAACCAAATCTGCTTCAAAATCAAGAATAACAAAGTCTACTAGAAAAATTAGTGATCCTACTTGTACCAAGATGTCTTCAATAATTTCATCAGGCCTAGCAAGGAACCTACCATCCAACTGCAAAACAATGGTCATGGGTCTGGGAATCTTAAGACCCATCTTTCGGAACCAAGACGTGCGCATAAGATTTATTCTCACCCCCAAGACACATAGTCAATGAGCACTGATAGCCTGACCAATAGTTATCTACAAAGTAAAACTAACTTGATCCTTAAGCTTCATGGGCAATTTTTTTGTATCTTAGATATGCACACCTCAGTAAGTGAAACTATATAATACTTTGTTAATTGGTTCTTGTTTACCACTATGTATTCCAGATACTTTGCATATTTTGGAACGCTCTGTAGAATATCAACAGGAAAAAGATTTACATGAACGTGCTTTAGAAGATCCAGAAACTTCTTGTAACTTGTCTCTCTTGGTGCTTTCGTTGCCTTTAAGAAAAGGGTAAAGTCATAGTCTTCTTCTCCACTTGAGTTTCATCACTTGCAAATTTCTCTTTAACCCCTTTATCCTCATTCATTTTAGGATCATTATTAGTAGTTGTAGGACTAACCTGCTCTAGTTCTGCCTCCTTTAACAGCAAACCACTCCTTGTTGTAACTGTATTTACCTACTTTAGATTTTTCTCTGTATACTAGGTAAACGACCCTGAGGTCTAGTATTTTACGCTCCTACAATCTGACCGAGTTGCAAGTCTAGATTCCTCGTAATCAACTACAAAATCTTTATATCTTCCTGTTGACTCTTTATATCAGCTGCCATCTGTGATTTAGAGTCTAGAAGATGCTTTAACATCTCCACTATATTGCCCGTTTAAGTAGTAGATTAATTATTCTTAACCTTCTGTTGATTTTGTTGCATTGGCCCCTTATACTGATTATTAGTCTATGCCCGATTTCCACCCTATGAGAAATTTAAATGGTTTCTCTAGTTTCGATTATAAGAATTACCAAAGTTTTGTTATCTCTAACGATTCATATTCCCCACATAATTAATAGACTTTTGACTAACCACAAAAGCATCTACTGCATGATCACTACTACCACAAACTTCACACCATGCATTTACCTATTGACCTGCATTTGTTGTTGCTGCCGGTTGTGCAACCCCTAACTTCATGTTGCTGAACTGATTAGTAATCTAATTTTGTAGTGCATCAAGTTTAGATAATAAGTTGGTGAATTGATCTACTTCTAATACACATGCAACCTTCTTAGGAGAACTCCTCGAGTTAGTATGTCATTCAGGATTCCCTTTCAAAATCTAATTCAGCGGTGTGTACAATTCATCATAAGTCTTCTCAAGATCTTGAACACCTGCTGCTGAATCTAAGAGAATCTCGCTATTCTGCTCCAATCCTTCACTGAAAGTATGAACAATAACATCATTAGACAGATGATAGTGAGGGTAATTTCTGAGCATACTATTAAATCTCTCTCAAGCTTGGTAGAGATTCTCTCCTTCTTTTTGCCTCAAACTTAGAATCGCACTTCATAAATGTGCAATCTTACCTGATGGAAAGAATCAAATAAGGAACTTCAGATCTATATCTTCCCAAGAAGAAATGGGGAGTGGTGGTTCAGCATGCAACCACCTTTTTGCTTCCCCCAATTAAATAAAAGGGAGAAAGAATCAGTCTGACATAATCAGTATTCACCGCTACTAGAATGTAGGTATCTCTTATTTACAGGAAGGTCAGTATGTTCTTTTGTGGGTCCTCATGAGAAAATACAATGAATTTTGTGGCCGAATTCAACAACTGCACCATCTTCTGCTTTTATTCAAATCGACCACCTGGTTCTGGCTAGGGAATACTGTTAGTAGCATGGTTCATAAGTGGGATTGCCACCTCACGAACTGGTCTAGCAGATACTTGAGTAGGAGCATTTAGAATAACCAGAGCTAGAACACATCTGACATTTTGATCAACTGTATCATTTGGATCAACAGGATTAGGATCTCTATGATCAGAGATTTGAACCAGTTGGATTGGATATTCAGCTCTTTGTCTCAACTGAAATACCAATTTTGTTTTGAATAAGGCACTACCAATTTGCTATCTCTCTCCAGTCCTATATTTAGCAAGTCCTGCAAAAATTTAGCCGCTAAGATCAGGTTATTAACAGTTAAACTTACTAGCAAAAACTAAACATTTAGTAAATTACTATTTGTACTAGTTCTCGGCAACAACACCAAAAACTTGTTACATTCAAATGCACACATAAGTGTACGCGGTTGTACAAGTAATATAGTGGCTTAAATAGTCGGATATCGTACCCACGAAGACTATACAACTAGCAATTCAACCAACTTTAGTTTTAGATGAGTTATTAAGTGTTGTAAAGTAACAAGATGATTTTGAAGTTTTGAATAAAATGTAAATAAATAAGAATTAACAATTAACGACAATAGAAAATCAAGCAAACGTTGTAAACAATAATGATGAGAATTGTAGGTTTGAGGCACTTCTAACAAACTTACAAATGTCTATTGTTATCGTAGTGTAGTTGGTTATCGGGTTGTTTATTCTCAAGGTTTATAACATGATCATGGTCTCTCGGCCTCTGATCTTCCACCTATATGAACTTTTCAACTATATCATTGATCAAGAATGCAATAATTGATTTAGATGTAGATTTCTATCTTCCTGCAATTGAACCAAATAAGGCTTTTAGGTATATCCATATCCTAGATGCTAATTAAAATCCCTTACTTTATAAAAGAATAAGAACCTTGATCCTTAATTTTTTCATTCTATCCAATGATTCTTCTTCCGAATTCAGATATAAATATAGATTTATAATAATCGTGGCCACTCATCAAAATAGTAAGCACAAGAAATTAAGAACAACCTATATGATAATCCAACAATAACTACAATAAAGAATATTAATGAGTAATCACGTTCTTGGACTTAACCCCAGAACAAAGGTGCTTAGCCGCTCATGTCTTAATTCAATATCAAAAATAAATACTTAATTATTCCAAGAAATAATCTTGAAG
This sequence comes from Capsicum baccatum var. pendulum, assembly GCA_030864225.1. NCBI lineage: Eukaryota > Viridiplantae > Streptophyta > Magnoliopsida > Solanales > Solanaceae > Capsicum > Capsicum baccatum. The sequence continues at coordinate 228,754,877 of CM061556.1, forward strand.
TAAAGAAGTTCAAAGAAATTCTAAGAACTCTAAAAGAGAGATTTTACTGTCTTCCCGTCGCTGTTGTGCTTTCCAAAGTATCTCAAATATGTTTTTGTGTTGGCTTTTATACTAGGGTGACTTTGCCTATGATGTAACAACCTAAGAATCATGTCGGATATCGCATTGAGGATGTATCTCGTCGCGTTCTATATCTCGTTAAAGAAATGACGTACCCTATTGTGTATTGCGTTAAGTTAGTAACGCACCGTGGCTCATTCGCGGTCCCTTACTGGAATTTCCTCTCTAAAATTTGTCTAAGGCATGGTCTTTTTCTTATTTACTTGCTGCAACTATTCTCTATATGCTCTTTGACTCAATCCACTTCCATTCAAGCATGTGATTAATTCCAGAGCATTGATATCACTTGCCTCCTATCACGCATGCAATTACGTTCAATCCCATTCCTGCATTACTAATCATCTTCAATAGCTAAATCATGCAATTACACATCAAAAAAAAATAAGAATACATATTTTATCTCATCGATCAAGTCCTATTACGGTTAAATCTTGATGATCAAAAAATTAATATGCCAGAGATCAATACTTCTCATATATTAGGGTACAGTCTAGTATCCCTCTTGTATGATGATCAATTTATTAGAGTTACATTCCAATCAACGTATGGTTAGGTACCATACACCTTGTATATTAGGGTATGAATAGTAAGATACCTAGTGGTATGATGTTTAGAGGTCAACCCAGTGCATTTTGCCTAGGGTAGGAGTTGTATGGTACTTCTCATACCTTAGGGGGTAGTTGAACCTTGTGAGGTTGTATGTTGGTCAGTATGGGGTACTAGGTGAGGTTTATGGTATGATTAGGGTACCAGTCACACCCTTTAACTCATACCCTAAGGTATTATTCATGTACGGTGGTCGTACCCTCCTGGGTTTAAATTTTTACTTTTAAGCTGAAGACCTTTTAGACTTTTCCCACCCTTAAACACTTATGACCCACAGCTTATAACATTTTTTGGCCCTTCATTCTTCACTTGGAAAAGATGAGAACATTCCAAAACACTCTCTAAACTTCCTCAACGAGATTGGAGGCTAGGGATTCAACAGGTGTTCTTCTAGAGGATAAATGGGTAAAGTTCTTTTCGTGAATCATCTTGTATAAGGCATGTGACTCTTCCCTTATTGTTATTTATCAAATATCATATTTTTTTTAACCTTGATTAAGATTTGTAAATGGTTTTTTTGAAATAAAATGTTGAGGGTTCTGATGTATAGTAATGAGTATTATTTACTCTTGCTTAACCTTGTGTTTAGATATGTTTTTGGTGATGACTTGCATATATGGGCGCTGGTGATTGTGGTTTAACAAATAGATCATGAGTAACCCTAACCTTGATGGTTTTCACTTGGGTTTTGGTCATGGTAAAGCTATTCCCTCAAGGTGTTTATGTAAATGTCTAAGAGAAATAACTAGTTACATGTTTATAGTTTTTTAAACTAAGGCAATGGCTTAATGAGTAAGAATGGTCGGTAAATGGTATTGTAATGTCCTTATTGGATATGTAAGGAGTGAATTGATGAATTTGGTATCTTTCTTGGGTAAAGGGGGCTAGAGTCCCTAAACATGAGATTGAACTAAAGTTTGGTATATGAATGGAAATGAAGATTGAACGGTGTTGTATTGGTTTTAAGGATAACAAATTGACTTGAATGGCGATTGAAACAAAGGAATTTTCCTATTAATGTTATTGATTGATAAATGGTTTATGAATACCTTGTGGTTATATTTGGTGTTGAATTGTAGCCATAAAGGCTCAAATTGGCTAAATGGGTTAGAGTCCTTGAGTGATGAATTGAATGGGTGTTAATGCATGAACAAAGGGTTAGTGTCCCAATGTCGACTCGTAATGGTCACAATGGTTGGTGGTTAGAGTCCACTTACCTAAATAAAATGACTTGTGGTTAGAGTCCACATGCTTAATAAGTTAGCTTGTATTTAAAGTCCACATGCTTACTAAGACGACTTGTGGTTAGAGTCCAAATACCTACTAAGATAGCTTACTGTTAGCGTCCAAATACTTACTAAGATGGTTTGTGGTTATTGTCCACATGCTTACTAAGACAGATTGTGGCTATATTCCACATGCTTACTAAGACGACTTGTGGTTAGAGTTCACATGCCTACTAAGACGGCTTGTGGTTAGAGTCCACATGCTTACTAAGATGGCTTATGGTTAGAGTCCACATTCTTTATAAGATGGCTTGTGGTTAGATTCCACTTTCCTAATTCAACCAGGGAGTTCAATCCCTCCAAACTATAAGCGTGGAAGGTTAGAGTCCTCCACTCCATATAACATGATCGAGTGTTGCATAATGTATACTAAGACTTTTTTTCCTTTTTGTTAGCACTCCATGTACCTATAAATTTCTTCATATATGCCTATGTGTAAAAGTATGGTCTCTTATGATGGTTTGAATTGATTTTGAATAATAACACTATTTTATCCTTACCCTTGAATTACATTCTAGCGCTCTAACCTCTAAATATCTCTGACCACTATTTCCCCACGTAACACAGGGGCTAGAGCATATTCTTCTCTTTCTGTGCAGTGATCAGGTATTCGAGTGGTTCGTGTGTTCAGTTTGAAGTGGTGACCTTCTATTCTTCGAATGGAATACATTTCATTGTCTTTCTATCTTAAGTCATTGACTTGTTTTAGTCTTGATTTTTAGCTATTGTCGGGGGCATGTCCTAACATATTTAGACATTGGAATTGTAGAGGCTTTGTTGATGACTATGGACTTGGGTATGTTGGATTCGCATGTTGATATTAATGAATTGATTAGATAGTTCTAAAGTTATGATTATTAGTCTTGTTTATGCTATCTTATTATTTGGTCGGAGTTCATCCGATACTTGTGGATTGATGTGATGGTTAGGTTATGTTATGGGGTGATCTCTAGTCCTTGTTTGGCCTAAGGTGCCCATATGATAAGGCCTGATTTCAGGCCATGTCACTATAACTTAGCCTTACTACAGAGTAGATTGTATCTCGAAGACATATATTCTTAGAGTTTGTTGACCATATCAAACTATAGAGGGAATACAATATGAGGCCTACGAGGGCAAAGATAAGAGACTCCATTGGTAAGGAAGTTTCATTGGTTTTTAGTTTATAGGTAGGGGTTTCTTTGGTATAGGTCAATATTAATAATACTTATATCCTATTAGGTCTATGCATGCCATACTTCAGCCCTATAGTGGTAGTTAGCCTGCGTATAGTGGTCAGAGTTTTGTATAGTCTTTGTGGGGTTCTCATTTTGAGTCTTCAGGCTATGGTGGATATTTTTGGTCAGAAAGTACTTTTCATCAGGGTAGGTGATGTGTGAGAAATTTCTATCATATTTAAGGCCTTTAATCGAGAATAATTGCAAAGTCTTAAGCAACTTTTGTCATTTTCTGATTTGTTTATCTTTGATTTTCCAGTGTAAGCCTATGGGATAGAAAACTAATAAGAATAGAAGCAAAGAAGTTGAACTTTGGAAAAATTTAAAGATAAGGGTGGCTGACGACATTCGTGATAAGTCTTCAACCCCGTGACACGCTATCACAATTACCGTTAGCCTGAACCATATATTTGGCATGAGTTGAAACCTATGACAACATCCATGACCTGGTGATAAGTTGTCAAGGATGTCGTCAGCCTTAAACAGATGATGGAAGTTGAAGAAAGCTTTATGACTACATCCATGACACATCGTCAAGATGGTGATAGTATGTCATCATGATCGTCAGCCCTAAACAGCAAAAACCAAAAATGCAGAGGAGCTGACAACATTTGTGATAAGCCGTCAGAATCCTGATAGGCCGTCACGGACGTCGTCATCTATTTCGAGGAAAAGCTGTAACTTTTATTTTATTTCTTTAATTAGGTTAAACTATTTAAAGCGTTGTTTTAGGGTTTTCTAGAGAGGGGCTACATATTGAGTTCTAGGGATACACTTCGATATTTTCTCTCTCTCATTTTCTAGGGTTGAAAAAGCAAATACTTTGAAGAGATTATCATTATCGTTTTGGAATTTCACTTTCTGATCTAATCTATGATTCACTAATTATTATTCATCTTTGTAAGTTTATCTATAAAATCATGAATTCAATTATGTGTTTCAGTCGTTACATCATGAGTGGCCAAATTCGATTAACCTGGATAATGGGATCTAGGGTTAGGTCATGATAAGGTGTTAAATACTCAAGGTTTAATAAGTGTTAGGATTTCTTGATAATTCTAAGATTATAATTTATGTCTGTTGGTTGCAAACAATAGGTGTACCTACTTTGGTTTGTTTGAGAAAGAAATCATAAACAGTAGGAAGTGAATTATCAAAAGGGACTCGGAAAGGCTTCGTTTAATAATCATCATTGTAACAAGGTTGATTAACCTGAGGTAAATTCTGGGCAGCCAGTAGCGATTCCATAAGTCTGAGAGGATTAGGAAATTTGATGCTTGAATAGGTCGAGAGACATTTGAGCATATTATCGATAAAGATAACTTGTTATCCTAACCACCGTGAGAACCTTGATTCACCTTTAATATCTGTCATGTACCGTAAGCCTTAGTGAGCATAACTCCGGTTATTCCATAAACTCTTGATTACTAACAATCACTTGTTCAACCATTAAAAAAACCCAGTTTGTCTTTTCGTGTCAGTTGTTTGAATTTAAATTGTAGTTTTAGTTTCAAATTAGTTTAATTTCCACTCACATTGTTCCGTATGGATTGGACCCCGACACCAAAGTTGGGTAAATATATTAAGAACGACCATCTTGCACTAAATTGACGTGTAAGTTGAGCGTTATCAGTAGGAGAGATTGGTAACTTTTATAAATAGTGTACGAGGATAAACGACCCTTCAACAAGCAGTGTCTCTTCTAGATATAGGTAATGCTCATAGAAGTAGGGATGGTCCTCAAGCTTCTCACAGAGGTACTTAGACAGGTAGGATAGTTGGTCGCTCTTACTTAGTTCGATAATAGGTGCTTACAACTGGTATACCGTTTATATTAGGGTAAATATGGAGGCATCAGATAACGTGATCACAGGTATGATTTTAATTTGTCATCAACTATCCTTTATCTTATTTGATCTGGGTTCTAAATATTCATATGTTTCTGCATACGTTGCCTCTTATTTGGGGTTGTTTAGTGAGATTTTTCCTGTGCCCATCAGAGTAGCTACTCCTATGGTGGATTCTTTTGTAGTGGATCACATTTATAGATCTTTTAAAATGACTATTTAAGAGTATGATAATGTGTTATAGAAATATAGCACTTTTAATGCTTAAAATGATGAAAATATGCAAGTTTCCTAGGTTGTTTTGTTAGATATGATGTGTTTTGCGTATGTTTTGTAGGAAACTAGGTTTTGGATGCTAAGATCAAGAAAAAGATGATAAATGGAGTTTTGGGTACCTAGTTGAGCATTTTTGGGCATTTGTGGCCTTTACCAGATGTGTGTGACGAAAGAATGTACCATAGGTTGAAGTCCAGAAGCTTGGTTGCAAGAATTTGACGACCTAGCACTTACCTATGTCCACATATGGACCATATATACCACTTGAACTTAGAATGTGGATAAGGTACATAATATAAGTCCAAAATCCAGAGAATGAACAGTGCAGGAAAATTTTCTTGCACCTGCCTAGGTCTACATGCAGACCGCATGTGGCCCGAGTAAGTGGACACCGACCCTTTTTGTCCTTTTTCATCTCGCTTTAATTTTTAGTGTTTCCTAATGTACTATAAATACCATTTTATGTGTTTTTAGTAGGATTTATTCACTTTATATACTTACAAACAATATATCGTGATGCTGAGATCCGATTTATGTATTGCAATTAATAGGTATTGATTTTTGTTAGTAATTCAGTTGAAGTTTTGGGTTTTCAGTTGTGATGATTGTGACTTTATTTAATGCTTTCAATTATGAATATAATTGATTACTTTGCAAGCATCAGAGTCTAAAAATCCTTAGCTAGGTGTCACGACCCAAATTAGGGCTTGGCCGTGACGAGTATCTCAAGTCCCACATGGACTGGAGATCATCCCTGCACCTAACCAAACCAAACCCACCATCCCCTAAGGTCAGATGAATTTTAAAAATATAACAAGATAGCGTGCAATAAGCTTAAGAAAGTTCAAAACATTTTCATAACCGGCGACCAACGACCGACCAAAAAACCTACCGACACCACCCAGTATCCATAGTAGTTCAAATAAATCCTCCTAAACAAGGAATCAAAAATTGAATATCATTAAAGTGTCAGGACATGCCCCCGCCTATAGCCAAAACAAGTCTAAAAAGTTTGAGACACAAGAGACCAAAACATAAAATGTAGACTTTCGATGTATGGAATCTCACCGCTTCAATGTCAACTCACTAGCTGATCTCGAATCCTAATCCTAAGCAAGAGGAGTAGAAGTATGACCAATTCCTACATTATCTAGGGATACAATGTTAAAAAATAGTTAGCAGTTGGAGTGCTAGAATGATACTAAGGTATAAGGTTAACATAACGACATGGTCAATAGTTCAAAATCATTCAAAACTAATGCACATAATCAAATGCATATACATATATACTTCACATGCCGGAATAAAATACAAGGCAAAACATGCACTTGCAAACTTTTGCCTAGATTGTGTAACTCAGCCATCATAACATGTACCCATGGGATATATGGGCCCCGAAACTCACCCCTTGGTCGGTCCGCAGTGCATGAAGCCTAACGGACCAGAGAATAATCTAATATATATGCATGAGGGACTCGAACTTTCCAATCATATACTAAGGTGACTAAAGCACCCGATAATGTAATGATTTACGGGTGACCTAAAACTTCTTAATCATAAAATGATAATGAGGGGGACTCGAACCTCCCTGGTCACTTTGACCCCTATTTCGGCAAATACAGTTTCTAGTATAGGTCAGTCGGACCTCCACTTTTACGACTCAGCTACACAATCTCCATTAAAGCCCAATTAAACATTTATCACACTATCCCATCCATTAAACCGCAATACATATTTAGGCATAAATTGTTTTTATCGTCATACCAACTACACTTGTAAAGTAATATTAACATGCCAAACCAGTTACATCAACCGGGGGGAATTCACAACCCCCTTAGTTCAATTTTACAAATTCCTATATTTCTCATAAATATGAACAATTTCACATTATGGGGTTAGGGTCATAACCACTTCATAAGTCACAAGCTTTGGAAAAGCACAATTCTCTAGTTCATTCACCATATTTATGCACCAACAAGTTCAAAACCATAATTAAAGCATGAAGAATTATATATAAACCATGGGAAAACGTTGTTCAATAACAAGCATTCAAAAAGCCTCAACCCTTGTTTCAAAACCAACATGAAAATCTCATGAAAAATACTTTAAACACATGACTTTTAAAAATTAACTATGGGGGAAGATTAATATGCCTTAATCACCAACAAATTTGGAGAGAAATTGACCCTTGAGCCTATAGATGACCGATTTGATAAAACCCTAGCTTCACTTTCTTAGGGAATTTAGAGAGACTTTTAGATTGTTTAAGAAGTTACTTAGATTTGTTTCTGAGTGCTAATAACAACCTAAAGGGTTTATAAGACATGGGTTTAATTTGGATAAGAGGGGAAATGTTCAGAATGCCCTTAACTTAAAATCTAAAAAAGTATCGTCATTGACTACGGATCAATAATTGACTTGTAGCCACTCCTTAGAACTCATCACCACGAGTCATAACCAAGATAGTATCTAGGACCCTCACCCACTGTGGACTCTAAAACTCAATTGTGGACTCTACAACTCAACTAATACCACTTATAATAAGACCCTATGACTCATCATAGTCAACAAAGAATCCTATAGTGAAAAACACTGGAAATCCTTTAATTTACACCCAATGAATCATAACAAGCCCTTACAGCTTATAGTGAGCCACCCATACTCAGAGTAGAACCTAGCGACTTAATTTCTAATTTGGTTATGATTCCATCCCAACAACTCATTATGAGTCTTTATGACTTATATCCCTAAGTTGTACCCAAGATAGGAACTCAAGCACCATTAACTGGACACTTTGAGACTAGGGTCACTTGGACCGTCAACACATATTATGACTCGTTGGATGAGTTATTGCCAGGGATGAAATCTTAGAACTTTGAAAATTTTTTAGGACCACAAACCTGGGGCGTTACACTTGGGTTGCAAGAAACTTGGAGGATTGATGAAGTAGGGAAAATGCTATGTTGTTCCAAACCGATACCAATGCAGATATTGTATTATCTTTACTTTAATAGTTGTCATAGAGGTTGTAAGGGTTAGAATCCCACCTAGATTATTGCTACTTAGTCCAAAAGAGGAGTAGTGACTAGAAAGATATAATTACTACAATAATTTAAAACTTAACTATAGATCCATGATAATAAGTATTATCTAAGTAAGATGCTTAACTATCATCTAATAACTAGAGATTCAAAAGATAATAGTTAACTGGGATCTAGGATAAGGGTTAATAAGGAGAAATCTTGAGACTCAAAAGGTAAAGGGCGAGAATTATCAGCTAGTCCAAAAGACAGTTGGTGGTATATAACATATCAGATTCTGCATGAGAGGTATCAAATTAGTTCAATAATGCATAATAAACCTACTAAGTTAAGAAGCCGAGGGGAACACAATACTAGTGTTCAGCTACAACTGATTACAACCAAAGTTGATATTTGTTACATATTCGATATTACTATTCCAAGCCCCCCATTTACTTTTCTAGTTCTGCCCATTGATTATACCTGTTAATAGCCATAATTCCATGTATTCACTTAGGATTTGACCCCAACCTTTTTTGAGTTACTATATTTGATATTGACCGCATAATCTTCAAATTGAAGGCGTAGCTTGGGCATTATCAAATTTTTGTATTGGTGCCATGGAATATGGTGTTGAGTTATAAATCGAGGTTGTTATAGTTTGTGGGTATTTGTGTTCATATTCTTAGTTGGGGATATGCTAGTGCATGCCTAGCACATGGAGTAGAGAAAATCCCTTACTCCTATTGAATCAAAATCTAGAGAGGATCCTATAAACACCTAGTAGGATGACAGAGCCAATGAGAGATAACCTTCCTAAAGGGGTTCGTGATGGTACACACTAGGTGTCTCCCCCTTCTCTTAAAGGAGTTCAGGAAACTATTGACCAGTAGAATGAGGTACTATTGGCATAGGCTACAGGAGGTAAGAAAATGCTCAGAGCGTAGATCGAGAGGCAGAGCTAGATGTGCTTAGATAAAAAGCAGACCATCAAGCAACACTTGGTGGTAACAAAAATGGAGTTTGAGGTGTATGAGCCCATGTGATCCTAGTTTACCAGTACTTATAGTTGTATGGGGATAATGAAGAGGATATGTGGTATGTCGAGTTGTTAGAGATTAGTGTTATTATTCTTCCTATTTTTCCCCCAGACATTAAGTTTGACATAATGAGTGCAATGATTTAGCTCTTAAAGGTGTGTTTATGTGCTTGCCTACTTATGACGACGTAAATGTGCACTTTACAAAATTCATTGTGATCTCCAGTTCATAGACAAACCAAGGGGTAAATTAGGAGGCGCTTAGATTGAGTTTGTTCCCCTTCTCACTTATAGGAGAAACATATTTATTGTTGGGGGAACTATCAAGAGGATCTATCACTACGTGGAATGAGTTGTGCATGTAATTCTTGAACATGTTCTTTCCTCCATCTTGCATGTTGCAACTTAAGGAAGAGATTTATAATTTCAGGTAACTACTCTCAGAATATATGCATGAGGCTTGGTTCACTTTTAAGAAGAAGCAAATTTTGGTGCCCAACCATCAGATTTTAAGGACGGGATTATGGGTGAAATTCTATAGAGCCTTGATCATCAGCTTCATAGCCACAATACAGACCATCTTTGGAGGAGCTTTTATGAGACTATTCTGGGAGGTAGCTTTGGATATCCTAGACTAGATTTGTGTCTCTAACTGAGGGTGGAAAACTCAGAAGGCTTAGAGAGGGTCTGACACTTATGCTATTAGTGCTTCCTGGGAGTAGAGAGTAGCTGATGATATAGTAGCGTAAGAAATTATGTTATTGAGGATTAAACTTGTGTTACTGCAAAGAAGTTTGGAGCATTAAGTTTCAAGAAAGTGAATACAATAGGTGCACAGGGTTCAACCTCCAATGCTTGTTAGTTAGAAAAAGAGAAAGCCATGTATCTTGATCACGATTTGGTAGGTTTTCAAGCCTAAGGAAAGGAAATCGAGGTCAGAATTATTATGGTGATAGATACAGGGACTACAAAAGGAAGCGAGATGGAGACTAAAGAAAAATAATGACTATTAAGAGAAGAGAGACAGAGACAATTCGCCAAGCAGCCGAGACCCAGAGTCCAGAATAGAGGCAATGCTAACAAAGCTTGTCAAGGATCAAAAACATTAGGAGGCCATCCTTAGAAAGGTAAAAGCAGATATTGTAAGCTTAATTCATAAGGTTGATTCTAATTTAATTGCAATCAAGCAGTTCTAGATATAGTATAAGAAGATGTCTTCTATTATAAAATAGAGCTTGCGACCCTTCTGAATTAAAAAGTTTTAAGGTCCAACAATTATAATCAATTTCCTAGATATTACCACTAGAAGTGGTACCCTTACTGATGATTTTCCTTTTCCTACTATTGAATAGTTAAAGAAAGATAACACTGTGAAATGAGTCTCTTATAACAAAATTTTAGAAGATGACATAGAGTGATGATAATTATGAGAGTGATGATGTTAAGAAATGGGGAAAAGACATACCTCATGATGTGGTATACAATTGTAGTGTAGTCCTTTCCTTACTATTGGTAAAAAAGAAGGACGACCATAGAGCAGTCACTATTCCATGTTCTATTGGGCATTTTGATATTAAGTAGTCTTTATATGATTTGGGAGTGGGCATTAATTTAATGCCAGTGGTGATATACAAGGCATTGGGGCTAAAAGCACTCAAGCCTATATTTTCAAGACTTCTAATGGCTAATTCATCCATAAAAGAGCTAGTGGGTATCTTGCACGACGTAGAAGCAAGAGCGGCATCCTTTACTTACCAAGCGGATTTCATATTTTTAGACTGCAGAGTGGATACCCAAGCTATTATTATATTAGGTGTACCCTTCCTATCCACAAGACAAGTGTCTATTTATATTGATTTGAAGAAGATCACATTTAAACTAAAAGATTAGAAAATAGTGTTTTGATGTATGTATGATGGTCCAGCAGGCAGATAATATAAGAGTTGTGGTAGTAATAGATGTTGTAATGATGATGTAGTTTTAGAAGGTCTGCCTATTAATGAAAGATTAGGGGTAGAAACATTAGCAGTGGTGATTATGAATTTTGAGAGTGATGGGATGGACAAATATGATGAGCTAGTTAATGCATTACTTTGCCTAGGTTTTACAAGTTTGCCCCTAAAAAATTGGATCTTTATCTGAAAAATAGTACCACACCTCATGGAAAACAATTCATCTAGGAGATACCAGTATTAGAATGGATGGACCTCACATTATATTTCCAGTATGCATTCTTGGGGGTGATCAATACCTTACCAATGACTATTGCAGTAGATTTGGAAGGATCACTGGTGGAAGCTTTGATATCAATGTTGCTAAAATTCAAGAGAGCTACTGGATAGACCATTGCATACATTATGGAAATCCCACTAAGTATATGTACACATAAGATACAGCTTGAGCCGAACAGTATTCCCATTATTGAGTATCAGAGGCAATTGAACCCTTCTATGTAGGAGGTGGTCAAAAAGGAAATAATCAAGTGGTTAAATGATGGGGTAGTTTTCCCATTGCAGATAGCAAGTGGGTAAGCCCGTTTCAATGAATGCCAAAGAAAGGAGAGATCATAGTGGTTCCCAACAAAAAGAATGAATTAATTCCCATGAGACCAGTGACCAAATGAAAAGTCTGCATGGATTATAGGAAGCTAGAAACCTCGACAGAAAAGGACCACTTCGCTAAGCCTTCCATCGATTAGATACTAGATCGACTAGCAGGCAGGGGTTGGTATTGTTTTCTTTTTGGGTACTTAGGTTACAATCAAATTACTATTGCTCTCGAGAACTAATAAAATATGACTTTCACTTGCCCTTATGGGACTTTTACATTCAAGAGAATAGTGTTCAGGTTATGCAATGGTCCTGTCACCTTTAAGAGATACATAATGTCCATACTCTCTGACATGGTGGAGGACCCAATCAAATACCTCAAATCAGACCATTGCATAGGTTTTCCTCATGTTAATCAAGAGACCGAGTATCAACATCATTCTTGAAAATATACTCATACACATAGATATACACATTATAATCATATTATGCCACCAAGAAAATGACTTACGTGTATTCTCAAATCATTCAATCATAAGACATAGAGTGGAGAACTTTCAACCAAGTTAGCCCATTCGACCAACCTCGACTCCATCTCCTAGTCTAGGAACTCGAATCACAAGTAGTCTCACTGTTCTAGGAACTCAAGTCACTAATCGTTTTATTCCATTGAACTAGGAAGTCGAATAGCTAGTAATATCACCGTTCTAAGAACGTGAATCACTAGTAGTATCATTTGATGAGGTATTCTAACCTCATGATATCTCTTTAGACTAGGAAATCGAATCAATAGTCATGTTATTAATGGGGATATTAAATCACTTGTTATTTCATGGTACTACAAACTCGAATCACTAGTCGTATCATTAGACAAGGAACTCGAATCACTCATTGTTTCATTGGCATCATCAGTAAACATTGAAATCTTGACCCCTTATCTCATGCATTAACATTCATACATCGTATGTCACATTTAAGGGCTTTGCCTCATTTAGCTAATTCAATCATCACATATGGCCACATGGTCCTTATGGAAGGCTCCATTACTAAACCATCTCAATAGGCCAATGCATTCATTCAATTCATTGTACAATTCAATTTGTGGTCCTCAAGAACCACATAAACTATTCACATATCGCTAACGATATTACATCGCATTTTCACCACACTTGGTTCCATAAACAATTCAAGTTCATTTTCTTATCTAGGGATTTAACCTTTCATTAGCCATTACCCAACAAAATTATCAATTATAAAATACATGGCTCTTAATACCTTCACAATATCATTTAAAATCATTCATACTAATTTAGGCCATTGCCCTAGCTCAACGCATTGTCAACATACAACTAGTCATTTCTCTTAGATATTTTGACAAAAACCTTAGGTGCATACCTCTAACAAGGCCATTCTCATCATAGAAATCATAAATACTAGGGTTCCTCAAGACCCTCATGTTAAAAAGCATACAACAAGAACCCACATATACAATCTACCATCAATAACATGTATCAACACACATATATGGAAGAATCACTATTATTAATTATTAGGTAACAAAACCCTTTTCATTTGATTCAAACCACCACGTACACTTACTAATCCAAGGGTGAAATGCATGGGTTTTAGAAATATTTAAAGAGAGGAAGAGATACATACCTTAAACAAGATGACAAACCAACAATCTTGACTCTTCCTTGCCACTAGATGAACACCTCCGAATCCTAGCCTCCAATCTTACTCCAAGAAGCCTTTAGAGTGTTTTACAATGTTTAAGTTTTGTAAATGAATACTTAGAAGGCTACAATGACTTATATAGTGAGAGGGTGTAGGGTTTTTATGCATGGGATATGACTAAATGGTCTTTGTTAAAATCTGGAAAGTCCACTTTTGCAGGGGTATGACTCCCTCTTACGATTCGTATGGCGATTGTGACCTAGGGTATGAGTGGTACCCTAACGCGTACCCTAGGCTTCTCCTAGGTCAACCACACTATTATGGATACAATAGGGAACCATTAAGTCATATATAAAGGGAACGAATCACCCTCCAATCCTAAGCGTCACCCGTAACAAAAATAGTCCAGTCTATGTTAGGTTTTCACTCCATGCGACCTTGTAGTATACGACGTATATGCATGGTTACAACTAAGGGATATCCTTATCTTATAGGAGACAGTGTGCTACCTTACCATATTTATCAAGGTACGAAAGGGAGGGGGGAAGGGTACAAATCATTACCAAGGGTACGACTCAAACACCAAATCATACCCAACTCAGAGACACCAAAAGTTATTGTTTCTCAATGGCTCAAGTTCTAAGTGTTTCAGTTCTCCCCCACTTGGGATAATTCATCTGCGAATGAAGGGTAAGAAAAGAATTTACACAAGCTAACACTTCAACATGCGTCAAGAAACCTTAACACAAGTTAGAAACAAGCACACAACAAGGATACCACACAATGTATAGTATGATCATCATCAACCAACCACTTCATTTCATTGGTCTTGGGACTCCAACCCATTACTTTTCCAACACTTATTCATTGCACTACTTAGGGACTCCAACCCATCAAGTCATCAAAGATATTGAGCAACTCAAAAAATTAGGGAATTTAACCCTTCATCTACCAAGAACATAAATCAACTAAAAGTACTAGCCACTTAAGCTCACCATAAAACAACACACATGATTACAAAGAATTTGGGTCTTAAACCCATGGTCCAACAAGACATGAATCAATTCACACATTAGGAACTTTAATAGTTTTTCTAACAAATACATGAATCATTTTAAATCTTTGGTACTTCAACCCATCGCCTATCAAGACGTATATCAACGTAAGGATATTAACACATACGTCCATCACAAGCTTCCGAAATGGGAAATAAATATGATACTTAGACTTCATGTCCTCTGTCGCTTCCCAAGTAGCTTTCCTAGACTTTTGGTTCCTCCGTATAACCTTCACTAAAGCCACTTGTTTTGTTCACAACCAACAAACTTGCTAGTCCAAGATCCTCACTGGGATCTCTACATATATAAGCAGTCCATGATACTGACATCTTCCGAGGGAACAACAAAGGAAGGGTCACCCATAAATTTCCGCAACATAGACACACGAAAAATGGGTGAATGAGTTCATATTAGCAGGCAAATCCAAATTATAGGCAACATTGCCAATCCATTTCAAAATTAAGTAAGGTCCAATATAGCAGGGACTAAGCTTCCCCTTTTTTATTGAACCGCATCACTCCCTTTATGGGAGATACTTTCAAGAATACCCAATCATCAAAACTACACTCCAAGTCCCTACGCCTCACATCTGCATAGGACTTTTGTCAACTTTGAGCGGTTCACAATCTATTGCAAAATACCTTCACCTTGTCTAAAGCTTGGTGAATTAAATTAGGCCCAAGCAACATACCCTCACCAATTTGATACCACTAAATAGGAGATCGACATCTCCTACCATACAATACTTTGAAAGTCGCCATGCCAATACCAGAGTGGTAACTATTATTTTTGTTGAACTCAATCAAAGGCATGTGGTCATACAAACTGCTACAATCAATTACACAAGCCCGCAACATATCTTCCAATATTTGGATAGTTTTCTCTACTTAACAATCCATTTGCAGGTGGAAAGCGGTACTAAGGCACACCTTATTTCCCAAACCTCTTTATAATAACTTCTAAAAGTGAGATAAAAATAGAGGACACGATTTGAGACAATAGACACCAGAGCACCATGCAATTTCATGATCTCCATAAGATACAACTTAGCATAATCTTCCGCCGCGTAATTAGTTCTCATAGGCAAGAAAGGGGTGGACTTGGTCATTCTATCAGTAATGACCCAAATAGAATCATATTGATTCCGAGATCTAGGAAGATCGGTAATGAAATCCATATTAAATGCCTCCTACATTCACTAGGGCAACACAATCTCTTGGTACAAACCACCGGGCCTAATATGCTCAACTTTCACTTTTTGACACACCATATACTCGGCCACATAACTAGCAACATCATGCTTCATATTATCCCACCAATAGAACTCCCTAAGTTCATGATACATTTTGGTGTAACCGAGATGAATTGCATAACGGGCTCCATGAACCTCGGCCATGACTCTTTTCCTCAATCCATCAACATTGGAAACTAATAGCCTACCTTGGTACCTCAAGATACCATCACCACCAATCAAAAATTTTATGGCTTTGTGTTGACCCACATTACCCTTGACCTTCATTAGGTTGGGGTCCAATACTTTCTTTTCCTTTATCTCAAAAACACGAGATGATTGAGATACCGAATGCACAAATACACCACCACCCTCAGAGTCTGTAAGTCAAACACTGAGATTTGTCAAACAGTGAATATCTTTTACCATGTCCCAATTATCCTCATCAATATGGGCCAAACTCCCCATAGATAATCTACTAAGATCATCGGCGACTATATCTGCCTTATCAAGATGGTAATGAAGGCTCATATCATAGTCTTTCAATAGCTTAAGCCTTCTTCTTAGACAAAATTTAACTCCTTTTAAGTAAACATATATTGAAGGCTCTTATGATCATAAAAGATATCAACATGAATACTATAGAGATAATGCTGCCAAATTTTCAAAGCAAATACCACGGTTAACAATTCTAAGTCATGGGTAGGGTTGTTTTTTTCTTGAACTTTCAATTTCCTAGTAGCATAGGCCACGACCCTACCATGTTGCATCAATACGCAACCAAGACCGGCACGAGAAACATCACAATAAAAAACAAAACCATCACTACCCTCGAGCAAGGTCAAAATTAGAGTTGAAGTCAATTTATCTTTCAATTTCTTGAAACTATCCTCACACGTACCAGACCATAAGAACTTCACCTTTTTTTGGGTAAATTTGGTTAATAGGGCAGCGATAGTGGAAAAACTCTCTACAAACCATCTAGAATAACTGGCTAAACCCAAGAATTTCTGAATATCGATTGGAGTCGTAGATCTATGCCACTTCTTAACCACCACAATCTTTTAGTGATCCATCACGATCCATTCATTAAAGATGACATGACCAAGAAAACCCACAGCTTTCAATAAAAATTCACACTTGGAGAACTTGGCTTACAAACGATAATCAAGGTTTGCAATACGACACGAAGGTGATCTACATGATATGCCTCACTCATAGAGTATACTAATATATAATCAATTAATAAAATGACAAACATATCTAAAAATGGATAAAAGACCCTATTCATGAAATGCATGAATGTCACCGGGGCATTGGCCAACCCAAAGGACATGACAAGAAACTCAGAGTGACCATACCGGGTTCTAAAGGTAGTCTTTAGGATATCTACATCCCTAATTTTAAGTTGATTATAACTCAATCAAAGATCAAGCTTAGAGAAACACTTCGCACCCTGAAGTTGATTAAACAAATCATCGATCCTAGGAAGGGGATACTTATTCCCTACGATCACTTTGTTCAACTGACGATAATCAATGCACATACGAAGGGAACCATCCTTCTTAAACACAAACAATACAAGGGCACCCTAAGGAGACATACTAGGAGAGATAAAACCCTTATCTAATAGGTCTTTAAATTTCTTCGTAAGTTTTTTTAACTTCACCGAGGACATTCTATAAGGAGGAATAGAGATTGGAAGAGTGTCCAAAATAAGATAAATCCCAAAATCAATTTCCCTATTAGAAGGAACACCGGGAAGATCATCGAGAAATACTTAGGGAAATTCATTTACCACGAGGATAGATTCAAGCAAAGGCTCTTCCATGTTAGAATCTTTAACTCTGACCAAATGATAGAAGCACCACTTTGAAATTAACCTTCAGGATTTGAGATAAGAAATGAACCTTCCCTTAGGCAGTAAGGATCCCTCATCCCATACAATGAATGGGTCATTAGGGAACTTGAACATTAACCTACAGGTCCGATAATCTATAGAATTATAATACAAATACAACCAATCCACCCCTAGGATAACATAAAAATCGACAATGTCTAACTCTATCAAATCAATAAAAGTATCCATACCACTAACAAATATCACACATCCCCTGTAGACCCTTCTAATAATCACAGGGTCTTCATTTGGGGTAAAGATAGAAAAAGGAACCTACAGACTCTCGAGACCACAATCAAGATGAACATCCACATATGGGGTCACATAAGAAAGAGTAAATCCTAGATCAAGAAAAAAATACACATTATGTAAGAAAAGTCTCAACATAACTATGATAATATCGGGAGACGCCTCAGAATCCTATGAGTAGAAAGTGCATACAGGCGGTTTCGGCCAGTGCCAGTGCCAGAAGCAAAAGCAGCAATAGACATAGCACTCTTTGGTGCGAGAGTAGAAAGAGTATCAATAGAGGTCCTGTTGTGCCAAGAAGCTGCTAGAATGGGGCACTCATGCTGTATGTGCCCAACTTGACCATAATAAAAACATCTATTTTTCCATTGCTTATACTGACCACGATGACTCTAACCACAAAAACTGTAAGAAGGGCGGGGTAGAGCCGACTAGGCTTAACCAGTCTCAAATTAGGTACTTTTTACCTTGGACCCGCTACTAAATTGGGAGAGACAACCGCTGAAAAACTTTGAGTAAGGAGAGAGAACACTAGCCGAGTAGAAAGAATCCAACCTCCCCTACATTTTTCGTGGCCACTTGCCACCATCTCAACCACTACTCTTAGAAGGCCTAAATTTTCTTCCTTGTTTCTCATTATGCTCAACTAGTTTTTTCTTTTCATCCTCTACTTCTTGCATATACACAATTAATCTAAAGATATCCATGTTCTCAATCAACAAGGTTGCCTTGCTTTCGAGAACTAACTCATGGGACAATCCTAATACAAACTTACATTTCTAGCCTCATGCCAGAGACCATCTCGTGAGCATACCTTTACAATTGATGGAATTTCAAGGCATACTTTTGAATGGACATCCTCTATTGCTTTAAGTTCATGAACTCTTTCGCATTTGCCTCCCTCAACTCTTGAGAAAAGAAACAGTCAACGAAACCCTCAAAGAATTTATAATGCCCTAAAAGTACACCCTGGAGGTTACACGATGCTTAAGACTATGATTAGTCCTAAGCTAACCCTTAAATCCTAATTAACTTTGAACTGATTAGAAGAGTAAATTGCTATATAAAATCTGAAGATAACTGTATTAATATCTTCACTAAAAATCTGTAACTTGGAAATCTGAAATAAATGTATTTAAATCTGAAATAGAAAACAGTCGAAAAAGCCTCTACTTCTAACTAGAAACCCACTAGGAAAAGCCCCAGCTGACCCGAACTAAACAGAAATCAAATAACTAAAATACTTCATTACTGTCAAAGTCTAATAAAATAGGTCCTCAAACTATGAGAACTCACAAAATTTCGGGTTGTAGGAGGAGATGCCCGCAGTCAATCATGCTGCTGGAATTAAGCACCCGCACCTATATTATAAAACAATATAGCACATAGACGTGGGTCAGTACCTCTGGAATGTACTAACAATAAGGGGGTGAATGCATCAGTAAAGAAAAAAATCAATATTGACATAGACATTGAAATAATGTTTGTTAAGTGTAAATGACTCACCTTGATCTTGAATAAAACAAACGTTGCAAAATCATTAACAAGAGCAATGAAGCAAAAGGATAAACTTCATGAGCCACGACACTTAGTTTCTAAAAGCATTACTTTTATTCATTCGTAGGGAGGTTCTTCCAACCGACATAAACCATGTGATCTATCATGGAGTCCAACATCTTACCCACATTGAAGAAAGTTGTTCTACCCTTTCCATCACAATAGAACCTAAACTTAAGTGATCACTATACTTATCCTATATTGCGATTTAAACCAACGATGACTCATAGTTTGTAGAAATTAAGGATATTCTTATCTGCATTCCCTTCTCGGTGCTAAATACTACTCACATATTACTTATATGCTCATATATTAGGAAATCCACCTTAAAATAACATAAGGGTTAGTAGAATAAAACCAATTATGCTTTTCTTTACTTTAAATTATAAGTAAGGTAAGAAATTGTGGTTTTTAAGCCTTGACAATGATCAAAATATCAAACTTTTCTTGTAAACTTAGTGTTCAAACTCAAGCCTTAAGTCTCATACTTTCATTCACATAACTTGTAACATATTATCATGCATAAAAACTCAATTGGAACTCTTTAGTTAATGTTCAAACCAAACTCATGATATAAAAATCATAATAAAAAATCATCAAGTCAAAACATGAATAAATGAGAACATGTATGCACTTTAATACTTCTATCATATGATAATTTCATAAATTCAAAGTAAGATAATTTGGGTATGAACCCTAATTGAAAATATTATAAATTTAACTTTAAAACAAGTTTTGGGCACAAGGATAAAAGTATATCCTTGTTCATAAACCCTACATAACTTAGTAAACTTAACTTGGTGGAGAAATATTGACCTTGAAAACCTTAGAGATGATCTTGAGGGAACCCTAACTTGTGTTCTTGAGAGAGATATAAGAGGATTTTGAGATGTTTAACTAATGAAATAGGGGAAAGGTAACGCCCTTCCAGGGTTATAAGTCATTGGCTGGGAGTTATAAGGGGAGAAAAGACTAAGAAGCCCTTAAAATAAACTTTATAGAAAAGTCTCAGCAGTCCTTACGGGTCTACCATATGACTCTTAATGTCCAGGTATGAGTTAGACTTGGAAACCTGTATGCTGGATAGTGAGTGACACAACTTGAGAGTGCCTCAATACTTTGGCCATAAATTTTTACCTCGATGTCGGATTATGTTGAAAATG
This sequence comes from Capsicum baccatum var. pendulum, assembly GCA_030864225.1. Classification (NCBI taxonomy): domain Eukaryota; kingdom Viridiplantae; phylum Streptophyta; class Magnoliopsida; order Solanales; family Solanaceae; genus Capsicum; species Capsicum baccatum. The sequence goes on from CM061556.1 coordinate 228,775,672, forward strand.
GTATAGTTGAAAAGCTAATTCAATTCCCTATCTATTAGTGGGTATTGAGATAAAAAATTCATAGTAAAACAAAATTTATGATTGTTTAAAGATGACTATAGTTATGTACATCCAAATAATTTAATCGCTAAGGGAGGTTTTGACTTGTTCATTGGCTAGGAGCTATTTGAGCACTTAATATATGTCTAAGTAACTTATAAAGCTATCAAATCATAAGGATTGATTCTTGGGTCCTTATTTGACCAGGATATGATTCATATCTTATGAATTGTAATAAGCCATAGACTAGCACTCATCCTCTCGTAAGTTTAATCGAACTCATCTCACCTCACACTGACTTGGTTACGAATTACCATGTTCAACTTGTATGATCATCTTATGACTTCCAAGGTTTAAGCCTTACCTAAAATAGAATATCACCCCTCACACACTGTCATGGTTACGAGTTAAATATACTACTCGTATGTTAACCATACAACTCAAAGGAATGAGTTGTGTGTTCTACAATGACTTTAAAACTGGCGGTGTTACAATATCTCCCCCTTGAAAACATTCATCCTCCAATGAGACTGGTTTGGCTAATAATACCAAGGAAATTTTAGACCATACTCTAAATATTTATAAATTAAAACATGATTAAATAACTGAGTCTCAGATATGATACATGGACTGAAATGCTTTCATTAATATATGCAATGACATGAGAATAATTACATAGATGAAATAGAAATCAAAAAGAGTTTATTTAAGAAAAATTGTTACCTTAAGATGAGTATGAATTCATTAGAAAAGATGAGGGTACTTTGCTGGCATATCTGCTTCTGCTTCTGCTTCCCAAGTTGCTCCCTTTACAGACTGATTCCTCTATAGTACCTTAACCAAAGAAAATTCTTAATTCCTTAGTCTCCAAATCTGATGATCAAGGATCTCAATTGGAACTTCATCATATGAAAGGTTATCCTTAACATCCGCACTCTCTACAAGAATAATGGAAACTGAAATACCAATGCATTTCTTTAACAAAGAAACATGGGACATTGGGAATCCTGATGCCAAATCTGCAAGCAACTCTAACTCATAAGCTACCTTCACAAAATGGCTCAAAATTTAATAAGGGACAATATACCAGAAACTAAGCTTCCCCTTCCTGCCAAATATCTCTAACCCCTTCATAGGCAAAATTTTCAAGTAAACTAAGTCACCAACCTCAAACTCAACATCCCTTCATCTCACATTTGTATATGATTTCTAAAGGTTCTGAGTTGTTTTCAACCACTCTTAAATTAACTAAACTTCTCCATATATTTAAACACCACATGTGGCCCTATCAATATATCCTCACCCACTTCAAACTAACTAATAGGTGTTCTATGCCTCTTTCTATAGAGAGCTTTAAAAGGAGCCATCTGAATATTGGAGTGATAACTATTGTTGTAGGTGAACTTAATCAAAGGTTAGTGGTCACCCCAACTACCCTTAAAGTCAATAACACACGCCCTCAACATGTCCTCTAGAGTCTAAATAGTCCTCTCTGCCTGACTATCTATCTAAGGATAAAAAGCCATGCTAAGATAAACTTAGGTACCAAGACCATTTTGAAAAGCCTTCCAAAAGTGAGAGGTAAACTGAGTACCTCTGTCTGTAATGATAGACAAATGAACCTCATTCAATTTCACCAACTCTCTAAGGTAACTTCTGGCATAATCTTCAGCTAAGTATGAAGTATGAACTGGAAAGAAATGGGCTGACTTGGTCATTTTATCAACAATAACCTAAATTGAATCATTCTGACGATATGTATGAGGAAACCCCATCATAAAATCCATATTCACTACCTCTCACTTCTAAATGGGGATACTAAACTCTTGTAGTGAACCACTAGGCCTTTGGTGCTTAACCTTAACCTGCTAACAATTTGCACACTTAGCTACGAACTCTGCAATATCTTTCTTCATACCACTCCACAAATAGATTTCCCACAAATCATGGTATATCTTAGTAGCTCCTGGGTAAATAGAGTATCGTGCACTATGCGCTTATGCCAAAATTTATTGTCTCAAACTTGCAATGCATAGAACACATAGCCTGCCTTGACAACGAAGCACACCATCTCCCCTTTGGGAGAAAACATCTACCTTTTGATCTCTCAGGACCTTCTTTAATTTAACCAAACTAGGATCTATGTCATGCTTTTCTCTCACTTCGGTAATTAATGAATATTCATAAGTATTCCCAAACCCATGTACTACCTTCGGATGAATCGACTAACCAAACTCCTAACCTAGCCAGCTGATGGACCTCCTGAACTAACTCCTTCTTATCATTCTCAACATGGGTAAAACACTACCCATAGACAATTTGCTAAAGGCATGTACCACTACATTGGCCTTTCCTAGATGATATAACACAATCATATCATAATCTTTCAATAATTCAAGCGACGTTCTCTAATAAAGATTCAGCTCTTTCTATGTGAACACATACTATAAACTCTTTTGCTTGTGGAACACATCAACATGAATAAAGGTAATGCCTCCAAATCTTTAAGGCACATACAATGGCTGCCAACTTTAGATCATGGGTTGGATAGTTCCTTTCATGGGTTTTAAGCTATGTAGAGGCATAGCCTATAACCTTACCTCTCTGCATTAATACGCAACCAAGACCAACTCTAAAAGCATCAAAATATACTAAGAACTGATCTATACCATCTGGAAGAGTGAAGACTAGAGCGGAAGTGAGTCAAGTCTTAAACTCCTGAAAAATCTTCTCACAGGAATCTGACCGCTGAAATTAACTTTCTACTTTGTTAGTCTAGACATGGGTGAAGCAATGGAAGAAACTCGTTTAACAAACCATCGGTAATAACTAACCAAACCTAAGAAGCTCCTGATGTCTGATGGAGAGATGGGTCTAGGCCAGTTTCTCACTACTTCAGCCTTTTGAGGATCAACTCGAATGGCATCACCAAAAATAATGTGTTCGAGAAAAGCTACTAATCTCAACCAAAATTTACCCTTACTGAACTTAGAAAATAATTGATGATCTCTAAGTTTTTACAATACAACTCTCAGATGGTCTACATTATCATTCTCATTATAGGAATAGACAAGGATATCATTCATGAAGACAATGGCAAACATGTATAAGTACTACTTCAACACCCTATTCATCAAGTCCATGAAAGTTGTAGGGGAATTCTTAGTCCAAAAGACATAACTAGGAATTCAAAGTGACCATATTGAGTTTTGAATGTCTTTGAAATGTCATATTATTTGACTCTAAGTTGATGATAGCCGGATCTAAATCTTTCTTAGAGAAATAACTTGCACCTTAAGCTGGTCGAATAAATCATCAATCCTGGGAAGTGGATATTTGTTCATGTTTTGACTTTGATCAACTGGCGGTAATTGATACACATTCAGAGAGAGACATCTTTCTTATGCACAAAAAGGACTAGAGCGTCCCACGGAGAGATACTGGGCCTTATGAAACCTTTATCTAAGAGGCCTTTAAGATGCTCTTTTAACCCTTTAAACTTGGCTGGAGCCATATGATATGGAGGGATAGAGATGGGTTGAGTATCAGGGTGAAGATCAATAGTAAATTCTATTTCTCTATCTAGAGGTACCCCTAGAAAATCTTTGGGAAATACCTCGGGAAACCCATTGACTACTCGGACTGATTGAGCTATTAGAGCTTCAGACATAGTATCTTTGTCTTCAACTAAATGATAAATGCACCCTTTTGATATCAACTTTCTATTCTTAAGATAAGATATGAAACGATCTTTGGGAGACACAGAGCTACCTTCCGATTCAAAAACTATCACATTAGCAAATTAAAACTTCACCACTCGGGTGGGACAATCTATTAATGCATAATAGGTATGGAGCCAATCTATGCCCAGAATAACATTAAAGTCCACCATCTCTAACTTTATTAGGTCTGCTAGTGTTATTTTGTAGAGGACAGTAATAGGACACATCTTATAGACTCGCTTGACAATATCTGACTCACCCACTGGGATGGAAACTAAGGAAGGTTTGGAGTGATTTTTAGGACCTATCCCTAAATTTACCGCAACTAATGGAGTTACATAAGAGAGATTTGATCTTGGGTCTGACAACACATATACATCAAGATGAAAGGCATAAAGAATACTAGTGTTAACATCTGGTGAACACACTTGCTCCTGACGGGATTGTAAGGCATAAAGCCAATTCTAGTTCTGATTGCCACCGGTATTAGATGATGCTCCCTGCGGAAGAACTAGGTAACCTGGCTGAGCTAGTGCCTTAGTAACTTGAGTCTGAGGATAAACATCCATACTTCCCTTCTTATCATACGGAAACTCTTTGATTCTGTGGCCCAACTTGCCACACCCATAACAACCTTGTTTTTTCATTGAACACTCACCAGGATAGGTTCTACCATACTTTACACATGTTGGATAACTGGGCCTTCCACCCACACTATTTCGAGACCTAGAAATTGAAATCCTGCCCCACTGTATTTTCTTGCTCCTTGATGTGGGGGCACTGGCTGAAGATGGTACTGGCACTGATGAATGACACCAAAACTATGAACGGTTTCCCCCTCTAGACCTTGGTTGACCATACTCACACTATTGAGTTCTAGCCTTTTTTTTTATTCTCTCTTTCCTTCTACTTTTCTACCTAAATCCGCTGAGAATGAGTCATCAACATGGCAATATATATATCCCCAATAAGTATATAAGTTATACACTCTTTGTTTACCAAATAAGGCACTCCAGTAACAAACTTACCTATAACTAGATCTAGGGTCAACTATCAACTCGGGAGCATACATAGGCTATTGAGTGAACTTAAGGCAGTACTCATGCACTTTCATAGAGCCCTGCCTCAGGTTTATGAACTCCTCAGGTTTATGAACTCCTCGACCCTAGCTTCTTTTCTCCTATGCAGAAAGAACTTATCTAGTAATGCATTCTCAAATATTTGCCAACTTATAGGATCTGAATTCTTACCTATATCTTCTTTCCATATAACAACCCAATTATAAGCAATGCTCTTCATCTTATAGGACGTCAATTCTACACTCTCCTTATCAGTAACATGAATAATCTGAGTGATCTTCCTCACCTCATCAATATACAGTTATGGATCCTTATCTACCTTTGACCCATGGAACTCAAATGGATTCATACTTATAAAATCGCGAATCCTGGCTCTTGCTAGATTAGCATTGTGATGAAGTAAGACTACCGCTTGTTGGTTTCCCTGAACATTGGCATTCACGGCTGAGAACACTGCCTAAAAGGCTGCCTGAAATTTAACATAAGACATATTCTTGTTCAGAGGGTCAATGTGCAGGAGTGGTTGGTCACCATTTTTCCGTGCATTGGCTCGGTGAGGAGGCATATTCTATCATGTAAAGGAATGAGTTACAGAGACAACTATAAGCATGATAGATCACTAAACAATTGATGATTCCTAACTCATTCTGTATACTCTTGCTCATAAATATGGAACGCTTCACATCCATGATGAATAATCTACATAACACGGCTTTTCTGACTCCTTAGGACCCTTTAAAACCTAAGGCTCTAATGCCAAGTCTATAACTTCTTGAAAGTACACCCTGTACATTACACGGTGCTCATGACTACGAGTAGTCCCAAGCTAACTCTTTTCTTAACATGGAATTGATGAGAAGAGTAAACTGATATATAAAATCTGAAGATAACTATATTAATATCTTAACTGAAAATCTTAATCTTAGAAATCCTAAAACAAACATATTTAAATGTCAAATAAAAAAAAGTTGGACAAGCTTCTATTTCAAACTAGAGAGCCAATGGGATAAGCCCCAGCTGACCCAAACATAACACAATCAAATAACTAAATTACTTCATCAATTTCAAAGTCTGATGAAATAGATCCTCAAACTATGAGGACTCACCAAATATCAATTTGTAGGTGAAGATGCTTGTAGTTAATCATGCTGCTAGAATTGAGCACCAGAACCTGCATTATGAAATAATGAAGCACATGGATGTGGGTCAGTACCTATGGAATGTACTATGAATGTGGGGGTGAATGCATCAGTAAAGAAATAACTCAATATGCACATAAACTTTAAACTAATGCATCCTAAGTATAAATGACTCAACTTGAGCTTGAATAAAACAATGACTGCAAAATCATAAACAAGAGTAATGAAGCATAAGGATAAACTTTGTGAGCCATGACACTAAGTTTCTAAAAGCTTTACTTTTATTCTTTCTTATAGAGGTTCTTCTAACTGACATAAACCATGTGAGTTATCATGGAGTCGAACGTCTTACCCACGTTGGGGAGAGGTGTTCTACACTTTCCATTGGAAGAGAACCATAACTTAAGTGATTCTGTATTTAACCCATATTAGGACTTAAACCTACGGTGGCTCTTAGTTTCTATGAATTAAGTATATGGTCATCTGCATTCCCTTCTCGGTGCTAAGTACTATTCCCATATTACTTATATGGTCATACTTTAGGAAATCCACCTTAAAATAGAATAAAGGTTAGCAAACTAAAACCAATTATGATTTTCTTTGCTTTAAATCATAAGTTAGGTAAATAATTGTGGATTTCAAGCCTTGTCATTAAATCAAATGATCAAACTTTTCTTGTAAACTTAGTGTTCAAACTCAAGCCTTAAATCTCATACTTTCTTTCATATAACTTGTAACATATTATCATGCATAAAACCTCAATTGGAACTCTTTAGTCAATGTTCAAACCAAACTCATGATATACAAATCATAATAGAAAATCTTCAAGTCCAAACATAAATAAATAAGACCATGTATGCACTTTAATACTTCAATCACATGATAATTTCATAAATTCAAAACAAGATAATTTGGGTATTGCAAATCATATAACTTTAACTTGAAAATAAATTTTGGGTACAACGATGAAAGAATATCCTTATTCATAAACCCCACATACCTTAATAGACTTGACTTGGTGGAGAAATATTAACCTTGAATGCCTTAGATATGATCTATAGGGAACCCTAACTTGTGTTATTGAGAGAGATATAAGTGGATTTTGAGATGTTTAACTGATGAGATAGGTGAAAATTGATGCCCCTCGAAGGTTATAAGTCATGGGCTGGGAGTTATAATGGGAGAAAAGTCTAAAAATCCCATAAACTAAACTTTTCAGACAAGTCTCAACATTTGATATGCGTCTACCATACGACTCATATGGTCTGGGTATGAGTTAGACTTGGCAACCCGTATGCTGGACAATGAGTTACAGAACTTGACAATGCTTCAGTATTTTGGCCATAACTTTTCACCCAGACGTTGGATTATGGTGAAATTGGTATCGTTGGAAATATATTTCAATTACCTATATATTAGTGGGTCTTTAGCTCAAAAATTATTAGTAAAACAAAAGGTATGATCATTTGAAGATGACTATAATTATAGACATCCCAAGAATTTAATCGCTAAGAGTGGTTTTAACTTGTTCAATCGCCAGGAGTTATTTAAGGACTTATTATATGTTAAGTAACTTATAAAGCTATTAAAACATGAGGATTGATTCTTGGATCCTTCGTTTATCAGGATAAAATTCATATTTTACAACTCATAATAAGACATATGACTAGCACTCTTCCTTTCGTAGGATAGATAGAACTCATATTTCCTCACACTTTCTTGGTTACGACTTACCATGCATGACTCATATGATATAATTATGAATTCCAAGGTTTATATCATACCTTAAATATAATATCTCCCATCACACATTGTCATGGGTACGAGTTGAACATTCGACTAGTATATTCTCCATACAACTCAAAGAAATGAGTCATATGTTGGATAGTGACTTCAAAACATGGGGTATTACAGAAATCCACCCAAGAAGTCATACTAGAATTAATACCCCTATACAACTCCCACCCTTCATACCACCGGTACACTACATCTTTGAATTGGTAGGAAGCAAGCTCAACACCCTCAATTTTTGAAGCATACATGATTGGGAGGATCTTCTCCCTTTCATCAATGAAGCCTTGAGGATTTTCCTTAAACTTTGTATTGGAGAACATATGAGGGATAAACCTTAAAAATTGGCCAATTCTTGTGGCCTCAAAAAAAATGGTAGCCGAAGCACCACTCTTTAATTGAGAGGCTACTAATTGAACCAAGAGGTTGATGGAGAAATGAAACTCCACATTAATATCATCCCTTTAAGGGGATGATTTAGGGTTGGTAGGTTGAACCCTACGAGGACGGCCAGATGCCGCATCCCTAGACCGAGTCTCAACTCCCAAAGTTGGACGACCTTCATCTATAGGACCTTCAATAGTGTTTTCATGAGTCTCATATCTCCTTTGAGGCATGATCTAAAATATAGAAAATAAAATCAGAGTAATTCAAGATTTTAGACTTTATAGCTTGAGATTGAAACACAAGAAAGGGAAATATTTCCTAAAATGTTTCATAACTTCTCTTTTATAAGTGTAGTGTGCTTCACACTCATTAAATAGACTCTAGTTAACATGGTATTGTGAACACCCAACTAACCATGAACCTAGGCTCTGATACCAAGTTGGCATGCCCCAACTTTGGGCCATGTCATATGGGCATCTCAAGCACACATGTATCAGAGGTCACCCCGTAACCCAGCCTAAAAACTTCATCATATCATAGGAGTAGAAGGAACTACATCTCATAGGTTAAGATCATATAATAATATCATAATTCAACATTTGATTCATTATAATAACTACGCCTAAGCTCACAATTGTTCACAATACCTCTACACAAAATTGAAGTCAATACGTATATATGTCGGGAAAAGCCCCCGACTATAGCCAAACCAAGTCTTAATGCGACTAAGTTTAAATATAAGGACTAAGAGATGAATGTCTTCTAAATGTAAGAAAGCTCACCACTTTAAGTCAATGCACGAACCACTTGATCATCTAATCACTGTGTAGGTAAAGAAAAAGATGATCTGCCCCTACATCGCGTAGGATGTTATGTTTGGAGATGCTTAGTTGTTGGAACACTAGTATGTACCTCAAGGGTGAGGATAAAATATTATCATCATTTAACAATAAGTCAGTATGTTATCATCTCTCCAAAATAAATCAATATATATATTTCATCATTCATATTCATATACTTATCCTTACACATAGGTATTCCATATGTTAATCAAGAGACTGCGGATCAACATCATTCAGGAACATATACTTATACACATGGATATACACATCATGATCATATTATGCCACAAGGAAAATGACTTAGCATGTATTCTCAAATCATTCATTCATAAGACATAGAGTGAAGAACTTTCAACCAAGATAGCCCATTTTACCAACCTCAATTCCATCTCCCAAGACTAGGAACTCAAATCGTTAGTAGTCTCATCAGTCTAGGAACTCAAGTCATTACCCGTGCTATTCCATTGAACTAAGAACTCAAATCTCTAGTCATATCATCGGTTTAGGAACTCAAATCACTAGCCGTGTCACTGGACAAGGAATTCTAACCTTAAGAGATCACTTTGGACTAGGAACTCAAATCACTAGCTGTGTCATTAATGAGGAACTTGAATCACTCATTTTTCATGGGTCTAGGAACTCAAATCACTAATATCTTAGATGAGGAACTCAAATCACTCATTATTTCATTGGAATCATTGGTCTACATTTAACTCTTGACTCATTATCTCAATCATTCATATTCATACAACGTATGTCACATTTAAGGGCTTTGGCTCATTTAGCACATTTAATTTCATACATGACCACATGGTCCTTGCGCGAGCCTTTATTGCTAAACCATCTCAATAGGCCAATGTTGTTGTTCAATTCATTATACAATTCAATTTGTGGTCCTCAAAACCAACACAAACTATTCACATATCGCTAACAATTACATCATATTTTCACCACACCTGGTTCCATACACAATTTAAGTTCATTTTCGTATCTAGGGATTTTCCCTTTCATTAGCGATTACCCATCAAAGTTATCAATTATACAATACATTTTTTATAATACCTTCCCAATATCATTCAACAATTATTCATACTCATTTGGGTCATTGCCCTAGCTCAACGCATTGTCAAAACACAACTAGTCATTTCTCTTAGACATTTTTACAAACACCTTGGGTACATACGTCTAACAAGGCCATTCTAATGGTAGAAATCATCAATACTAGGGTTCCTCAAGATCCGCATGTTAAATAACATACAACAAGCACCCACATATACAATCTACCATCAATAACATGTATCAATATACATATAAGCATGAATCATCACTATTTATAGTTAGGTAATAAAACCCTTTTCATTTAACTCAAAACCACCATGTACACTTACTAATCCAAGAGTGAAACACATGGGTTTTAGAGATATTTAAATAGGGTAAGAGAGACATTCCTTAAACAAGATGACACACCAATAATCTTGACTCATCCTTGGCACTAAATGAATATCTCCAAACCCTAGCCTCCAATCTTGCTCTAAGAAGCCTTTAGAATGTTTTGGAATTTTAAGTCTTGTAAATAAAGACTTTAAAGGCTGCATTTCCTTAAATAGTGGGAGTTTTTTGGGTTTATAGGCATGGTAAATGACCAAAAGGTCCTTGGTTAAAATTTGAAAAGTGCACTGTGTAGGGGTATGATCCGCCTTACGGTCTATGCCAATTAAGAACTAGGGTACGAGTGGAACCCTTACTCGTACCCTAGGCTTCTACTAGGTCAACCACATTATTGTGGGTTTGAGAAGGCACCATTAATTCATAACCAAAGGGTGCGAATCACCCTCCAATTATGAGCTTCACCCATAACAAAAATAGTCTACTCTAGGTTAGTTTTTCACTCCACATGACCTTGTAGTATAAGACTTATATGCATGGTTATGACCAAGGGATGGACTTTTCGTATAGGATATAGTGTTCGACCTTGACATACTACTCAACGTATGAAAGGGGAGGGGGATAAGGGTACGAATTATGACCAAGGGTATGACTCAAGGCCTAGGTCATACCCAACTCAGAGACACCAAAAGTTTTTGTTTCTCAATGGCTCAAAGCCTAGGTGTTTCACATAAAACCTATAAAACCCTCATAGATGCCTTCCCATATCAATTTATATATAGGAAAGCATGCCACTTACCAGTTTAGCTTGATCATAAAGAACTATGAGCATTGAAAAGTCTAAATTTTTAGTGGTATAATGCAACAAACTTGAGGTTGAGAAAGGTGAATAAGTTAGATGAATTCCAACTGCTTTTTTATGAGATATCTTTCATATACAAAGAGATAATGAAGTTGTATCATGACAGGAAAAATCAAGAAAAAGGAATTTAAACTTGGTGATTTGGTCTTGTTGTATAATTCAAGACTCCATTTATTTCCTGGCAAGCTGAAGTCTAGGCGGACTAGACCATTCACTATGGTTAGGGTATTTCCACATGGTTCTATAGAAATAAAATATGATGGTGAAATCTCATTCAAGGTGCACTACATGGGAAAAATAGAGAAAGTGAAATTCTATGCTGAGATAAACTTGAGCAAAGTTTGAGTAGCCAAGGCAACTTAGTCGTACTGTAATAGTAAATTAGGTGTTTCTTGGAAGGCAACCCAAGGTACATAGATGCTTAGTGCGTCTCAGTTATGTCTTTATTCTTTTTTTTTACTTTATTTTACGCATTAGGGATAGTGCACAATCTTTTAGTTGGGTGGGTCATACAATAGCTATCATGGGTTTTTGCCAAGTTTCTTTTCCTCTAGACCGTGGTATGATTATAGAACTGACATGTCAAGGTTAAAACTTGTGTCGTATTATGTTGTGTATTGGTTGATTTTATTGGTTGATTTTTGAGAAAAATCATACCCCTAAAATTGTTGATGATGTGTGAAGTTATATATATGTGAGTATTTGTGGATCTTATTATGGAATTAGGATCAGGAACATGATAACTAGTTATAGCAATTGCATAAACTGTATCGGTAGTAGCTTGTGATATTGACTCTATGCCATTTGTGGGAGATGATAATTAGTTCTCTCTACATTCCTAGTTAGTCTTGACTATGTTCTAGAATAGTTAATTAGGAAAGTATCATAGGTTGTTTTTAATGTTAGTCCACTTTTAGCCTAAATGATCTTCTATGTGAAAATTAAATTCCTTCATCCCGATTTAAAGCCTATAAGCCTGATTTTATTATTTTACCTTTCACTTTCCCATTTATGTTGTAATAACTTGTTTTTGCTCATTCCTCCTTGGATATTATTTTTCTCAACTCAAGCAAATATCCTAAGTTGAGGGTGGCTATTTTAGGGGTGTGTGATGTAAAGTGGGTATGAAGTGGGAAGAAAGAAAAGAAGAAGAAAGTAGGGTTGGATGCATTAGAAAAATAAAAGAAAAATAAGAAAAAAGGAATAATTGTTAAAAATAAAGAATAAGTAAACCACTCCCAACCTGAATGTTCTTTAAAATAAAAATGGGAGAAATAAGAGCGGAATGGTTAATAAGTTAGACCCCAAAGTTAGTGTAGAGTCAAGGAGGTATAGTTAATTTAAATGTCCATATGTATCATACCATCCCTAAGCCTACATTACTAATCGAGAAAATTCCTGTTGCGATCCTAACTTGACCGTTTAAAAGCTAAGGGAAAGCCTATAGTGTTTGACATACATAGATTAGAACTTCTCTTTTGAGTGTGAATATCTCTTGATCGCTCTTGCATTCATATGCATTATTTCATATATGTGAGTGGGACTCCTTTGTTGTGAGGGAACATGAGTCATATTGCCAGCTTCATATTTTTTAGGGTTTTGTAACTTATATATATATATGCATGGTTGTTTGTTGCTAATATAATGCCATAACTTGATCCCATTGTCTCACATTACTATGCTTTATGTGTATCTGCAGTGGGTTTTAAAAGGTTAAACTAGGAGAGAGTATTGTGGTTTAAGCTTAATGTTTTGGTTGTTTGCCTTGGATAGCTTAGATTCTCCTAGTTAATAATCGTGTTTTGTTTTATTTTATTGTGTCTTTCCCGAGGATATGCAAAAATTCTAAGTTGAGGGTGTTGATGTGATATAGAAATATAGCACTTCTGACTCTTAAAACGATGAAACTGTGCAAGTTTCTTAGGTTGTTTTGTTAGCTATGATGAGTTTTTCGTAAGTTTTATAGGAAACTGGGTTTTAAATGATAAGTTTAAGAAAAAGATGAAAATAGAGTCTTTGGCTATTTGCTTGAGCATTTTTGGGCATTTCTAGCTTTTACTGGCTATGTGTGACCAAAGCATAAACCATAACTTGAATTCCAAATGCTTAGTTGCAAGTATTTCAAGACCTGGAACTTACCTATGCCTATATATGGACATCATGTAGTGCTTGTGGTCCGTATGTGACAAAGTTAAATACAACAATTGAAGATACAGAGTGTGTAACTATTGAAGAAAAATTTCTGTCATTAACCTATGTCTATATGTAGGCCATATGTAGTACTTACAGACCGCATGTGGGTAAGGTAGGTACCAAAAATCAAAAATTCAAAGAATAAACAGTGTAGGAAAATCTTATAGCACCTACCTGGGTCTACATATGGACCGTATATAGTACTTGCGGACCACATGTGGCCCAAGTAAGTGGACACCAACCCTTTTGGTCATTTTTCATCTAGGCTTTGATATTTAGGGTTTCATTATGTACTATAAATACTTTTTATGTGTTTTTCAGTAAGATCAAAAAGGGCGGAGGCAGTTGCGCTTCTGGACAATGAAGGAAGAAGTGTCAGCACCTTTTGAATAAAAATATCTTTTTAGATTTGGCACTCCACGTGCAATTATCAGTGATAGTGGGTCACACTTTTGCAACCTATTATTTAAAGCCCTGCTTGTTCGATATAGTGTAAGATGTAAGGTGGCAACACCTTCCCATCCTCAGACAATTCGTAAAGTTGAGGTCTCCAATAGAGAGATCAAGTCCATATTGGTGAAAACTATGAATGCCAACAGGACTGACTGGTCAAGGAAATTAGATGATGCATTGTAGGCCTACTGGATAGCCTATAAAACCTCTATAGGTGCCTCCCATATCAGCTTGTATACGGAAAAGAATGTCACTTACCAGTTGAGCTTGAGCATAAGGCACTACGAGCATTGAAAATACTAAATTTTTAGTGGCTTAATGCAACAAACTTGATGTTGATCAAGGAAAATGAGCTATATAAATTCTGAATGTTTTATTATGATAGCTCTTCCATATACAAAGAAAGAATAAAATTGTATCATGACAGGAAAATTAAGAAAATGGTATTTGAACCTGGTGATTTTCTCTTATTGTATAATTCAAGACTCTATTTGTTTCTTCGCAAGATGAAGTCTAGGTGGACTAGACCATTCATTGTTTTTAGATCATTGCCACATGGTGCTATAGAAATAAAGTGTGATGGTGAAATCCCATTCAAGGTACACCACATGGGAAAAATGGAGAAAGTGAAATATGTGTTGAGATGGACCTTGGCGAAGTCTTAGTAGCCAAGGAAACTAAGTCATGCCGCGACTGCAAATTATGCCCTTCTTGGAAGGCAACTCAAGGTACCCGAATGCTTAGTGCATCTCGGGTATGTCTTTATTCCCTTTGTTTTACTTTATTTTTCACATTTGGGATAGTGTATAGTCTTTTAGTTGGTGGTAGGCCATACCATAGACCTACAGGTTTTTATTGTTATGCTTATTTTCATGTTGACCTTGGTATAGTTGTAGAGCCAACATATCGAGGTTAAAATTTATGTCTTATTGTGTTTTGTTTTTCTGTAATAAGGAGATTTTAAAGCATTTAGGGTAGTTTACATGGTTTTTATTGATTTTTGAGAAGGATAATACCCCTCAAAAATTTTGTCTTAGAATTGTGTGAAGGTTTATATGTGTGACCATTTATGGATCTTGTTATGGCATTAGGATTAGGGACATGATAACCAGTGCAGGCAAATGCATGAACCAGATAGTTAGCAACTTGTGATATTAACTCTATGGAATATGTGTGTGACGCTACTTAGTTCCCTCTGTAAGTTAAGTCCATAACTTGTCTGGTTAGTCTTGCCTAGGTTGTAGGATAGTTGATTAGGAAAGGATCATAGGTCATTTTTAATGTTAGTCCATTTTTAGCCTAAATGACCTTTCATGTGCAAATTATATACCTTGATCATGATTTTGTGCCTATAATCTTGATTTTCTTTTTTAACCTTTCACCTTACCATTTATGTTGCAATTTTGTCTTATTCCTTCTTGGACATTATGCACCTCGACTTAGGCAAATCGCCTAAGTTAAAGGTTAGTATCATAGGGATGTGTGATATAAAGTGGATTTGAAGAAAGAAAAAAGAAAAGAAAAAGAAAGTAGGGTTGGGTGTGGTAGCAAAATAAAAGAAAAATAACAAAAAAAAAATAACTGTGAAAAAGAAAAAATAAGAAAACCACACCCAACATGAATGTGCTTTAAAATAAAAGCGTGAAATAAGGGTGGAATGGTTAATAAGTGAGACCCCAAAGTTAGTGTAGTGACAAGGAGGCTTAGTCACTTTAAATGTCCATATGTATCATACCAACCTCAAACCTACATTACAAGATAAGAGAAGTCCTATGATGAACCTAACTTGACTGTCCGAAAGCTTAGGTAAAGAAAATAAGGGAAAGCCTATGGTGTTTGACATACATTGATTGGAACTTCTCTTTTGAGTGTGAGTGTCTCTTGACTGTCACTACATTGACATGCATTATTTCATATGAGTGAGTGGGACTTCTTTTTTGTGAGGGAAGATGAGTCATATTGCCAGCTAATTATTTTTTTTGGGTATTGTAACTTATACAAATATGTATAGTTTACTGTTGCTAATGTAATTCCATACCTTGATCCTACTGTGTCACGTTGTGTTGCTTCATGTGTATTCGCAGTTGATTTTGAAAGGTTGAACTACGAGATGGTATTGTGGTTTAACCTTAAAGTGTTGATTAACTTCCCTGGATAACTTAGATTTTCCTAGTTAAGAATCATTTTTTATTTTATTTTATTGTGTTGTGCTTGAGAACATGAAAACATTCTAAGTTGAGGGTGTTGATGTTCAATAGAAATATAGCACTTTTGATTCTTAAAACGGTGAACATATGCAAGTTTCTTAGGTTTTTTTGTTAGATATAATGGGTTTTGGTACGTTTTGCAAGAAACTAGGTGTTGGATGCTAAGTTTTAGAAAAAAGATGAAAATGGAGTTTTTGGCTACTTACTTGATCCTTTTTGTCATTTGTGGTTTTTACCGTGTGTTTGAAACCAAAGCATGTAACATAAGTAGAAGTCCAAAAGCTTGGTTGCAAGAATCTAAAGATTTGGCACTTAGCTATATGACTGCATATAGCACTTATGGTCCGTATATGACCAAGGTAAATACTAGAATTTAAGATACGGAGAGTGCAAGAGCTAAAGAAACATCTCTGGAACTTACCTATGTCTACATGGGGCCTGCATGAACAGTGAAGGAAAATTTTCTATCACTAACTGGGTCTACATGCGGACAGGATGTAGTACTTGCGGACTGCATATGTCCCAAGGGTTAGCTTATAGTTCTTTTAGGTCATAAGTATCGTGTAGCATTTCGGTTTAGAAAATCGGGATGTTACATAGATGCTGATGTGGTGAGGGAATAGGTAAATGGCCAAGTTGCTAAACAATTAAGGAAGTTCGCATACTCGAAGGAAAAAGTTGTTGAAGTAGTGAAGAAGATTCCACAACTACCCTTATCATAGAAGCATATAAAGGCAAAGGAGGATGTGTGCTTCAAGAAGTTCTTTGACATGTTTAAAGAGCCACACAATAACTTAACTCTTTTAAATGTTTTGCAAGGAATGCCAAATTATGCTAAGTACTTGAGGGATGTGGTTTATAATAAAGTGAAGATTCAGGATGTGGAGGCGGTAGCACTCGCTAAGTAGTGTAGTTTTGTGGTGACTCAAAAGATGCCCAAGAAGCTTAAGGATCCTGGGATATTCACTCTCCCTTTCAGATTGGAAACAACAAGGTAGATCAAGCACTTAGTGATTTAAGGGCAAGTATTAACTTGATGCCCACATTTTTGTTCAACACATTGGGGTTAGGAATGCCTAGACCGAGCTCTGTACTACTGTTGTTGGAAAACAGGACCATTGCCTATCCTGACAGAGTAATAGAGGATGTTCTAATGAAGTTTAGTAAATTTATTATTCCTGCAGACTTTATTGTTCTAGATTTTTAGGCAGATGAACAGGTACTAATCATTTTAGAAATGGGAGGAGCTCTAATTAATTTGAAAGAGGGTATGCTCACAATGAGGTTGGAAGATGAAGAGGCAATTCTTAAAATATACAAACCGCTTAACACACTATCCCACTATAAATACTTATGTGTGATTACTGTTATTGAAGGGGGAAAGTATGGGGTAGTGGTGGAGCATATTCCATAAAATAGCTCTTCAGACACTCTCATAGAGCACCCTAAGACACAAGCACCTAAGCCTGACATGATATAGATTGATGAGCCTGAAAAGGCTATAGTTTAGAAAGTTATTGTCCATAAGATTTCACACTCAAGAGGTCAGAAATAAATAAGAAGATAGACTCCAAGTGTGAGGAAAAGGATGAAAGAACTTGGTTAAGTTGAGTTGGGTCATGTCGAGACACTAAATCAGGCGTTGCTTAGAAGGCAACCAAAGTTAAGTAGGTATGTTTTATTTTTAGCTTTTAGTTTTTTATTTCACGTAGATTTTGTTTTGTTGAGTCACAAGTTGATGGGAAGTCTGAGTACCGAAAATATACTAAGAGTGGGATCCCAAACCCTTTTCATATGTTTATATGCTACTAGATAGGCCTAGAGGCCTCAAGGAGTATTTCTATATCTACTTTTAAAGTATACTTTAGGGATAAAGTAGATTTTTAGGTGTGCAGTGGGGAAATTCCTATTTTTAGGGTAAATTTAAAATTTGTGTGCTAGGAATAAGTAAGTTGTTTTTGTTGGTTCTATAGTTGATTACATGATGCAAGTATTTTTATGATAAAAAGCATGCTGATTGTATGAATTACTACTTTTGAGACTCATAGGCTCATGTTTATAACTCTTGTACTTATTGGCTTAAATTTAAATTCATGTGATTATTTGGTTAAGATTTTATAAAGATCCTACGTGATTCGAGCATGTGCCATGTGCGTGTAAGGTATTTGTATATTCCTTATTGCACGTGATGTCTAGAACATTCCTGGTGTGTGCAAACCAAAATAAAGAGTGTGGGTTTAGGATATGATATAGGTATTTCATTGATAGCCTTGTTTTATACCGTCTTTTTGACCTACCTTTCTACATAATCTTAGTAAGCCCCATTGAAACCTTAGCTTTTTCTTTGGCTGCCTCATGTGAAGCTTAATCCCATATTTGATAGACCTTAATTTGATCCGAAACTCCTAAGTGCTTTAGTGTAAATTTAGTGAGTAAAGGAGTGTGCAATTGAAAAGGAGAAGAGGCGAAATTGAAGCCCCAAAATGATAGTTATTGGTGTTCAAAAGAATTGTTAAGTTTTGTGGTTGAGAGTTGAGGAATGAAAAGAATATAAATTCTTTTAAATTGAACAAGTTGTTCATAAAATACTCCCACCAGAGTGTATGTAAATAAGATTAATAAGATGGGGTGAAAACAACTGAATGGGTAAGCAAAAGTGGTGTAATCTGGTTTTTAAAGATTGGTTTTGACTGAATAATGTAGTGTATTAAAATTCTTAGGGAAGATAGCCACTATTCTTGTCCAAAATAGTTCCTACCCATCTCTTAGCCTACATTACAACCTGAAAAGACCTATTTGATCCTAAGTTTCACATTCTTATATTATTGGAGTACTACACAAAGGGCAAGCTTATGGTTCATTATGTTTATCTTGTGAATTCCTTGTGAGAGTGAACGAAATTTTATTCTTGTACCCATAATGTTATAAAATCCTTTGATGCAAGTGATTATGGGTAACTCTCGTATTGTGAGGGCATATATTTATGGAATGTGGGTGATTGGTATGATTTTCTTAATTGAGCAATATGCATAAGTTTTCTACTTGTTGGGTAAATTCTTGAGGCTAGGATGTTTTGGAGTAGTGTTCAGGAGATTTCAATTGTGTATATAACATGCTTAGTGTAGAAACTTACATTCTGTGTAGTCATTGTAGTACTAGCTTGAGTGTATTGCTTGTTGTAGAAGTGTAGAGTCTTCTTAGATAATGATGCTTATAGTTAAGATTTGTTTGAGGACGAACAAGGCTTTAAGTGTAGGGTGGTGACATTGGGTGTATTTACACACTCTAGTGTTACTATTCTATACTTGTTCAGTCTTGTTTTGAGGATGATTCATCTGATTTATGTGTGGTGATGATATAAATAAGCATATAAGAGTTCAAGGATGGGATTACAATAGTTAAAAGTATTTTCAAACAAGTTTATACTTAAATGAGTCATTTAGAGTTGAATTGAGAAACTAGTTTTACTAGCTTGAGCTAGGTGTGTGTCTAGTTGGTTTCATTTGATTCTAATATGTTAAATAATTTCTAAATGGTTTAGTAAGTGTATTTATATGTGTAACAACTTGTTTGTAATGTGTAAAGTTCAATTGGATTAAGTCAAGAGTCAGAACATAAAGTTGAAGATCAATGAATTATGGATATTGTGATGTTTTGATCCCTAATATGTGGTGTATGATCATGCAGGATTCTTTAAGAGTTAAATTTAATGGTATTGTGATGTTGAATAAGCTGGATTTGAAGGCAAAATAACACCACAAAGCAAGGATGGACCAAACACTTAGAATTTATTTTAGATGCAACTTCCAGTGAGACGACGAGATATAGATGCGACGCTTCCCTTAGACCAAAACATTACCACTGCCGCATGGACCTCCCTCCATGATATATGCGTTGTGATGTGCCACTAATCTAATAGTCGTGACCAACACGTCGTGGACCAAATTCCATACACGGAAAAAAAGTGAAATCTTCTCCTACACGGCTTGGGATTTCCCTTCTACTATAAATGCAACTTTGTACTCATTGTAAATCATCTTGGAAAATCATTGAACATTGTAGGAGGCTGCTGCAACTTATTTTTAGGTTTTATCATTCTTTTTTAGCTTTTTTAATAATTCATATCATGTATTCAATCTTTAGGATCATAATTATGGATATGAGTGGCTAAACACTCCCTTTCTGGGTTAAAGCCAAGAACATGAAGACTACTGTTTTGAATAAATTTCGTTTAATTTTCTTTTCATATTTGGTTGCTTGTTTATTCTTGTTTTAACTATTTTGAGTATTGATCACCCTTAAAATACATATATTGTCAACTTTGTAATTTCATGAGAGGGAATAGGGAGATAGAACATAGGGATAAACAAAGTTGGGTTCTTATTCTTTTATGAAATAAGGAATTTTAATTAGCATCTAGGACAGGTATGTACGTAAAAGTATTAATTGATTCACACTTAGGAAGATAGCTTAAAGAACTTGATTGAATTATTACATCTCCGCTCAATGATGTAGTTGTAATGTCCAAGTTAGGTAAACGATTAGAAGTTGGGAGACCATGATCATGCAATTAACCCAATTAATCAACACCAAGATAAGCAAGTTAATGAATGAAGTTTAATAACATAGTATGATTGTTCGAAGTGCTTTAACCTTGAGTTTTACTCCATTGATTGTCTCAAGTCTTTTACTTTACGCACTGTTTACATTTAGTTATAACTTTAAAACTCTCTTTTGGTTACTCTTGCATCAATTGAATCTAACTTGTGAACTAAAATTGAATAGTTGTTAGAACAAGTCCCTGTGGGATCGATATTCGGCTTTCTTGAAGATCACTGTATTACTTGGTAGACCATGTACACTTGCGTGTGCACTTGGTCACTGTCAGTGTATCTATTTTTGATTTTATTCTTCTAATTACTAAAGACTTTTTCAACTCTTTTTTCTCCATAAAATAAGTAATCTAAGTGGTTGGAATAATAAAACTATTTCATTTGTATGTGGAGTATTAATTGTAGTGTCATTTACTATTAGAACGCTAAAAAAAAGTGCAAAAAAAAAAGTAAAAAGCTCAAAAAGGGAGAAAAAAGAACATTTACTACAATCCAAAATCTAATCGAAAAATATAACATATCTTTACGATACTTCATTTGGATAACCTAAGTTTTGTATAGAAAAATGTGATCCCCATCTACCTTTTAAGGAAAATGGATCCCAATTCAAGATTCTATAAAGGCAGAACGTAGCTTTCGTTCTTCGTTTGCTTCACAGACCAAAAAGTGCCTTTAAAACCTACATAAATATGATTCACACAATAAGTGCTAAAAATTACATAATGTAGTACGTTGTTTCAATAAAATCTCAAGATGATTATTATTTCTTTATTTTAAATGATGAGAATAAATGTGTCACTGCTGCTCTTTATAGTATTTTATTCATTGATTTCTTCCTCAATGAGAGTCACTGACACGTCTGATGATAGAGCCATAGTAATCAATGAGAAGAGAAGAATTATTATTTCTTGTTCGATTCACTATCCAAGAATCACTCCCAAGGTAAAATACTCCATCCGTTTTAATTTGTTTATTTCAAAATAAAGGAAGATTCTATGTCTAACTTCACATCCCACATTATTTAGCTTGACTTTGACTTGTCATAAGAATCAAGACAAATAAATACTCCGTCTATTTCAATTTATTTATTTCAAATCAAATGAATATTCTATGTCTGACTTCACATCCAACATTATTTAGGTTGACTTTGACCTTGTTTTAAAAATTAAGACAAATAAATTGAGATAGAGGAAGAAGTAATATCATTTTCTATGTTTTAATTCTTGACAATGGGTATATCAAATATTCTTGTAACATTGGTCTCTTTGATGCAAGAAACTTTTCCTTTTCATGTATTTATAGTTTTTAAAATATAGTGGTCTTGTTTAGTTGTAATTGTTAGATTAAGCGGAGCAAAATCAATGTGTACCTTGATATGTTGCAGCGGAAGAAGTTAATTTTGCTACAGAAAAAATCTTCCCCAAGTCTGCTTTGAATCTCGTGGAATAAAAGTATAATAATCACGACCTAAATGTCTTTTGGTATTGTTGTATAATAATCAATTTTTTGTCTCTGTTTTTCCATCACCCATTTTCTGGTGAAGAAGCATTTGAAATATATAAAGGGAAGACCAGTTTTCTTTGTAATTGTTCCCCCCAAAAGTACAAATATGTAGGATTCTTTCTTCTTAACTTTCTCAAACAATTGAAAAAATAACAACGGGTCGGGTTGGTTCACATGGGCGACCCATGACCCAAAATATCCAACATCTCCCACTTTTCACATGGGGGACAAGACATGAGTCAGTACGACATCAAGCAGACACCAATTCATATGACAAATAGTTCGTGCGACCTGTGAGCATCACAAGCTTTACCTATAAGGTTTTACAAGCTACATATATGAATACAATCACATATGGAAACAATTCTCTACTAATATGGGGATTATAATACTCACAGTACCCCAGGCATCATTCACTACTTCAGTAGTTACTTATTCGATCCCTCATCCTCTTAAAGAAGTGAACTCGAGTTCATGATTAACTTTATATACACAATTTCACTTGACTCCTATATGGTTAGTGTAATAGCCGGCTCGTGTAGACAAGTTAAAATATTTATTTTAATCGTCTTTCTTTTCTACTCTAATCTATTTATTCCAAATTAACTACTTTTCATGACACACAGTGCATTACCGAATCTCTCATGACTATTAGTAACATGCTAAAGTAGCAACACAGATTAAAACTTCAAGAAACAGTCAAAGGTCAAAGGGTATTTATGTAAGAAGTTTAAATAAATTTGAGGGTCTCACACAATGAAGAAGCATAGATTCATTATTTTACCAACCCAATGGTCATTAATCACTCAAGGTATGAAACACGTGCTACGGTGTTCTCACCTTATATTTATAATATCCCAAATGTTCAGACATTCTTAGGATCATGCTTCAAACTCATGAGTGATAAATTTTAGTTCTTTGGTAGTGCTATGATCAAGGTTGTGCATATTAAGGCCTCAAAAGTGTCCCAGCTAATAGACGAATCCAAAATATTTCCTTACCGATTAAATACTTGAGAAGGATATTGGTATAGATAGCTTTAAATGATTCTATCTCTCATTATGCTATAAATCTCTGATATCATGACCCACCAACAGATATATAATTGAATTAGTTCCAACTATATCAATTTCTCCTAAATCCGATATCGGAGCAAGGAGTTATGACTATTTTACTCCGGCATGTCATGCTGGAAAACTAAGTGACGACATTCGTGATAAGCTGTCAAGCCCATGACGGCCTATCACCAATGTCGTCAGCCCTGGGCAAATTTTCACCCCTAGTGATGACATTTTGTGAAAAGTAGTCACGCCCGTGACGTCCTATCACCAATGTCATCAACCTTAACCAGAAAATCAAAATTTTACCCTTTTGTGGAAACAATTCGTGACGGCTTATCACCAGCTGATGACTTGTCACGAATGTCATCGGCTATTTTTCCCACCATTTGAGGGATATTTTAGTAAGGGTATTTTGGTTTTTTTATTCACTTTCCACGACTTATAACCCTCAAAGAGCATATTATCTTCCATTCTCTTTAGTTAAACACCTCAAAAAGCTCTATCATACACTCTCAACCACAAGATTAGGGTTTCCTCTCAAGATCATCTCCTTAAGAGCAATCCTAAGGAATTCTTCAAGAACCTTCAGAAACAGTAGATCTCTTTCAATATTCAATCACTAAGGTATGCATAGTGTTCATCCATGGAGCTCAAGAATCATGTTTTAAATTATAAATTGTGATTTTCTTGTTGTGTTATGACTATATTCATGTTGATGATTATTGTTTGGATTCAAGGTTGTATCTTGATGTGTTTTAATGAAACATGTGAATAGGTTAGTTGAAAACCATAAATTTTTGATGGATTAAGATGGTCAAACTGATAAATATACCTATACCTTAATAGAGTGCACGCAAGGCATTTGATAAAATACCTAAGGAACTAGAAATCATGCAATATAGCTAAATTGTGACTAAGTGAAGGATTCATGATATGCCCCTATGTTCCAATGACTTTCATGTTGATAGTGTGCCTCATAAATGTTATTGGATTGTTCATGAACTAGCCTTACGAGATTATGCTATGCTTATTTGCAAATCCTACTTATATACAAGATGTATGAAAATCATGTACTTCATGAAATTCCCCAAGTAATGATATTATGAATTGGGCACTCTAATTGTGTGATCAAGTCAGTCATGTATATGTTAGTTTCTTGCTATCGAGTCTTGGGGGTATTCGTACCCAAAAAATATAGTTGTGTGCCTAGAGCCATGTCATGTTTCACGATATCTGAAATCAAGCCATGATTTAATAGAAATTAGTCAGTCATGTGACTCAGCAAAACCTTATGATCTCAGTCAGTTATTAGATATCAGTAGTATTCTGTCAGTTAATGGAAATTTAGTAAGTTCAGTTCACGTATAGTGGGTTAAATCATGTTTAGTCTCTTCAGATGTGAGTAGAAGTTAGCACCAAGTGAACCTAATGACGGGAACTTACCTGTTATATAAGGGTGTGATTCTTAGCAGTCATCCTTGCACTCCATAACTATGTAGCCAGCCTAGGTTGAGACATCGCATCCTATTATATGATGGTAGATAAGGTGGCTTAACCTGTTATATAAGGGTTTCCACCGTTCTTACTAGAGTTACCTGTTATATAAGGGTTTCTCACACGTTGTCCTTACCAGTGGCACGCTATTGACACCCTTCCAATCAGGGCAGAAATTGGATCCCAACTTAGCCATAATGGTATATATGGGGCATGTCGGTTAAACAACTACCTCTCATAGTTTCAGTATCAGTCTCAATAAAAGAACTCAGATAGTTCTTCAGATTTTAGTATATCAGGACTGTCAGATACAGTCAATTTAATTATAGTACGAAACTTAGATAGTTTCATAAAATTCAGGACTATCAGATACAGTCACCCATGTTATCAGAACTACAGTTTCAGTCATGATTAGTTATCAGTAAACCATGTATTAGCATATAGATTTAGCTATCAAGCATTCACAATCTCAGTTACTATCTATACATGTTTCCACTCTCACGTTCATGTTAGGAAGTCAGTTAGCATTGCTCATGAAAGTAAACCCTTTTGCATTTAGCCTACCTCACTCGTATACTCAGTACATTGCCACGTACTGATGCATTTGCACTATGGTGCTTTCTTTTCATGTTACACCAAAGGTCCAGAGATACAAGCTCCAGATCTGTAGTACCAATAGCATTTCAGTATATAGAGTTGCAGTGAGTCCTCTTCATTCTAGGATTATATGAGTTGATTCATATATTATCTCAGTTAGCTTTCAGTTTTATGGAGTTAGTTGGAGACATGTTCCTTCATCTCCTTATTCAGACAGTATTTAGAGGATTTTAGATTTAGTTTAGATTTGTATTCAGTTTTGATTCAGATTCAGTTCTTTTGGGTATTTGTTACCCCATATAGATGATATGTTTTGATAGATTCTTTATTCAGTTGAGCCTTATGGCCTATTGTTTATGTTTTCTGCATTCTTCATGTATATTATGCATTGTACAGGTACAAATATCAGTCATGGGTTATCTTGTGGTCCTTTGGGGTCATACAAACCGTGTAGTATTTTGGTTCAAAAAAAATTTGGGCATTACAAACTTGGTATCGGAGCCTAAGGTTAAATAGAGTACTAGGAAGTCTAAAAGTCGCATCTAGTACAGTCTTATACATGGGTGTGTTGAGTGCCATATTTATGTGCAGGAGGCTATGAGATATTTTAGGAACAATTTCTCTTCTTTCAGTATTCATGTCGTACTAGTGAGCATAATTTCAAGTTAAACTCTCAGTCTAATCCATTCTTCTCTTATTTATGAATATGCCTCTAAAGATTAAAAAAAACTAGCCATCTCCTCAGCCCGAAGATCCTTTGGGCGAACATGCTTCTCATGTGGAGTTTAGAGCCACATTCACCATACTTGATCAGTCCATGGCTGCCCAAAATGAATAGCCACCAGTTATTTCAGCCAATCCAGTGGCCAACTGAGCCGCAGCTAGGATTCGGGATTTCACCCCGATGAACCCTCCATCTTTTTTTGGGTCTAAGTCTAATGAAGACCCTCAGGAATTCATTGAACAAGTCCAGAAAGTCATTGACATCATGGGTGTTACTTCTATTGAGAGTGTTACGTTAGCCACATATTAATTGCAAGATGTGGATCATACTTGGTACAAATAGTAGAAGTCTGAAAGGGTAGAAGATACAGGTCCTATTGAGTGGGAGGAATTTGTTATGGACTTCTTAGATAGATTATTTCCCTAAGAGTTGAGGGAGGCCCAATTTCTTGAGTTCATCAACCTCAGATTGGAAAATATGATGGTTAAGGAGTATTCTCTCAGATTTACTCAGTTAGCCAGATATGCCCCTTAAGTGGTTGCAGACAGCAGGGCTAAGATGAGCAAGTTTGTGTCAAGGGTGAATGATAGCATGGTAAATGAGTGTAGTTTTGCGATGCTGAATAGTGATATAACTTTATCCATACTTATGACCCATGCTGAGCAAATAGAGGAGCAGAAGGTTAGAACTAGGGAAAGGCAGAACAAGAAAGCAAGATCAGGCAATTTCAGTTTTGCTCAACCCAAACCAGAGGGAGGAAATCGTTCGCAGTTTCGTCCTAAGTCAGCAGTCCTAGCCCCTTCCTCTGCCAGTGTCCCAGTGCCAAAATTCAGATAAAGCAATAGAGCTAGAACACTAGGTTATAAATATCTGGGCAGTGTTAGCAGTGCCCGCACTTATTCTCAGTGTAAGACTTATGGTAAGTACCATCAGGGTATGTGTAGAGCGGGTAGTGGCATTTGTTTCGGTTGTGGAAAGCCAGGCCACAGAGTTAGATATTGTCCTCATCCATGTCCTTTAGGTCAACAGAATCATTCCACAACTCAGTCCGGTCGCCCAAACCAGCGGGTTGCCTCTTCCAGTGCTACTAGTGGGCAACTCCCAAGTAGACTCTATGCTCTTCAGACCCGATAAGATTAGGAAAATTCTCCTGATGTTGTTACTGGTATGTTATAGATTTTCCATGTTCATGTTTATGCTTTTCTAGACCTAGGTGCATCCTTGTCTTTCGTTACTCCATTCATAGAAGGCAATTTCAGAATCAGTCTCAAAATTTTAGCAGAGCCTTTTTCAGTCTCTACCGTAGTGGGTAAAACCATTATATCTTGGCGGGTATACAGGAACTGCCTGGTTATGATATTTCAGAGATCCACATCAGCAGATTTAGTCAAATTAGAGATGACTGATTTTGATGTCATTCTCAGCATGGATTGGCTTCATTCCTGCTATGCCATAGTCGATTGTAGAAATAAGATAGTTCACTTTTAGTTCTCGAATTAACCCGTCTTAGAGTAGAGGGGTAGTACTTCATCATTTAGGGGTCAGCTTATTTCCTATCTTTAGGCAAGGAAAATGATTTCTTAGGGGGGGTGTATCATCTCGTGTATGTTAAGGATTCCAGTTCTGAATCTCCTATCTTGGAATTAGTCCCAGTGGTTAATGAATATTCATATATCTTTCCTAAAGATCTTCCAGGCATTCCTCACGAAAGGGAAATAGACTTCGGCATTGATCTGCTTCCAAACACTCAGCTTATTTCTATTCTGCCATATAGAAGGGCACCAACAGAACTCAAGGAACTAAAAGATCAGTTGAAGGATCTCTTATATAAGTGATTTATCAGGCCCAATGTATCCTCATGGGGTGCACCAGTCTTATTCGTGCGCAAGAAAGATAGTTCTCTCAGGATGTGTATTTATTACCATCAGCTCAACAAAGTTTTGGTCAGGAACAAGTATCCACTTCCTAGAATAGATGACTTGTTTGACCAGATTCAGGGTGCCAATTATTTCTCTCAGATAGACTTCAAATAAGGCTATCATCAGCTCAAAGTTAGACAATGTGACATTCCGGAGACAGCTTTCCATACTTGGTATGGTCACTTTAAATTTCTAGTCATGTCCTTTGGTCTTACAAATGCTCCAGCTGCTTTTATGGACTTGATGAACCATGTGTTTAAGAAGTACTTAGACATGCTCATCATAGTCTTCATAGAGGATATCCTGGTCTATTCCCGCACAGAGCGTGATCATTTAGACCATCTCAGAATTGTTCTTCAGACTCTCAAAGATCATCAGTTATTCACCAAGTTCAGTAAGTGCGAGTTTTGGCTAAGATCAATAGTATTCCTTGGCCATATTATTTTCGGTGATGGCATTAGGGTATATCTTCAGAAAATCGAAGTGGTAAGAAACTGGCCTCGCCCCGTATCTCCATTAGATATCAGGAGCTTCTTGGGTTTGGCTAGATATTACAGACGGTTTGTTAAGGTATTTTCTTCTATTGCATCCCCTATGTCTAGATTGACTCAAAAGAAGGTTAAGTTTCAATGGTCATATTCTTCAAGAAGAATTTTCAGGAGTTGAAGATTCGACTCACCTCAGCTCCAATTCTAGTTGTTCCAGATAGTTCAGACTATTTTGTGGTATATTGTGATACATCTAGAGTGGGTCTAGGTTGTGTCCTTATGCAGCATGATAAGGTCATAGCCTACACCTCCAGACAGTTAAAGCCTTATGAGAAGAATTATCCTACTCATGATCTTGAGTTAGTAGCCGTAGTATTAGCCTTAAAGATTTGGAGGCATTATCTATACAAAGTTCATGTAGATGTCTTCACAGATCATTAGAGTCTCCAGTATGTCTTTTCTCAGAAAGATCTTAATCTTTGTAAGAGAAGGTGTTTAGAGCTCTTGAAGGATTATGACATGAGTGTCCTTTACCATCCGAGCAATGCCAACATTGTGGTCGATACTCTCAGTAGAATCTCCATGGGTAGTATTTCTCATGTTGAGGATAGCCAGAAGAAGATAGCTCAAGAGATCCATCATCTTGCCAGACTAGGTATTTTCTTAGTCGACTCTTCAGAGTAGTTTAGAGTCATCTCTAGTTTTTTAAGTAAAAGAGAAGCAAGACAGGGATCCTATCCTTGTTAAGCTAAAAGAGTCAGTTCAAAATCAGAAAGTAGAGGTTTTCTCCCAAGGGAGAGATGGTGTTCTTTGTTTTCAGGGTGATCTGTGTGTTCCTGGTGTATATGACTTGAGGAAGAGAATTCTTGAAAAAGTACATGGTGCACGATACTCTATTCATCTAGGGGCCACTAAGATATACCGCGACTTGCGGGAGATCTATTGGTAGAGTGGGATAAAGAGAGATATTATGGAATTTATGGCTAAGTACTCTATATGTCAGTAGGTTAAGATAGAGCATTAGAAACCTAATGGTTCCATGAAAGAGTTCATCATTCCTACTTGGAAGTATAAAGAAGTAAACATGGACTTCGTGATGGGTTTGCCTCGCACTTGTCATCTGCATCATTCAATTTGGGTCTTTGTAGATAGAATGACCAAGTCAGCTCACTTCCTTCTAGTTTGTACTTCTTATTCAGCCGAGGATTATGCCAAACTCTATATCAGGTATTTGGTCAGATTACACGGTGTTCCATTATCTATCATCTCAGATAGAGGTACCTAATTTACCTCTCACTTATAGAAAGTGTTCCAAAAGGGTCTTGGTACCCAAGTCAATCTCAGTACAGTGTTTCATCCTCAAACAGATGGTCAAGTAGAAAGGAACATTCAGAATCTTGAAGATATGCTAAGGGAATGTGCAGTTGATTTCAAGGGAAGTTGGGATGACCACTTGCCTTTGATTGAGCTTGCATACAATAATAGCTATCATTCTAGTATTCAAATTTCTCCATTCGAAGCTCTCTATGGTATGAGATGTAGATCTCAAATTATTTGGTTCAAAGTTATTGAGGTCTCAGTCATAGGTCCTAACTTGGTATGCGATACCTTAGAGAAGGTTTTGTTGATCAGAGAGAGACTCCGGGCAGCTCAGAGCCGACAAAAGTCTTATATAGATATTCATAGAAAGGATCTTGAATTCGAGGTCAATGATTATGTCTATCTTAAGATCTCTCCCATGAAGGGAGTGAAGAGGTTCGGCAAGAAAGGGAAACTCAGTCCCCGATATGTTGGTCCATTTAGGATTCTCAGTCCCTTCGGCAAGGTAGCTTATGAGCTCGAATTTCCTTTAGATCTAGCCTCAGTTCATCCAGTCTTCCATGTCTCTTTTAAAAAGAAGTCCATAGGAAACCCAGCAGT
The DNA here is from genome assembly GCA_030864225.1 of Capsicum baccatum var. pendulum. Lineage (NCBI taxonomy): Eukaryota > Viridiplantae > Streptophyta > Magnoliopsida > Solanales > Solanaceae > Capsicum > Capsicum baccatum. The sequence goes on from CM061556.1 coordinate 228,806,091, forward strand.
TGTAGTCCCTACTCAGAGCATTGACATTCAGAATAGCCTCTCTTATGAGGAGATTTCAGTTGAAATCTTAGACTATCAGACTCATCGTTTGAGGAACAAAGAAGTCCCTCTAGTCAAGGTTCTTTTTCAAAATCAGTATCATTAGGGAGATACTTAGGAAGCAGAAGCAGATATGCATACCAAGTATCTCCACCTCTTCTTTACCAATTCAGATGAAGCTTAAGGTAATAGTTCTCTTTAAGCTTATTCAATTTCATGTTCATGTTCCCATCATAAAACATGGTACCTATTACCATTGCATACTCAGTCATGTATTCATGTATCAGTTTAGTTATTAGATAATGCATCAGCTATGCATTCTTATCTTAAGAAGCTTAGTTTATCAGATTACTCAGTTATGCATTCATGTATCAGTTATCCATGCATCAGATATGCATGCGTTCACAATATTTAGCATGTCAGCCATAAGATAAGATTTTAGTTATTCAGGTTCAGTCATATTCAGTTTGTCTTTTATCCCCTCTCAGTTGATTCTCATTTGAGGACGAATGTTCCCAAGGCGGAGATATTGTAATACCCCAAAAGTTTAGACATTTTTAGGATCCTGATTCAAACTCATGAGTAATAAATTTTAGTTATTTGGTAGTTCTATTATCAAGGTTGATGCATATTAAGGCCTCAAAATTTTCCTAGCTAATAGACGAATCCAAAATATTTCCTTACCGATTGAATTCCTGAGAAGAATATTGGTATAGACAGCTTCAAACAAGAATATCTCTCAGTATGCAATGAATCTCTGAGATGATGACCCACCAAAATATAGATAATTGAATTATCTTTCCAACTATATCAATTTCACCTAAATCCGATATCAGAGCAAGGAGTTATGCCCATTTTACTCCGGCATGTCAGGCTGGGAAACTCAGTGACAACATTCTTGATAGGGTGTCATGCCCATGATGGCCTATCACCAATGTCATCACCCCTGGGCAAATTTTCACCCCCAGTGATGAAATTTTGTGATAAGCAGTCACTCCGTGATGGCCTATCACCAATGTCGTCAACCTTAACCAAAAAATCAAGATTTCACCATTTTGTGACTATAATTCATGACGGCTTATCACCAGCTTGACGACTTGTCGCAAATGTCGTCAGCTATTTTTTCCCAGAAATTGAGGGATGTTTTAGTAAGGGTATTCTGGTCTTTTTTCTTTACTTCCCACAACTTATAACCCTCAAGGAGCGTATCATCTTCCATTCTCTTTAGTTAAACATCTCAAAAACCTCTCTTATACACTGTCAACCACAACATTAGGGTTTCCTCTCAAGATCATCTCCTCAAGAGAAAGCCTAAAGAATTCTTCAAGAACCTTCAAAAATATTAGATCTCTTTTAAGATTCAATCACTGAGGTATGCGTAGTGTTCATCCATGGGTCCCTTTCATCCATGGAGCTCAAGAATCTTGTTTTAAATTATAAATTGTGATTTCCTTGTCGAGTTATGACTCTATTCATGTTGATGATTAATGTTTGAATTCAAGGTTGTATCTTGATTTGTTTTCATGAATCATGTGAATAGGTTAGTTGAAACTCATAAATTTTGGATGGATTAAGATGGTCGAATTGATAAATATACCTATGCCTTAAAAGAGTACATGCAAGGTGTTTAATAAAATGTCTAAGGAACTAGAAATCATGCAATATAGATAAATTGTGACTAAGTGAAGAATTCATGATATGCCCCTATGTTCTAATGACTTTCATGTTGATAGTGTACCGCGAAAATGTTGTTGAATTGTTCATGAACTAGCCTTATGAGTTTATGCTATGCTTACTTGCAAATCCTACTTATGTAGAAAATGTACGAAAATCATGTACTTCATGAAATTCCCCAAGTTATGATATTATGAATTGTGAACTCCAATCTTGTGATCAAGTCAGTCATTTGTTTGTCAGTTTCCTGCTATTGAGTCCTGGGGGTATTCGTACCCAAAAAATATAATTGTGTGCCTAGAGCCATGTCATGTTTTATGATATCTGAAATCAAGCCATGATTCAATAGAAATTAGTCTGTCATGTGACTCAGGAAAACCTTATGATCTCAGCCAGTGATTAGATATCAGTAGTATTCCATCATTCAATAGAAATTTAGTAAGTTCAGTTCACGTACAGTCAGTTAAATCATGTTCAGTCTCTTCATATAGGAGTAGGACTTAGCACCGAGTGAACCCAAGGATCGAAACTCACCTATTATATGAGGGAGTGATTCTTAGCAGTCATCCTTGCATTCCAGAACTATGTAGCCAGCATAGGTTGAGACATTGCATCCTGTTATAAAAGGGTAGATGAGGTGGCTTAACCTGTTATATGAGGATTCCCACCGTTCTCACTAGAGTTACCTATAATATGAGGGTTACTCACACGTTGTCCTTACCAGTGGTGCGGTATTGACAACCTTCCAGTTAGGGCAGATATTGGACCCCATCTTAGCCATAATTGTACATATAGGGCCTGTTGCTTAAAAAAATACCTCCCACAGTTTTAGCATCAGTCTCAGTAAAAGAACTCAGATAATTCTTCATATTTTAGTATATCAGGACTGTCAAATACAGTCAATTGATTTACAGTACAGAACTTAACTAGTTCCATCAGATTCAGGACTGTCATATACAGTCACCCATGTAATCAGAACTACAGTATCAGTCACGATTAGTTATCAGTAAACCATGTATTAGCGTACAGATTTAGTTATCACGCATTCATGATCTCAGTTACTATGCATGCATGTTTGCACTCTCACATTCATATCAGTCAGTCAGTTCACATTGCTCATGCAAGTAAACCCTTTTGCATTTAGCCTACCTCACTCGTATACTCAGTACATCCCCACGTACTGACGTATTTACACTATGATGCTTTTTTTTCATGTTTTACCATAGGTCCAAAGACACAGGCTCCTGATCTGCAGTAGCAGTAGCATTCTAGTATACAGAGTTAGAGTTAGTCCTCTTCATTCAAGGACAAGATGATTTGATTCATTTATTATCTCAGTTAGCTTTTAGTTTTACGGAGTTAATTGTAGAAATTTTCCTTCATCTACTTATTCAGATAGGACTTAGAGGCTTTCAGATTTAGTTCAGATTTGTATTCAGTTTTGTTATAGATTCAGTTGTTTTGGGTATTCGTTACCCCACATGGATGTTATGTATTGACATATTCTTTATTTAGTTGAACCTTATGGCCTATTGTTCATATTTTCCGCATTCTTCATGTATATTATGTAGTGTATAGGTACAGATATAAGTCATGGGTTAGCTTGTGGTCCTTCGAGGTCATAGGCACCGTGTAGCATTCTGGTTCAGAAAAAAATTAGGGCATTTCAATATTGGTGCGTGTGTCTCAATAATTTTTATCAGTCAACATTGTATAGATCTAGATCTAGACATTTCTAAATGTCTAACCTGAGTTTCTTTCTTTAATAATCCTCAAATATATATTCCTAAAGAAACTTGTATTTGGCTTTACAAAATAAGTCATAATAGGATAGTGAAACTTATTTCTTTACGTTTCTCAACGTAAGAGATGATTGCTCATGTGAGAGAGTCGATCTCGCAACTTGTTCGACATACTATATCAATAAAACACATTTGCACATGCATATGAGATTGAACATAAATTCTAGACTCTTATATTGATAATAATTACAATCAAGTCATCCTACAATACAAAAACATAATAATATCCTACGTAATCCTAAAGCCATAACATGTTTCTCAAATAAGTCTCTCGATACCGCTTTTCTAAAGGGATCAACTATCATTTCTAGTGTAGCAATGTGTTGTAAATTTATTTCTCCACTTGCTACTATGTATCTTACAAAATTATACTTAATGTCAATGTGCTTGGTCTTGTTGTAATATTTAGGATCCTTCGTATATACAATAGTCTCTTGTCTATAACAATATAAAATCATGGGAACCTTGAAATTCTTTGCAATGCTCAAATGCTTAAAGAAACTCTTCAACCAAACAACTTCTTGTACAGCAGAAGCACAAGCTACATATTTGCATTTCATAGTTGACGGGGCTGTGCAAGTTTGTTTCTTACTTTTCCATGAAATTGCACTATCATTTTGTAAGAAGTCATAACCTGAGGTTGATTTTCTATCATATCGGTCACCAGCCCAATCAACATCTGTATAACCTCTTATTGAAAAATTGGATCCACTATAGCATGCTGAATAATCAGCAATACCCTTTTGGTATTGCAAAATTCTCTTTAATGTTTTCTAATGATCTCTTTTAGGATTGTATTGATACCTGCTAACCAGACCTACGGCATAATAAAGGTCTGGGTGAGTACACATTATAACATACATCAAACTCCCAACTGCACTAGAATATGGTACTCGAGACATGTCTTCTTTTTCTTTTTCAGTCTTTGGACACATTTCAAGGTTTAAAGTTTCACCTCTTGCTATAGGAGTATCCATGGATTTGCAAATATTCATTCAAAAATATTTTAAAAATTACATTATGTATGTCTTTTGAGATAGACTTACAATTTTCTTGGAACAGTCTCTTTGAATTTTAACACCCAATATATAGTCTGCCTCACCCATTTCTTTCATGTCAAATGACTTTGAATGCCATGATTTAACATTTTTCACATACTCAAAATTATTTCCATCTAATAAAATATCATCCGCATAAAGCAAAAAAAACACAAGCTTTTCATTGGAATTTTTTACATAGATGTAATGGTCTTCATCGATCATAGTGAAATCAAATGAAATCACTTCCTTATGAAATCAGGTGCCACTACCTTGAAGACTACTTTAATCCATATATTGATCTGTTTAATTTAAAAACCTTCTTTTCTTGGCCTTTAACAACAACACCTATAGGTTGTTCCATGTAGATTTTCTCATTTAGTTCTCCATTGAGAAAAGTTGTCTTCATGTCAATTTGGTGTAATTTTAAATCTAAACATGCAACTATAGCCAGAAGCAAGCGAATTGAGGTAAATTTCACAACTGGAGAAAAGGTTTCCTCATAATCTATTCCAGTTTATTGACTAAAATTTTTACCACAATCATAATTTGTGCCTTTATGTTGAACCATCTAATTTGTCTTTAACTTCGAGGGTATATTTGTTCCTAATAGCTTTATGGACAAAAGGTAGGTCAACTAGATCCATACTTTATTGGTTTTCATGGATTCTAATTCTTCTTTCATCGCTTTTATCCATCTATCTTTTTTTGGACTCGATATATCCTCAGTCACAGAATTAGGTTCATCTAATTCTGTTGGAGATACCAGGAAAACATAATCTTCAATATCATAAGTTCGCTTGGGTACACCTTTTCTAGTACTCTTACATAATTGAAGTTCATATTACTCAATAGGATTTTGAGATTCACAACTCCCACTTGGACCAAGAATCATCTCTTGATCTATTGAGTTATCAGGCATGTCCGACAATATTGTTTGATCATCTGAATTCAACATTTTTAAAGAGGCTCATTTTCCTTTATTTCACCCATTTTGGATAAATCATTTTCTAGGAATGTGACATCTCGTAATTCAATCTCAGTAGTACTTCCATCTTCAAATACACCGATGAACACATACCCTTTGGAGTGTTCTAGGTATCTTATAAACATACATTTCTTTACTTTTGGACTTAGTTTTCCAAACTTATCAAAATGATCCTTAATATATACAACACAACCCCAAGGTCTTAGATCATCAAAGTTTGGTTTACTACCAGTTCATAAGGAGTAGAAGATATTGAAGTATAAGGCACTTTGTTCAATATGTAGGCCGCAGTTAATAACACATCTCCCTAGAAAGAGATTGGTAAATTTTCCTACACCATCATGGACCTTGTCATATACAATAAAGTTATATTCCTTCTTTTAGCTACACCATTTTATTGAGGTGTATAAAGAGTAGTTAATTGTCTGATAATGCCTTTTTCAAAACACAGTTCTTCAAACTGTTTTGACAAATATTCATCACCTCTATCTGTTCTTAATGCCATTATAATTTTGTCTAATTGACTCTCAACTTCATTCATATATCTTTTGAAGCATTCAAGTGTTTTGATTTATGAGATATAAAATAGACATAACCAAAGCACAGGAAATCATCAATAAATATAATGAAATATAAAGCACCAGACCTTGACCTCACATTTATTGGACCACAGATATCATAATGGATTAATTGCAATGGGAATTTAGCTCTTTTAGCCTTCCCAAATGGTTTACGTGTAATCTTTTTGGCAAGATAATTTTTACAAGTTGGCATTTCAATTTTGGAGAAAGAGCTTAGATATCTTTCCTTTGCCAATCTATTCATTCGATCTTTCCCTATGTGACCCAATCTAGCATGCCATGTAAGTATATCAACATCACTATTACTATAATAACATGACATTACACAGCGGTCAACATAATAGTCATAAGTTGAAGGATTACAATTTAAAACAATAAAGCGATCATAACGATGTCCAAAAGCATAAAAAAATATTACCGAGAGTTATTCTTATACTATTATGACTAAAAAACAAATGAAAAGCAACATCTAAAAGAATAGACACAGATGCTAAATTTTGTCGAATTTATGGAGAATATAGGATGTCATGCAACATCAAAGACCGACTTCACGAAATTCTACTTTGAAAGTGTCAATCCTTTTGGCTTCAAGGTTTACATTATTTCCTACATAACTCCACCTTGATCTAGGTGAAACTCAAAGAAACTCCATAAATGCTTCTCGATCTCGACCTACATGGTCGATGGCTCCTGAGTCTAAAATCTATGTAGGATAAGATTTAGTTAATAAAAAAGTGATAGAAATATATATAGCACTTAGAGATGCATTTAGAAATGTGACCTTCTTCTGATTAGGACATTTATGAGAAAAATGGCCAAAAACTTATTAATTGTAGCATTTCATCTTGCTTTTGTCTTTCTTTTTGAAAAACCTTTTACCCTTCTTGGAATTTGGCTTGTTCTTTTTCTCAAAGGGTCCTTCTTCGGTCTCTTTATCCTTTACGTTCTTTTTAAATTTTTCTTGTTCTTGAAACCTGAAGACTTCATTACACTTGATTCTTCCATAAAGGTATTACAAGTGGCTTTAGCAGCTACAAGCCACTCATTTATAGGTTCAACATTACGGGCAACATTAGAAAAAGTTTTGATGCTATCGTTGTGGGTTAAACAGACCTTCAAGTGTACCCAACTGTTGGGAAGAGATCGGATCACTTCTTGAAGTTGCTGATCATCTGAGAGAACATGAACAACACTTTAAGCTGAGCTATCATATTAGATATCTCCCTACGGTGTTGTTTGATGTTCTAATCATGATGCTTCTTGTAAGTGTCAAACTTAATTGTCAGTTTTATGGGGCGGGTGATAGAAGTACTCCCATATGTTCCTCATAAGTGTGTCTGGATAGCATTAGCAGTAGGAAATTTCTCACACTCATGAATGAGGTCATCAACCACGAAACTCACAACGATTCCATATGTAATGGAATCAGCCTTTTTCCAAGCCTTATAAGCTTCAAGTTATCTTATGTGTTGTGCAATATTACTCTCTTCTGGTAGTTATAAGACATGGTTAATACCTTTAGGAGCATTTTTATCTTCCGTCATATACCATATTTTACGACTTCAAATGTCGTAATTGTTGCCATTTAATTTTTCTCCTTCATTGAAGTCGGCAATTATACTTTTTGATGTCATATTTGTTATTAAGAGACAATCGCGCAATTGTTTTCTCAATTATGCATACATGTTACACGTTCAAGCAAATCATTTCACATAGAGGTTTCATGTTTCGTGTAAAATCGAAGGACAGTTAAGAATTCAACATCCTCTACGAATTAAATACTTGACCAAAATTAGAAATTAATTTCTTAATGTGTATTACAATGATAGCTTTCAATTAAGTCATTCTAAACTCAAATAAATGAATAAAATTCATACGGAAAGAGAGAAATAACTCAATATATTTTTAATATAACGTTAATAAAGAATTTCAACTTACAAGTCAATTTAAATATAAAAGACATCCCAAAAATATTTGAGATGACTTATATCCACTAAAAAGGGCTCGCTAGGCCAAATCTCATGGTAAACATTAATTAATCGCTCGCCTCAAGGATCACAGAGAGAATTTTCTAAAATAGCTAAAGCTTCCAATCTGAGATTTCTACATAGTTTTCTTGTTATACACGTTTTAATTCAAACAAATGTATAAAACTAGCAACTGTCATACTAGGGGATATCTTAAAAGACTTGATTTCTTTTAGCTTCTTCTCTTTTTTCCTTTGTATAGACCTCTCATTTGATAACAAATTTGTTCATCCTGGGGACACCATTTCATATGATCTAATGACCTCGATAATACATCCTTTGACGACATGCTCTTCCACCTTGTCTCTTTGTTCGACATTCAGAACTTCCACTTGGAGTGATTCTAGTTTTCCCCGTTCAGACATATCTGAAATAGGAACCAAGAAATAATAAGAATGGTGGGACCACTCAATGTGACCTTATATGTCATAATTTATCGTAAAAGGCAAAATTTGTTCATAAAAATTGAGACTAATTAAATCAAAAAATATATCATAATCAATTTTAACCAATTATTTAAATCATAAACATGTTAAATAAATGATTCAAGTGGTTACACAACTCTACTTTAAAATAAGATCATGTTAATGATTTTGTTAAAAAAACTCAAACAAATCCTTTTTTATAAAATTATTGAAATTCACCAAAAAAATCAATAAAAAATTTAAACTGTAGAGTACTGTTTTATCACCTTTCCTCAAAAAATATAAGGGCTAACTGGTTTTTTTTATAGATTTATCATTTCATAATAAAAAACTTATCAATCTTATAAATATATTAGAGAGAAGGAATATTTTAATTATAAAGAAAAGAGAAAAATACTGTGAACGTTTCCAACAAAAATACAGTGCAAGTTTCCATTCTAACAATTATTATCTCTTCCTCTTTATTAAGATCATGAACATAAGTCCATAAAATTTCTATCCACAAAAATAAATCTTTCTCATTTTCCTTTACACTAAAGAACATCTTCAGTTAATTTCTCTTAACACAATTTTCATGAAAGATTAGGAGAAATATAAGAGTACAGATCTAAAAAAAATTGAAGAAACAAAAAAAAAATTACAAATCTATATTCAGATCCATCGCGCAGTTGTAGAGCGCTGATTTCGAATTAGAAGGCTGCATGTTAGATTCACATCGAGTTCAAAAATTTCGATCTATCTTCGATTATGAGTTCTTTGTACTAGGTAAGTTATTGCTTCATGAATTTCTTACACTTAAAATACAAGAAATTATCATGCAAACATGGTCAGTCTCTAATGCCATTGTTAGATAATGCGGAGCAAAATTAATGTGTACCTTGATATGTTGTAACGGAAGAAGTTGATTTTGCTACCGAAAGAATCTGCCCAAGTCTTCTTTGAATCTCGTAAAATCAAAGTATAATAATCATAGACTAATTATCTTTTGGTGTTTTTGTATAATAATCAATTTGTTGTCTCGGTTTTTCAGTTGCCCATTTTCTGATGAAGAAGCATTTGAAATATATAAGGTAAGAGCAGTTTTCTTTGGAACTGTTCTCCAAAAGTTCAAATAAGTAGGATTCTTTCTTCTGATTTTTTCAAATAAGTAGGATTCTTTCTTCTTATTTTTTTCAAAAAAATTGAAAAAAACAAAGACGGGTTGGATCGGATCAGTTCAAATAGGCGAGTTATGACCCAAAATATCTAACAGTAATATTTGTTACCATTATTTCTTTTCTTGTCTCCTAAATTAAAAATCTTTTAGACTAAAATAGTAATTGAAGATGTGACCTGATCTTACATAAAAGGATAAATATGGAGGCTTAGATGTTATTGAGACTTACAAGTTCTGGAACAGGCATGAGCCTTCTCTTAGAAAAGTAAATGGTTTCGGCTCTTTTTAACTTTATATTTTATTAAAATCCATGAAAAGGGATTTTTTTAAAACTCGTTTCTGTTTTGCTTCATTCAATTCCTTTTTCAGTTTAATTTTGAGGGGAGGTATGATTTGGTTGTTGAAGTGTATGACCATCTTATCTAAAAGCTTAAGTTGTTAAAGAGAATATACTTTTATAATTTAATTATATTCTAAACACTGGTTAAATTCATTAAACTAATAAATAAGTTGGACTTTATCTTAATCTCTGTATTGGCCCTTGCATATGTGTAGAATGGAACTTTGGGTAATATGTTGGGTTCAATGAATGGAAAATGGAAGGAACCAAGTGGAGTAAAAAATTGAGATAACATTCAAAATGGAAAGAGTACTCAAAATGGGAAAGTCTACAAATTCTTCCGCATTGGTGGGAGAAGGAAAATTTCAAGTGTTTCTATTAAGGAACACTTACAACACATGGTAAATGAGGCAAGAACCAAGAGGTTCCTCGCGCCATTGTCGTTGTTGCTCGCTCGGCTTGACTTCGACTTCGGCTTCAACATCATATTTGGATTTGGATTTGTCAAATGATTGATCGATGAAATCTATCATTTTGGATAAAATTTATTTCAACAGTCTCAAAAAATAAAGGAAAAAAATGCAACCAGTTTGTTTGTAGTTTTTGAACCTCTATTAATGTGAATACTTTTGCATGCAGAAATGATGTTGCGGCTACTCGAAGAGACAACTCTGTGAGTAAAACACACATTATTTTGAGAAAAGGTATGACTATTTGGATGGTTGTGGCTGTTCAGAAAAGACACACTATCTGATGAACAGACATGACAGTTCACAAAGGATACACCATTCTGATGAACCATTGCCACCTTTTGAAAGGGGCACCTAATGGCTATATAAACCTATATTTTTCCACTGGTTTTGAAATACTCTGTGTAATCATCTAATTGTTGAGTGAGTTTAAAGATAATCTGATCATTTGAGGTACCATTACAATCAGATTGTTAGGCCATTTTATCTTGGAAGGAAAATTCTGCAACCTCGGGTACTTGAGGGAAATTATTTTCGTAAGAACCCTCTGTAAAGTCCAGGGACTTGGTCTTTTTTCTGTTTCATCTAATTTTCTGAAAACAGACTTCTTTGAAAGGTCATTTTGATCTTCTGTTGAAGGTGTTGCATAAATTCATAAGTGTTCTTGTTTTATACTTGAACTTTTGTTGAAGTTGTTGTGTCTAAACGCAGATTCTTGTGTACGCGTAAAACAACAATCTTAAGGAAATAAGTTATTTTCAGAATCTGTGTTGCTTGATTTATGGAGATTAAAGCTTTAAGCTTTCTACTCCGTTTGAACTTAACTAGTGCTTTGAAGAAATTATATTTTCATCACAAGTTAAAGATCACTGAATTGTCGATTGAATGTCATAAAAATGTCATCATTACACTAGAAACAAGGGGTGTTTAAAATTGCTACAACTTTATAAGTAGTATTTCGATATACTAAATTTACTATCTTGTTGTGACAAAAAAATGACTTCTAACATTCAAGTGAATGATGCTGTAACGACTGTGGAACGAGTCGTATGAGTGCTCCGCAAGCAATGTCACCAGCGGAGAAACACAAAAAATTCATGGGTGTTGATTTCAAAAGGTTGCAAAAGAAGATGTTCTTTTACCTTACAACTCTATGTCATCAAAGATTCATATTTGAAGAAGCTCTAGAGGTGCCCAAGGGAACATCAGAACAGGAGAAATTTGTTGTTATGGAGGCATGAAAATACTTCAATTTTCTATGCAGGAATTACATTCTAAATGGCCTCTAAGATGAGCTGTACAACGTGTATAGTGAAATGTAGATGGTAAAAGAATTATGGGCTGCGCTAAAAAGAAAATACAAAACTGAGGATGTTAGAACCAAGAAGTTCTTCGTTGCAAGATTCCTTGTGTTTAAAATAATTGACAGCAAGTCTGTTGTATCTCAAGTCCCAGAACTACGAGTTATGATCCACGATATCTTCTCTGAAGGTATGACTTTGATGAATACCTTATTTGAGCATATTAAAAATATTCTTGATGTTCACATAAACTTTATTGTAGGTTTGGTTGTGAAAGAGGAGTTTTAAGTCACGACAATAATAGAGAAGTTACCACCTATGTGGAAGGACTTTAAGAACTACTTGAAATATAAGCGAAAGGAGATGACAGTTGAAGATCTTATAGTGAGATTGCACATTGAAGAAGACAAAAACGCTGCAAAAAGAAGGTCAAGAGGAAATTCTGCAATGAATGGAGCAAACATTGTAGAAGACGACCAAAAAACTCAAAAAAAGCGATAGAAAGCTGGACATGAAAGCAATCAACCTAAGAAGAAGTTCAAGGAAAAATGCTTTAATTGTGGAAAGATTGGCCACAAGTCAATGGATTGTCATCCCTTAAAGAAAAGAAAAAAGAAGGACCAAGCAAATATGGTTGAATCCAAGAAAGAAATAGATGATCTATGTGCCATGCTGTCTGAATGTAACTTGGTGGAAAATCCTCGAGAATGATGGATGGATTCCGGTGCCACCTGCCACATTTGTGCAAATAAGGAGTTGTTTGTTGTTTTTTCTCTCGCTCAAGGCAAAGAGAGGATATATATGGCCAATTTCGCAACTACAAAAGTTGAATGAACAGGAAAAAGTCTGCCTGGAAAACATCAGGCAAAGTGTTGACTTCGAACAATGTCTTGTATGTATTGGAGTTACGGAAGAACTTGATTTCTGTATCACTTCTAGACAAATATGGATTAAAATGTGTATTTGTTTGTATAAAAATTGTACCTAGTAAAGTAGAAGTGTATGTAGGGAAAGGCTACCTCACTAAGGGCCTATTCAAAATAAATGTAATAAAGTTGAAATCAATAAAAGTTTAGTTTCTTATTACTTGCTTGATTCTAATGAATTATGGCATGAATGGTTAGGATATGTGAATTACAAAACTTTGCAAAAACTAATTAATTTAGAATTTTTTCCAAACTAAGAGTGCAATAAATAAAAATATCAAACGTGTGTGGAATCAAAGTATGCTAAACATCCATATAAGTCTATTGAAAGGAATTCCAATCCCTTAGACTTAATCCACACTGACATTTGTGATATGAAGTCAACACCATCTCGTGGTGGGGAAAAGTATTTTATAACTTTTATTGATGATTGCACTAGGTATTATTATGTCTATTTCCTAAACAGTAAGGATAAAGCAATTGATGCGTTTAGGAAATATAAAACAAAAGTTGAAAATCAGTTAGAGAAAAGGATCAAAACTATAAGAACTGATAGGGGCAGAGAATATGAATCTCCCTTCACGAAAATATCTATAGAGAATAAAATTATTTATCTAAATACAGACCCGTATTCACCTCAATCTAATGGAATTGTAAAAGAAAAAACGAACCTTGAAGGAAATAATAAATGTCTTACTTATAAGTTTAGGTTTACCAAAAAATTTATTGGGGGAAGCTATCCTTATAGATAATCGAATACTCAATAGAGTGCCCCATAGTAAGACCCAATCAATTCCATATGAAAAATGGAAAGGAATGAAACCCAACTTAAAATATTTCAAAATGTGGGGGTCTCTAGAGAAGGTCCAAGTTCCTATGCCTAAAATGGTAAAGATAGGACCTAAGACGGTGGACTGCGTGTTCATAGGATATGCTAAAAGTAGTAAAGAATATTGGTTTTTGGATCATATAGCTGAACATCTGGTTATCAATAAAAATATGGTAATTGAATCAGATAATGCTGAATTATTTGAACATATTTATCCATATAAAACTAGACATGAACAGTCTAGAAGGGGGTCTAAACGACATCAACATGAACCAAGTGAGGATGTACATAATGATGTGTTATACCCTGAAAAATCCAAACTAATATTATAGCCATATACCAAGATCATGCATAGTACATCATGGTTATTTTATAGTTTTATGATTAGGTTAGATGTATATTAAGGCTTCAAATAACTCCCAGCTATCAGACGAATCAAAATATTCCTTACCGATTGAATTCATGAGAAGGATATTGGTATAGTGAACTTCAAATGAGCATATCTCTCATTATACTTGGAATTTTTTATCTCATGACCTATAAACAGATATATAATTGAATTATCTTTCTAACGATACTAATTTTTCCTAAATCCGATATCAAAGCAAAGAGGTATTTCTATTTTACTCTAGCATATCAGGCTGGGAAGAGTGTGACGACATTCGTGGTAGCTTACCATATTTGTGATGCCCTATCATGAAGATCGTCAGCCTTAGGTAGAAACCAGCTCCTAAGTGATGACCTTCGTTGTAGCTTACCATATTTGTGATCCCCTAGCACGAAGGGCATCAGCCTCAGGCAGAAACGAGCTCCTAAGTGAGACATCCGTGGTAGCTTACCATATTTGTAATGCCTTGTCACAAATGTCGTCAGCCTTAGGCAGAAACCAGCTCCTAAGTGACGACATTTGTGGTAGCTTACAACATTTTTGACGCCTTGTCACAATTGTCATCAGACTTAAGCAAAAAACATTAATTCCAGCTCCTGTGTGATGACATTTTTGACGGCTTACCAAATTTTTGACGCTTTGTCACAAATGTCGTCAGCTATTATTTTTAGTAACTGGGAATTTATTTTATAAGGGTATTTTGGTCTTTTACCTTCACTTCCCATGACTTATAACCCTCAAGAACGTATGTCTTCCATTCTCTTTAGTTAAAACATCTCAAAAAGCACTCTCATACACTTTCAATCACAAATTAGGGTTTCCTCTCAAGATCATCTCCTCAAGAACAAGAACATTCTTTCCCAAAGAGGTTAAACACTATCCAAGAAAAAATCAAGGGCAAGCCTACGGATTTCTTCAGGAACCTTCAAAAACATTAGATCTCTTTCAAGATCAAGCTTTAACGTATGCGTAGTGTTCATCTATAGATTCAATTCGTTCATAAAGTTCAAGAATCATGCTTTTAAATGATATTTTGTAAACTTTTATGGTGATATAAGAATGTACACATTGATGAGTGTTGTTTAAGTTTTAAGATGATATTTAAGGATGTTTTTCATGGAATATATGTGATTGTTGGTTGAAAATTATGAAATTTAGGTGGGTTGAACTAATGCATGTATGAAATCCCCCTATGCCTTAAAGAATGCATGTAAGGTGTTTGATAAAATTCCTAGGATGTTAGAAGTACATATTTACATGATTTCATGATATCTAAATGACAAGTCCATGTTAGCGATACTCTTCAATATGAATGGCCATGCTATTTATATATTCTTATAGTGATGGCATGAAGTATGTATGATGATGGAAATATGAATTTTGTGTGCGAATTATATCCATTCTTTCCCTACCATGTTTGATTTGTTGATAAAATACATGAAGTATACTATCCCCTACTTATGATATAGCGAATTATGGACTCCAATATTATGATCAAGTTATGTCATATGTGTTAATTATCTTCTACCGAGTCCTTGGGGTATTCGTGCCTGAAAAACATAATTGTGTGCCTAGAGCTGTGTTATTGTTTCACGATAATCTCAGTCAAGATATAATTGATAGAACTCAGTCAGTCATGTGACTTAAGAAACCTCAGAAATTGTATGATCCTAGTTAACTCTCAGATAATAGTACTACTCCGTCAATCAATGGAAGTCAGTTAATCTGTCCATGTACAGTCAGCTGAATCATGTTTAGTCTCTTCATATGGGAGTAGGAGTTAGCACCGAGTGAACCCAAGGATGGGAACTCACCTATATATGAGGGTGTGATTCTTAGTAGTCATCCTTGCGTTCCAAAACTATGTAGCCAACATAGGTTGAGACATCGCAGCCAGTTATATAAGGGTCGATGTGGTGGCTTAACCTGGTATATGAGGGTTCCCACTGTTCTCATTAGAGCTACCTATTATATGAGGGTTTCTCACATGTTGTCCTTACCATGAGTCCCAGACCAGCAGTAGCAGTCGTATTCAGCATATAGAATTGCAGTGAGTCCTCTTCATTCAAGGACGACATTATTTGATTTATTCATTTATTTCTTCAATTCAATTTTATGGAGTTAGTTGGAGACATGTTCCTTCAACTCCTTATTTCAGACAATACTTAGAGGATTTTGAATTTACGTTCATATTTATCTTTCAGATCTATTTTTTAGTTGTTTTGGGTATGTTTTTCCCATATGGATGTTATATTATTTTAGTTGAACCTTATGGCCTATTGTGCACGTTTTTCATATTATTATGTCATGAATTGTATTGTACAGGTACAGATATCATCATGGGTTAGCTTGTGGTCCCTCGGGGTCATAAGTACCATGTAGAATCCTGGTTCAGAAAATTGGGGTGTTACAAACTTGGTATTAGAGCCTAAGGTTCAATAGAGTCCTAGGAAGTCTAAAAGCTACATCTAGTAGAGTCTTGTACATGGGTATGTTGCATGCCACATTTGTGTATAAGAAGCTATGAGATGTTTTTGAAATAGTTCCCTTTCTTCAGTATTCATGTCGTGCTAGTAAGCATAATTTCAAGTTAGTCTCAGTCTAATCCGCTCTTCTCTTATTTTTGAAAAATGCCTCCAAAGAGAAGAAATCAGCCAGCTCCTCAGCCCGAAGATCCTTTGGGCGAACATGTTTCTCAGGACCATATTTACCGCTCTTGCTCAGTCTATAGTTGCCTGCAATTAACGACCAGCAGTTGTTCTGACCAACCCAGTGGACAATTGAGCAGCAGTTACGATTCGGAACTTCACCCGGATGAACCCTCCGTCCTTCTTTGGGTCTAAGCTAGACGAGGATACTCAGGAATTCATTGACCAAGTACAGAAGCTCATTGATATCATGGGAGTCACTTTTTCTGAGAGTGCCGAGTTAGCCGCATACCAATTGCAGGATGTCGCTGATGATAGGCGAATTTACACGCCTAAAGTACTATGTTTTACCCATATTTTAGCTAAGTTTTGAGGACAAAATATATAATTCATACACTTTTAGTCCTTTTTCCTGTAATTGAGCTAACAAACGTGATTACCAAGTTTTCAGGTATAAATGATGCAGATTTCAGCATTTTATGGATAACTTGACGCCAAAGGAAGCTTCATGAAAGAAGGAAGGGAAAGCTTGGACGCCAAGGACCAAAAGTGACGCATGGAAAATCTGTCTCGGGCAAAAACAGCAATTCTAAAGAATTTGGGGACTAGCAGTAACTTATTAGGATTTAGGATAATGATGCAGTAACCTAGTAGGATTGGGTTAAGTAATGCATTATCTTAGTAGGAATAGGATATGGGTGTTATAAATACCCTATTTTGCTAGAGATTTTTATCATTCAATTCTACTTCTAATTCATTCCTCTACTATCCGAACAATTTTAATCTTTTCAACACTTTCAATTCTTATTCTCTTCATCTCTTCAATTCTTAATTTCCACAACGAGAGAAAAACTATTCTAAAAGGAATTCACGCCTAAAGCCATACCACACCATACTACACATAAGATCCTTATTGTGGTATAATGATAATGTCTATTGTGATTTCCATCGCACTCATGAGTAGCTAAACTTCTCTATTGGGGTTATGGAAGCCGTATGAGATACTATCTATTGCTATGAGTTTGTGAATTCGCGACACGTATGCTGCTTATATCATTATTTTCTTCATCTTAATGCAAATTCTTATGGTTGCAAACGCATAGAATACGCCAGTATAGCATTAACTTGTTCGAAAGAAAAGTTATATTTCTGGAAAAGAGATAATGTCAAGCTAATAGGGCACTAACCCCTGTTAAAAAGTTAGTTCCGTAACTGGATTAACCTCTTGGAGAATTTGTACCGCTAGATACGCTTTAAGCTCGAAAGAGTTAAAGTGAAATAGTCCTTGTTAGGTCGAAAGACGCTTGGATTTACCATAGAATACAATTCTCTATAAGCACATGCATGTCTGAATTCCGCATAACTCATAGTCAATAGAGACGTATAACTCATAAGGTGGACATAACCCCAACTCTAAATTCTCATTGGTTAAACATCTTAATAAACACTCTTTCCGTTTACTTTGCTATTTCTGTTTATACTTTACTATTTTGTTTACATTATTTGCACATTACAATCCCCCCTTTTTTACGAGACTTGCACCAAAAGTCTAATAATCTTTGCTTACTTATTGACCGGCTATTCCCTGTGGGATCGATACCCAACCCAGTTGGGTTATATATTTGACAACAACCACTTTACACTCTTACAAGAGCTGTAGATTGAGCTTTATCAAAAATTGGCGCCGTTGCCGGGGAATACGGTTGTCTACTAAGTTTGTGATAGTTACTAGACCCTTTGGTCAAAGATTCTCGTACTTTACTTTTAGTTTTTGTTTTCCTTTTCTGCAGGTTTTTATCCAGTGCATGCCCCATACTCGAAGTTCTGGTCAACCATTATTACCTTTCAATCCTGAACCATATCGTATTGGCAGAATGGAGGCTTAACAGGAAATTGATAGAAGGGCTGCTCAACAGGAACATGCTAGACTAGCTGCTCTGGCTGCCGCTCAAGTGCATCAATAGAATATTGATAATCCTGGGCAAGCAACAAATCCTGACGATGAGGATCTAGGTGATGATGAGTTACTAAACCCGAGGCGTGATGCTGAAGTAGCGACACCAGCCAACAGAAGAGATCATCAAGCAAGATTTCGGCCTGAACGCTGAGATGTGCAAATACCGTTTAATGATAATGATGATGATCTCAATGGAGCTGGTGCAAGAGGAGCCATTATTCCTCCACCATTGGCGCCCGGAGCCAAGTTCAACATCACGAGCACCATGATTAAGTGTTTGCAACTCAAGGGATTATTTGGTCGACTAGCAGGCGATGATCCGAATATGCATCTGATCAACTTTATTTCTACATGCAAGTCATTCGACAATCCTGGCGTTGGACAGAATACAATTCAGTTGTGCCTATTCCCATTGTCTATATCTGGGAAGGCAACTCTATGGTTGAACGGGCTTTCTCCTGATTCTATCACTAATTGGAGGCAGTTGAAAGACGTTTTCCTAGAAAGATTTTTTCCGCCATACAAGAGAGCACAATTGAGAGATGAAATCAGCAACTTTCGGCAGCTTCCAACCGAAGCTCTCCACAAAACATGGGAGAGGTTCAAAGCGAAGCTTATGAGGTGCCCAAACCATCATATGACCAATGTTCACTTGATGGAGATACTATATAGATCCTTGAATTCAGTAACTAAACCTGTGGTGGATAATGCGGCTGGAGGATCATTTATGGACCTCACCTTTGTTCAAGCAAGTTATATGCTAGACCGGATGATGAAGCAAAGTAGGGCGTGGCATACCAGAGATTCTGAGGTAGCAAGCCCCACTTTTTCTATAGGCATGACTACAGAACAAAAGAGAAGAGAAGAAGAACGTGATCAAGATTTGGGCACATGAAAACACAAGTGGATCTTCTTACAAAGCATATACTATCAGGGAAGACCGAAAAAGTCAAAGCAGTTGCATCAAAAGGAAGAGAGGAATCCAATTCTGAGGAAGAAGCCAACTACGTGAACTATTATGGGGGTTTCCGAGGCAATGCCCAAGGAAACCAAGGTCGGAACTATTATGATAATTCTGGAAACAAGGACCGGGATCAAGGTAGTTGGAAGAACAAGACTGACAGGAGTGGCGTGTATATTCCTCTAGGACGACGAGAGGCCACTGTATCAGGAAATATGTCAATGAAAGATATGATGGCTAAGCTGTTGAAAGGAGTGGAAGCAACCAGCACGGGCGTAACTGAGGTAATAAATGACTTGGCCTCAATGAAGCAATTGGTTGACTCACATTCCACTTCAATAAGACAGCTGGAACAACAATTGAGTCAAATTTCAGCCACATTAAATCAAAGAAAAGCTGGCACCCTACCGAGCGACACAGTGCAAAACCCAAGAAACGATGGAACATGCATGGCTGTTACTACCAGAAGTGGTAAGGTGCACAAAATTCATCCCTAAGCAAGCAAATGGCCAAAGATATCGTAGGAGATGACGCCGTCGAAACTAATGACGACGTTCATGACGTCAGTCCTCGACGTCCTCAACCCGAAAAGATTACCAATCCAAAGAAAGAGGAAAAGAAAGTCATGGAGAAAACTATTCCCCTTTCACCACCACCTTTTCCTCAAAGATTAAAGAAGAGAGCGGATGATACAAGGTTCAATAAATTCATGACGATGTTGAAATAGCTGACCATTAATGTTCCATTGGTTGAGGCGCTGGAACAAATGCCTGGGTATGCCAAATTCATGAAGGAACTTTTAACAAAGAAGCGGACAGTAAGCTATGAACCGACAGATAATATTCATCATTGCAGTGCAATTACCACAAGGTCCTTCGTACAGAAAAAGGCAGACCCTGGTGCTTCCACTATTCCGTGC
Source organism: Capsicum baccatum var. pendulum (assembly GCA_030864225.1). NCBI lineage: Eukaryota > Viridiplantae > Streptophyta > Magnoliopsida > Solanales > Solanaceae > Capsicum > Capsicum baccatum. The sequence continues at coordinate 228,826,559 of CM061556.1, forward strand.
ACGGTTGGATCTATGAATTTTGCTAAGGCATTGTGCGATTTGGGAGCAAGCATCAATTTGATGCCACTATTCGTCTATAGAAAGTTGGGGTTGGGCGACCCTACACCAATCAATTTGCGGCTTGTGATGGCAGATAGGTCGATAAAACGACCTGTGGGTATCTTGAATGATATGTTGGTGAAGGTTTCTACCTTCATCTTTCCTGCAGACTTTGTTATTTTGGATTGCGAGGTGGATTCTAAAGTTCCCATAATCTTGGGATGCCCTTTCCTCGCAACTGGAAGTGTGCTTATTGACATGAGAGCTAATGAGATTTTATTTCGGTTGAATGACAAAGTGGTCCATTTTGATGTATGCAAACCAATGAAGCAACCTAAAGATATAGATGTGTTCTTTGTAGCTGACGTTAATTATAAGGATGACAAAGAATTATCTGTAGAGAAGCAGCTTACTGTTGAGTCACTATCTGAGGTGCTTTCGAATTGTGAGCATGAGGATGTTGAAGAATATGATGAAACCGTTTGTGCTCTAACAGGAATAAAGTCCTATTCTCATGCCCCTAAGAAGCTGGACCCTGATCTTAAGAATCGACCCTCACCAACAGTGAAGAATTCCATTGAAGATCCCCCAGTGCTTGAATCGAAAGAGCTCCCCAATTATCTAAGGTATGCATTCTTGGGTAGTGGACATACACTTTCTGTGAGTGTGGCAGATGATTTAAGTGAACAGCACGTAGAGGCTCTCATCTCTGCTCTGAAGAGATACAAGAGAGCTATGGGTTGGACTATTGATGATACAATTGGTATCCCGCCTGGGATATGTATGCACAAGGGTCATCTCGAAGAAGATTGCATGCCTACAAGTAAGCCTCATCGTCTTCTGAATCCATTCAGAAAACGATCCACCATCTATCTCAATGAAGTCTAAGTAATCAAGATAGCTATGTCGTGCCGCGACAATAAATAAAGCGCTTGGATGGGAGGCAACCCATCGTTTTTAATTGTTTTTGTTGTTCTTGTTTTCCTAGGATTTTGTCGATCCACGACCAAAACTAAGGCGCTTGATGGGAGGCAACCCATCGTTCTAATCGTTTTTGTTGTTTTTTAGTGAATGTAGCTACACGAGAAGTAAAGGAGGAGATTGGTTTCAAATTATGATTTGGAAATTGTGTACGTTAAAGGTGGTAAGTTAAGAATGAAGAAGCAAAAAGCTATGGGTGAGGCATCGCTTATGAAAATATAGGCAACGAACAAGGCAAGGCCTATGTAAAACTAGGCCACGAACAAGGCAAGGCCTATGATATGGCATAAGCTCTCGGATTCTAGAGTGCCATAGCATAGGCGCCGCCTATGCCTAAGAGTGCCATAGCATAGGCGCCGCCTATGACAAAGCCTTTTGTCTCTGAATCTCATATGCCATGGCATAGGCGCCGCTTATGCTCAACTAGGCTTTACAAAAGGCGCCGCCTATGCCAAGCATAGGCAAAGAATTAGGCGCCGCCTATGGTCACTTTTGGTCTCCAAATCCGATTCTAAATGGGTCAAAACCCAACCCAAGCTTGCCCTATAAATAAGAAACTTAGTCTTAGACCAAAAACACATTGCAAATCCAACCTAAGCGCCACCTACCTCTCCAAATCCTCTCAAAAATTTTCCTTTTGCTCTTTTAACTTTCCAAGAAAATCTTCCAAGGCCATCAACCAAGTAAGTACTTCTTTGTTCTTATTTTATGTTCCGTAAGTACTACACTACTACGCCTATTATGAATTGTTACATCTTGAAGTAGTATTGGTAAGTTGAATTTGACTAATTTGTTGTGATACAACTAAGTGAGGGAAAGAATACGTAAGAATGATCTTGACTTGTTTCCAACTTGTATTTGATTTTGATACACCGTCATACTTTTGCGAAATCGACATGGTCAAGATAATTGCATAATCGTGAAACTTGAAAGCTTACATGTTGAAATGACTTGTTCATTGAGATGAAAATCAAGGGTGACTACAAACATGTGATGTTGTGATTATTTCTATGCCATAAATTGATACGATATCTATGTTGTAGTTTTATTCGAAAGATGCATTAGTCCAAACACGAAAGCATTGTCAAGATTGCATAACATTAAACAGACATGAAAGTATGACTGTGCTGAACATATTGTTGGAACATATCACCTAAATGTATGTTGATGAAGTCTGAGTAATCGACATCATTCACTTAATTAGTTTGTGTCAACAAATTAAGTGTGGGGTGGTGCCACTATTATCTGTTTGTCGATTGAATCTTCCGAGATGAAGCTAACATGACTTTATTGAGATCTCAGGTAGAATGCCACAAGGAAAAGAAAAAGCGTCCACCACACAGAAACGTAAGAAAAGAGGAAGAAAAGAGCAAGTTGAATCCTCCATGCTGCAAATACCTCGACGCACTCTTGGAATCAAGTTGGGTAATTATAAGGAACTTCTAAGGATGACAACTCTAATGATGATTCCAACGCAGGGGGTATGACCCCAGACATAGAGGAGGAGTCCGACTAACCAGGTTCTTCTTATTTATTTTCCACTGAGGGCAGTGTGTCCCGTCTAAGTGTGGGGTGCTGGTAATTGTATGCTATACTCCTTTATCTGCATTTGCTTATTTATGTGTGTTTTGCTTATTTATGTTTGTTTGTTTTAATTTTTTTAGGAAATTTTTTTTGTTACAAACTTTGCATAAAATTGTTCTGATAGGCAGCATGGTATTATGACAAGAGTCTGTGATAAAATCATTACTATTGAGATGTTTAGGCTCTAATTGTGACTCACTATGTGATAATTGTGTGGTTCAGTTCCTTCATCAGTTGGATCCAAAGTCTATACTACTCCCAATAAAGTCAACCATGTGCCTTGTGTGTGTGAGGCAATAGTATATTCTATCTTGGTGACTGATGCTAGAACTTGCCTGGTGTGTGTGTAAAGCGAAATAAAGAGTATAAGTTTAGGAGATGATTTAGGCATTTCTTTGGCAACCTGTGATTGTTTACCTTCGTTTTACCTACCCATGGACAGTATCCTAGTCAACCCCTTTTGAGCCTTTAGCCTATTTTCTTTGACAGCCTCATATGTAAGCCTAATCCAATTTTTTTTCAAGATCATAATTTGATCCAAATTCTTAAGTGCTTTAAATTGTAAATTCATGTGACAAAATAAGAGGAAATTGGGTAAGAGTGATACCTTAGAGTGTATTGGTACTTGAAATTGTTACGAAAAAGAGTGGTTATCATAGAGGTGTGTTATAAAAAAAAAGAAATAGAAAAACAAAAAGATAAATTCTGTTCAAAATTGAATAACAAAAGAGGTGCGAAGGGGTGGTAGATTAAAATAAAGTAGAAAGGTTGTTTGAAAGAAAGTGTTAATGGCATAATTTGATGTATTAAAGCGCTTAGGAACATAGTCACTATTTCTGGCCAAAATAGTCCTACCCGTCCCTTAGCCTACATTACAACCAGCAAAAGACCTATTTGATCCTAAGCTTAGCATTCTGATATTTAGTGGAGCATTACACGAAGGGCAAGCCTATGGTCATCAGTTGCAACATATGAATTCTTTGTGAGAGTGAGAGCAAGGATAATCTTATACCCATGTTCGAAATATATACAATACTTGTGAGTGATTATGGGTTATATTTTGTGAGACACACATGGTTGATGAGTTTTGGGTAGTTGTGTATGATTCTTTGTACCTTAACCTTTGAATACGAACTAACCATCATCACGAGTCTATATTAGAGGTTAAAATTGTTTCTAGTAATGATCAGAAAACTACTCTTTCTTAATGATTGTTATGCCTATCTTGATGACTATTTTGCGTTGTTACTGTGAAACCCTAAGTAAATGTTTAGAAGGACATGATATTTTGTTCGAGGACGAACAAAGCTTTAAGTGTGGGGTGTTGATGATAGGCGAATTTACACGCCTAAAGTACTATATTTTACCCATATTTTAGCTAAGTTTTGAGGACAAAATATATAATTCATGCACTTTTAGTCCTTTTTCCTGCAATTCAGCTAACAAACGTGATTAGCAAGTTTTCAGGTATAAATGATGCAGATTTCAGCATTTTATGGATAACTTGACGCCAAAGGAAGCTTCACGAAAGAAGGAAGGGAAAGCTTGGATGCCAAGGACTAAAAGTGACGCATGGAAAATCTGTCCTGGGCAAAAACAGCAATTCTAAAGACTTTGAGGACTAGCAGTAACTTATTAGGATTAGGATAATGATGCAGTAACCTAGTAGGATTGGGTTAAGTAATGCATTAGCTTAGTAGGAATAGGATATGGGTGTTATAAATACCCTATTTTGCTAGAGATTTTTATCAGTCAATTCTACTTCTAATTCATTCCTCTACTATCCGAACAATTTTAATCTTTTCAACACTTTCAATTCTTATTCTCTTCATCTATTCAATTCTTAATTTCCACAACGAGAGAAAAACTATTCTAAAAGGAATTCACGCCTAAAGCCATACCACACCATACTACACGTAAGATCCTTATTGTGGTATAATAATAATGTCTATTGTGATTTCCATCGCACTCATGAGTAGCTAAACTTCTCTGTTGGTGTTATGGAAGCCGTATGAGATACTATCTATTGCTATGAGTTTGTGAATTCGCGACACGTATGTTGCTTATATCATTATTCTCTTCATCTTAATGCAAATTCTTGTGGTTGCAAACGCATAGAATACGCCAGTATAGCATTAACTTGTTCGAAAGAAAAGTTATATGTCTGGAAAAAAGATAATGTCAAGGTAATAGGGCACCAACCCCTATTAAAAAGTTAGTGTCGTAACTGGATTAACCTCTTGGAGAATTTGTACTGCTAGATACGCTTTAAGCTCGAAAGAGTTAAAGTGAAATAGTCCTTGTTAGGTCGAAAGACGCTTGGATTTACCATAGAATACAATTCTCTATAAGCACTGCATGTCTGTATTTCGCATAACTCATAGCCAATAGAGACGTATAACTCATAAGGTGGACATAACCCCAACTCTAAATTCTCATTGGTTAAACATCTTACCAAACACTCTTTCTATTTACTTTGCTATTTTTGTTTTTACTTACTATTTTGTTTACATTATTTGCACATTACAATCCCCCCTTTTTTACGAGACTTGCACCAAAAGTCTAATAATCTTTGCTTATTTATTGACCGACTATTCCCTGTGGGATCGATACCCAACCCAGTTGGGTTATATATTTGACAACGACCACTTTACACTTTCACAAGAGTTGTAGATTGAGCGTTATCAGTCGCTCACACTTGGTATACGCAGTGGTTAGCAGAAAGGTTAGAGGATCCAAGTCCTGTTGAGTGGGAAGAATTTGTCACGGCTTTCTTACACAGATTCTTTCCCCAAGAGCTGAGAGAGGCCAAAGTTCTTGAGTTCATCAATATCTGGAAGGGAAATATGATAGTTAGAGAGTATTCTCTTAGATTTACTCAGCTAGCTAGATGTGCCCCTCCTGTGGTTGTAGACAATAAGGCTAAGATGAGCAAGTTTGTATCAGGGGTGAATAATAGCGTGGTAAATGAGTGTAGGTCTGCATGCTGAATAGTGATATGACTTTAGCAAGGCTTATGACCCATTCTCAAAAGATAGAGGAGCAGAAGGTTAAGACTAGAGAGAGGCAGAACAATAGAGCAAGAGCAGGCAGTTTCAATTTTTCTCAACCCAAATCAGAGGGAGGAAATCGTTCACAGTTTCATCCTATGTCAGTAGTTCCAGCCCCTTCCTCCGCTAGTGCCCAGTGCCAAAGTTCAGGGATGGCAATAGAGATAGAGCACCAGGCTCTAAATCTCAAGGCAGTGTTAGCTATGCCCGAACAAACCCCCTTTGTCAGACTTGTGGTAAGAACTACAAGGGTATTTGCAGAGCCGGTAGTGATGTCTGTTTTGGTTGTCGTAAGCTAGGCCATAGGATTAGGGAGTGTCCTCATCCAGTCCCTTAGGGTCAGCAGAATCATTCCACAACTCAGTCTGATCGCTCGAACCTATAGGGTTCCACTTCCAGTGCTACTAGTAGGCAACGCCCAAACAGACTCTATGCTCTTCAGACCCGACAGGATCAGGAAAATTCTCCTGATGTCGTTACTAGTACGTTACATATTTTCCATGTTCATGTTTATGCTTTGCTAGACCCAGGTGCATTCTTATCTTTTGTCACTCCGTACATAGCAGGCAATTTTGGAATCAATCCTAAAATTTTAGCAGAGCCCTTTTCAGTCTCTACCCCAGTGGATAAAACCATCATACCTCGGCGGGTATATAGGAACTACCCAGTTATGATATTTCAGAAATTCACGTTAGTAGATTTAGTTGAGTTAGAGATGACTAATTTTGATGTCATTCTCGGTATAGATTGGCTCTATTCCTACTATGCCATAGTCAACTGCAGAAACAGATTAGTTTAGTTTTAGTTCCCAAATGAGCCCGTCCTAGAGTGGAAGGGTAGCACTTCATCTTTCAGGGGTCAGCTTGATTTCTACCTTCGGGTAAGGAAAATAATTTCTAAGGGGGGTGTGTATCATCTCGCGCATGTTAAGGATTCCAATTCTGAATCTCCCAATCTCAAATCAGTCCCAGTGGTTAATGCATATTCAGAGATCTTTCCCGAAGATCTTCTAGGCATTCCTCCCTAAAGGGAAATAGACTTCGGCATAGACCTTCTCCCAGATAATCAGCCTATTTCTATCCCGCCATATAGAATGGCACCAGTAGAACTCAAAGAACTAAAAGATCAATTGAAGCATCTCTTAGATAAGGGATTCAATAGGCCCAGTATATCCCTATAGGGTGCGCCTGTCTTATTTGTGTGCAAGAAAGACAGTTCTCTCAGAATGTTTATTGATTACCGTCAGCTCAACAAAGTCACAATCAAGAATAAGTATCCGCTGCCTAGGATAGATGACTTGTTTGACCAACTTCAGGGTGCCAGTTATTTCTCCAAGATTGACCTTAGATCAGGCTATCATCATCTCAGAGTTAGAGAATGTGACATTTCGAAGACAGTTTTTCATACTCTGTATGGTCACTTTGAATTTCTAGTTATGTCCTTTGGTCTTACCAATGCCCCTGCAGCTTTTATGGACTTGATAAACTGGGTGTTCAAGCAGTACTTGGACATATTCGTCATAGTCTTCGTAGATGATATTCTGGTCTATTCTCGTACGGAGCGTGATCATTCAGACAATCTCATAATTGTTCTTCAGACTCTTAGGGATCACCAGTTATTCGCCTAGTTCAGTAAGTGCGAATTTTGGCTAAGATCAGTATCATTCCTTAGACACATTATTTTTGGTGATGGCATTAGAGTAGATCCTTAGAAAACTGAAGCGGTAAAAAACTGGCCTCGCCCTGTCTCTTCATCAGATATCAGGAGTTTCTTGGGTTTGGCTGGATATTACCGATGGTTTGTCGATGGATTTTATTTTATTGCATCTCAGATGTGCAAATTGAGTAAGAAGAAGGTCAAGTTTCAGTGGTCAGAACCTTGCGAGAAAAGTTTTCAGGAGTTGATGACTCGACTCACCTCAGCTCTAGTTTTAGCGCTTCCCGATGGTTTCGATGGATTCGTAGTATATTGTGATGAATCCAAAGTAGTTTTAGGTTGTCTCCTCATTCATCATGGTAGAGTCATAGCCTACGCCTCCATACAATTAAAGCCCCATGAGAAGAATTATCCTACTCATGATCTTGAGTTAGCAGCAGTTGTCTTTGACTTAAAGATTTGAAGGAATTATCAATACGGTGTTCATGTAGACGTCTTCACAGATCATAAGATCCTTTGGTATGTATTTTCCCAGAAAGATCTCAATCTTTGTCAGAGAAGGTGGTTAGAGCTCTTGAAGAATTATGACATGACTGTCCTTGATCATCCTGGCAAGGCCAATGTAGTAACTGACATACTCGGTAGACTGACCATGAGTAGTGTTTCCCATGTTGAGGATTGTAAGAAGAAATTACCTCAGCAGATTCATCATCTTTCCAAACTAGGTATTTTCTTAGTAAACTATTCAAAGGGTGGTGTATGTGTTCAGAGTAGTTCAGAGTCATCTCTAGTTTTCGAGGTGAAAGAGAAGCAAGACAGGGGGAGATGGTTTTCTTTGTTGTCAGGGTCATCTATGTGTTCCTAGTATAGATGACTTGAGGCAGAAAATTCTTGCAGAAGCGCATGGTGAACAATACTCTATTCATCCAGGGGCCACTAAGATGTACCGTGACTTATGGGAGATCTATTGGTTGAGTGGGATGAAGAGGGATGTTGCAGATTTTGTGGCTAAGTTCTCTATATGTCAGCAGGTTAAGATAGAGCATCAGAAACCTAGTGGTTCCATGCAGGAGTTCATTATTCCTACTTGGAAGTGGGAAGAAGTGAACATGGACTTCATGATGGGTTTGCCTAGAACATTTCATCAGCATGATTCAGTTTGGGTCATTGTGGATAGAATGACCAAGTCAGCTTATTTCCTTCCAATTAATACCTCTTACTCAGCCGAGGATTATGCCAAACTCTATATCAGGGAGTTGGTCAGATTATACGGTGTTCTACTATCTATCATCTCAGACAGAGGTACCCAGTTCACCTCTCACTTCTAGAAAGTATTCCAAAATGGTCTTGGTACCCAAGTTCATCTTAGTACAACATTTCATCCTTAGACAGATGGTCAATAAGAAAGGACCATTCAGCCTCTAGAAGATATGCTAAGGGCGTGTGCAATTTATTTCAAGGGAAGCTAGGGTGACCACTTGTCTTTGATTGAGTTTGCATACAATAACAGCTATCACACCAGTATTCAGATGGCTCCATTCGAAACTCTCTATGGTAGGAGATGTAGGTCTCCGATCGGTTGGTTCGAAGTTAGCGAGACCACAGTCATAGGGCCCAAATTAATATTTGATGTCTTAGAGAAAGTTCAGTTGATCAGAGAAAGACTCTAGGATACTCAGATCCGACAGAAGTCTTATGTGGATGTTCGTAGAAAGGATCTCAAATTTGAGGTTAATGACTATGTCTATCTTAAGATCTCTCCCATGAAGAGAGTGAAGAGATTCGGCAAGAAGGAAAAGCTCCGTTCCCGATATATCGATCCCTTCAGATTCTTAGTTGCTTCGGCAAGGTAGCCTATGATCTCAAATTTCCTTTAGATCCAGCCTCAGTTCATCCATTCTTCCATGTTTCTTTGCTCAAAAAGTGCATAGGTGACCCAACAGTTGTTGCCCCTATTCAGAACGTTGACATTTAGAATAGCCTCTTTTATGAAGAGATTCCAGTAGAAATCCTCGACTATAAAACTCGTAGGCTAAGGAACAAAGAAGTCCCTCTATTCAAGGTTCTTTAGCAAAATCAGTCCATGGAAGGAGCTACTTGGGAAGCAGAAGCAGACATGCGAACCAAGTACCCTCATCTTTTCTCCGTTAATTTAGACTTAGCTTGAGGTAACCATTTTCCTTAAGCTTATTCAGTTGCATGTTCAAAATTCTAGTATAAAATTGGTATCAATTATCCGTGCATAGCTTATCATGCATTCATGAGTTCAGCTTATCAATCATGCATTTGATATGCATGTTCAGCTTACCACATTTTTAATGCCTTGTCACAAATGTCATCAGACTTAGGTAGAAACCATCAATTCCAGCTCCTGTATGACGACAATTTTGATGGCTTACCACATTTTTTATGCCTTGTCACAAATGTCGTCAGCTATTATTTTCAGCAACTATGAATTTATTTCATAAGGTATTTTGGTATTTTCCTATCACTTTCCATGACTTATAACCCTCAAGGAATGTTTTATCTTCCATTCTCTTTAGTTAAAACATCTCAAAAAGCTCTCTCATACACTTTCAACCATAAGATTAAGGTTTTCTCTCAAGATCATCTCCTCAGGAACAAGAACATTCTTCCCCAAAGGGGTTAAACGCTAGTCAAGAAAAAATCAAGGTCAAGCCTAAGGATTTCTTCAGGAACCTTCGGAAACATTATATCTCTTTCAAGTTCAAGCTTTAAAGTATGCGTAGTGTTCATCTATGGATTCAATTCATTCATAGAATTCAATAATCATGCTTTTAAATATTACTTTGTAAACTTTTGTGGTGATATAAGTATGTACACATTGATGATTGTTGTTCAAGTTTCAAGATGATATCTAAGGATGTTTTTCATGGAATATATGTGATTGTTGGTTGAAAATCATGAACTTTTGGTGGGTTGAACTAATGCAAGTATGAAATCCACCTTTGCCTTAAGCAATGCATGTAAGGTGTTTGATAAAATGCCTAGGATGTTAGAAGTTCATATTTACATGATTTCATGATATCTAAATGACAAGTCCATGTTAGCGATACACTTCACTATAAATGCCCATGCTATTTATGTATTCTTACGGTGATGGCATGAAGTATGTATGATGATGGAAATATGAATTTTGCGTGCAAATTTTATCCATTCTTTCCCTACCATGTTTGAGGTGTTGATTAAATACATGAAGTATACTATCCCCTACTTAAGATATAGCAAATTGTGGACTCCAATCTTGTCATCAAGTCATGTCATGTGTGTCAGTTTTCTTCTATCGAGTCCTGGGGTATTCGTACCTGAAAAACATAGTTGTGTGCCTAGAGCCATGTTATATTGTCACGATAATCTCAGTCAAGCTATAATCGATAGAACTCAGTCAGTCATGTGACTCAGGAAACCTCAGAAATCTCATTATCCCAGTTAACTCTCAGATAATAGTACTACTCCGTCAGTCAATGGAAGTTAGCTAATCTGTCCATGTATATTCAGTTGAATGATGTTTAGTCTCTTCAAATGGGAGTAAGAGTTATCACCGAGTGAACCCAAGGATGGGAACTGACATATATATGAGCGTGTGATTCTTAGAAGTCATCCTTGCATTCCAAAACTATGTAGCCAACATAGGTTAAGACATCGCAGCCTGTTATATGAGGGTAGATGTGGTGGCTTAACCTGTTATATGAGTGTTCCCACCATTCTCACTAGAGTTACCTGTTATATGAGGGTTTCTCACATATTGTCCTTACTAGTAGCGTGGTATTGACACCCTTCCAGTTAGGGCAGAGATTGGACCCCATCTTAGCCATAATGGAACATATAGGGCATGTCGGTTAAATAACTACCTCCCACAGTTTCAGTATCAGTCTCAGCAAAAAAACTTAGACAGTTCTTCAGATATCAGTATACCAGGACTGTTAGATACGGTCAAATTCAGTTATAGCATGGAACTTAGAGAGTTTAACCAGATTCAGGGTTGTCAGATACAGTCGTCCATATTATCAGAACTATGGTTTCAGCCATGTATTAGCATACAGATCTAGCCATCACGTACTCACGATCTTAGTTACTATATATGTATGTTTGTACTCTTACGTTCATATCAGTCAGTCAGTAGTATTATTCATGCATGTAAACCCTTTGCATTAGCCTAACTCACTCATACACTCAGTACTCCAGCTGTACTGACGCATTTTTGCTATGGTGATTTCTTTTCATGTTACACCATAGGTTCAGAGCCACGAGTCCCAGACCAGCAGTAGCAGTCGCATTCAGAATACAGAGTTGAAGTGAGTCCTCTTCATTCAAGGAAGACATTATTTGATTTATTCATTTATTTATTTAGTTTAGTTTTACGGAGTTAGTTGGAGACATTTTCCTTCAACTCCTTATTTCAGACAGTACTTAGAGGCTTTCGGATTTACGCTCTGATTTAGCTTTCAGATCCAGTTTTCAGTTGTTTGGCGTATTTTTCGCCCATATGGATGTTATATTATTTTAGTTGAACCTTATGGCCTATTATGCTTTTTTTCCGTATTATTATGTCATGAATTGCAGTATATAGGTACAGATATCTGTCATGGGTTAACTTGTGGTCCCTCGAGGTCATAAGCACCATGTAGCATTCTGGTTCAAAAAATTGGGGTGTTACATGATGAGAATCTAAGATGTAGTACACATCAAAGAATTTCAACTTCGTTAGGATCAAATTTTGTAACAGTTCTCTTAAAAAATGAGCCTCAAATATTTAAAGAACCGATAGCATCTTCAGACTCATTCCTTTGGAAAGAGGTGGTCAATAGTGAGATTAATTCAATCTTAAGCAACCATACGTGGAAGTTGGTTGATCTTCCTCTAGGGAAAAAACCTTTAGGTTCTAAATGAATCTTCAAAAGGAAAATGAAAGCGGATGGTACTATTGACAAATACAAGGCAAGACTAGTAGTAAAAGCTTCAAATAGAAAGAAGGCCTTGATTACTTTGATACATACTTGCCTGTAACGAGGATAACGTTAATTCGGATGTTAATTACCTTGGCGGCAGTATATGGTCTTAAAATACATCAAATGGATGTGAAAACAACATTTCTAAATGGAGAATTTGAGGAAGAAATTTACATGGAATAGCCTGAGGGTTTTGTTGTGCCAGGAAAAGAAAATAAGGTGTCTAAACTTGTTTAGTCACTTTATGGGCTAAAAAAGCACCTAAACAATAGCATGCGAAGTTTTACCAAACCATGTTGGAAAACGGGTTCATGATAAATGGATGTTATAAATGTGTTTACATTAAAGACACTTCAAATCACCAAGTCATTGTTTAGTTGTATGTGGGTGATACGTTGATCATCAGTAGAGACATTTCTGACATAAATGCTATGAAGTAAATGCTCGAGAGCAAGTTTGATATGAAAGACCTTGGAGTTGCATTTATGATCTTAGGAATAAAAATCCATAGAACTTCACATGGGTTGGCATTTTCACAGTCTCATTACATTAAAAAGGTACTTGATAAATTCAAGTATTTGGAATTTGGTATTGCCAAGACTACATTGGACGTGAGCTTCACACTTCAAAAGAATAAAGGTTAAAGTGACTCACAGTTGGAATACACAAGAGTGTTGGGATGTTTAATGTATATCATGAATTGTACACAATCAGACATAGCATATGGTATTAGTAAGTTGAGTCGATACACAAGTAATCCTTATAAATTTCATTGAATGGCAATGTAAAGAGTTTTAGGGTATCTTAAATACACTCAAGACTTTGCTTTGCATTATAATAAATATCCTGCGGTACTTGAAGGATATAGTGATGCAAATTGGATCACTGGATCAAATGAAGTAAAATCCATTAGTGTATATGTATTTACTATAGGTGGAGGAACGGTCTCTTGAAAATCATCCAAACAGACATTTATCGCATTAGATGCAATCATATTGACTAAGTGCATCTGATGCATGTTCACTACGAAAAGTTCAAAGGAAAACCTACTTATCCAGATACAATCAGTCTTTGCTTGATGATCACATACTTGACTGTAAAGTTTTACGAAAAAGTAGTCATTCCTTATTTATGTGTGGGATTGTTGGGTTCAAGATTAAAGTATGAATGGAAAATGAAGGGAACCAAGTGGAGGGAAAAATTGAGATAACACTCTAAAGAGAAAGTGTACTCAAAATGGAAAAGTCTACTAATTGTCCCACATTGGTGAGAAAAGGAAACTTTCAAGTGTTTATATTAAGGAACGCTTACTCCACATGGTAAGTGAGGCAAGAACCAAGAGGTGTCTCACACCGTCGCCATCGTCGCTCGCTCGGCTTCATCTTCGGCTTCGTCTTTGGCTTTGGATTCAGATTCAGATCGGATTTAGATTTGGATTTGAAAAATGATCGATCGATAAGATCTATATTTTTGGACAATATTTTTTTGAACAGTCCAAAAAAAAGAAAGGAAAAAATGCAACCAGTTCATGTCAAAGAGACATAACTCTTATGTTGCGGTTGCTCAAAGAGACACAAATCTTTGAGTAAAAGATACATTATTTTGGAAAAAGGTATGACTGTTTGGATGGTTGTGGTTGTTCGGAAAAGACACACACTTTCTGATGAACAGACATGATGGAAAGTGGAAGGAGCCAAGAGAAGGAAAAAATTAAGATAACACTCAAAATGAAAAGTGTACTCAAATAAGAAAGTATACGAATTCTCCCATATTGGTGGGAGAAGGAAACTTTCAAGTGTTTATATTAAGGAACACTTAACCCACATGGTAAGTGAGGCAAGAACCAAGAGGTGCCATGCGCCTTCGTTATCGTCGCTCGCTCGGCTCGGCTTTGGCTTTAGATTTAAATTTGGAAAATGATTGATTGATAATATCGATCTTTTTGGACAAAATTTATTTGAATTTTCCAAAAATGAACACAGTTTATGTTGCGGCTGCTCGAAGAGACACAACTCTTATGTAAAAGATACACTATTTCGGAAAAAGGTATGACTGTTTCGATGGTTGTGGTTGTTCAAAAAAGACACACACTTTCTGATGAACAGACATGACTATTCAGAAAGGATACACCTTTCCGGTGAACCATTGGGCACCTAATGGCTATATAAAACTACATTTTTCCATAGGTATGGACAAAAAAATTTTCCTGCATTAAAACAATTCTTGCTTTCTAAAATACTTTATGTGATCATCTAATCATTGAGTGAGTTCGAAGAGAATTTGATTATTTGAGGTACCACTACAGTCGTATTGTTAGGCCATTTTATCCTAGGAGGAAAATTTCGCAAACTTGGGTACTTGGGGGGAATTATTTCCTTAAGGACACTCCATGAAATCGGGGGACTTGGAATATTTTTTGTTTCATCTAATTTTTTGAAAAATACACTTCTTTGAAAGGTCATTTTGATCATGTGTTGAAGGTGTTGAATAACTTCATAAGTGTTCTTGTTTTATACTTGAACTTGTGTTGAAGCTATTATGCCTAAAAGCAGATTCTTGTGTACCTATAAAAAAACATAATATAAATATATAAAAACTCTATTCAAGAATATAATTTTGAGTTGGCTAAGTAATTTACATTTCCACTATTTTTCTACTCTGCTTTTGGTGCAGGGGTTTTCCTATTTGGCTAAAATATGTGCTGGGAATGGAATTTAGAGCAGATAACCAGCATTTTAAAGTTTGATTCAAATTCTGGAACTCGTCAAAACCAACTCTAACTGGATTTTATCTATTTTCTTTCTGTTATGTTTACTGGATTTGACTATGATGAAGGTGGCCATACAAGGATTTGATGAGAAAATTATCAACGTGATGAAATCAGAGAATTTTTTTGAACCTCAAGGAAGACCAATTAATATGACCCAAGTTTGAAAATATTCTTTTTTGGGGGGGTTTCTCATCCAGTGTCTGGTACCCACATTAGAACTCGACTAATTCGGATTCACGCCAGGTAGGACCCCATTCAGGGGTAGTGCTCCCAACAGAGTTTTATCCATGCCCAAAGTCGAACCCTCGACCTCTGGTTAAGGGTGGAGCAGCCTCCTCCGCTGCACCACAACCCATGTTGGTTTGACAATATTCTTTTGGCTTGTCTTTACTGTCTCTATTGAGCAATATATGTTTTAGTCATGATAGCCATTTACTTAATGGCCTATGTTTTTAGGAGTCTCCTAGTTCTAGAACATATTTTCACGCTACCAGAATATATAAATAACATTTAATACATTATTATTAGAGTTTAAATTTTGTGCACTGTCATTGTATAAAATATTCTACATTATAAGGTAAACTTGACCTGCAACAGGCTACCCAATTTTTACATAAAAATTGAAAAAAAAAATATGTAACCTGTGATAGCAGGTTGTCAAAAGAAGGGGAAGAGGGATTGGAAAACAGCAAGCTAAAATAGTGAAAATGATGCAACTGTAAATTACTACAAAAAAGACTGCAGTCAAGAAGGAGAAGCTAAAACTCTTTGAGTGTTTTCTATTTTTCTGGATGGTTACAAATGTCTAATGTCATCCCCTATTTATACTTGTGTAGGGATGATTCTAGATACTACAAATCTAGAGTGTTCTATGTTCTTCCACAAAAATCTCCCTGAAATATCTAGCACCATCTAATATGTAGATCTTTCTTAAATACACATATCAAATAACTATACTATTCTTTTCTAGATTATTCTACCTAGAATTACCTAGAACATCTAGATATTTATTCAACATGATTATTCTGGAAATTACACTAGACTATTCTAGAGACTTAACTATAAATCTATGATTCCAAAAATTTTACTAGAATATTTTCACACTCCCCCTTAAAGTGATTTTTTGGAAGCTACCTTAAACTTGTCGCAGAAGAACTTAAATTAAGCTTTGAACCACACCTTAGTGAAAATCCTGATAGTTTTTGTGTGACTTCTCTTTCTTCTTCAAATAACCTGTGGCTTCTTTAAAGAAAGATGGTTCCACAAGAGCAAAATTGCATTGCTCATAAGCTTCAGCTAGTGACTTGGTCTTCAAAACAGGAAAATCTGAAGTTAATTCAACATCTGAATTGTGCTCTTTTCTATTAATAGGACTGGAAGAAATATCACCCGTCTGCAAATTTAGAGCTGCAACTGAAGACTCCCATATTGGTTCTTTACAATAATATCTCGATTCCAATCATAGTGTCTAGACTCGTCCACCGTATGATCGCTACTGATAAACACCATCTTCGTACTAATATTATACACTTTGTACCCTTTTACAGTTGTGCTATAGCCCAAGAAAATACAGAGTTATGCCTTGTTGTCCAATTTTCCTTATTTAGCATCTAGACCATAGGCATAGCACACCGAACCAAATACTTTCAACTGTCTCGCAGATGGCTTTATACCCTTCCATGCTTCAAATGGCATCATGTCTTGGAGTGCTCTAGTTGGTAATCTGTTCAACAAATAGAATGCGGTATTGACTGCCTCAACCCAAAAATATTTGGGTATCTGTTTTTCTGCTAGCACACATATCACCATCTCCATCACAGTTCTTTTCTTTCTCAGAAACCCTATTTTGTTCGGGAGTGTAGCTAATAGTGAATTGTTGTTGAATACCACATCTTTACAATAATTTCTGAACTGATGCGAAATATATTCAGTTCCATTATCAGATCTGATATACTTTAACCGGCAGCAACTCTCCCTTTCTACCATAGCCTTGAATTCTTTGAAAATAGAAAACACCTGAACTTTGCTAGTTAAAAATAGACCCATGTCATTCGAGTTAGATCATCTATAAAGAGAATAAAATAATTATTCCCACTCAAAGAAGTCGTCCTCATTGGTCTGCATATATTTGTATGAACCAACTCTAGCTTTTCCTTCGCTCTCCCAAGATTTCCTTTAGGAAAGGATCGTCTATGCAATTTACCAAATTGATATGACTTACAAACATCTCGGCACCTGTTAATTTTGGGTACATCAAGCACCATACCTTTAGATTGCATATACATCAATGAACTAAGATTGTTATGACCAAATCTTTTGTGCCAAAGCCAAATATTGCTCATTTCAACATTGAAAGAGCAACTTTCAGCAAAATAGCATGAAATTGGAAAGGAATTACCAATCATGCTAATTTTAGCTATTTCAAATCCTTTAGGATCATAAATGACACACTTTTTATCCTTAAAATTAAGTGAACAATTATTGTGAAGCAACTCAGCAACACTCAACAAGTTTTGAGTCAAGCTTGGCATATAAAGAACATCATTTATGATTTTCATACCTTCGTCCATAGAAAATTTCACTGTTCCTCTTCCTTGAGCTTGCACCACTGCACCATCTCCAAGCTTCACTTTGGTCCTATCAGACCGTCCAGGCTACCAAATAGATTTTCATCAACCGTCATGTGCCTTGTGCACTCACTATCAACATACTAATTATATCAATCATGTGATGTGTGTGAAGCTATGAATACCTCCTCTTCTATTTTTTCAACTTGGTGATCTTCCGCAAAATTTACTCGTTAGGAAGACTGACCACTTTGAGTTTGCTCTTGTCTGTAAAACTTCTCAATATACCAATACTTCTTGCAGTATCTGCATTAAATGGAAAACCTCTTGGACTTCTGTCAACAATTCTTCTCCAAGTGATTTATCTTTTTACAAATACCACAAGGTGGAAATTTTCTGTGTAGTTATTGTTGTCATTTCTATTCATGGGTGTTTTTTATTTTCTCTGTTTCCTAATTTTCTGTGCCCAGCAACTTCTTTGGTGCTTGGAAATCATGTTTAAAAATCATCGTTGGTATTTGATGATATGTGGCAGATAGAAAATATGGACCAGTTGAATGGGAAATTGGTGCTCGTGGTAAACCTTACGCAAAATGGGCTGCTGAAATGGCTGTGGGTCTAGAAACTGGAGTCCCATGGATCATGTGTAAGCAAGAAGATGCCCCTGATCCTGTCGTAAGCTATTCTCTCACTCTTCTCTTAATCATCTGTATTTATTGACAGTTTTTTGGCCCAATTGGGGTTTCTTCAAATATACTAAGAGCTAATTTTCTTTTCCCAACTACAGATAGATACTTGCAATGGTTTTTACTGTTAAAATTTTAAACCTAATACGCCGTACGAACCTAAAATGTGGACCGAAGTCTGGACTGCCTAGTAAATTCACGAATTCAACTGCATGAGTCAAACAGCTTTATGTTCAGTCGAATTTCTATCGATCTTTCTGTTCTACTATGCTCAGGTATACAAAAATTTGGTGGTCCAATTCCTCATTTCCTTGGCGACCTGCTGAAGATGTGGCATTTGCAGTTTCAAGGTTTATACAGAATAATGGTTCATTCTTCAATGATTACATGGTTAGTTAATGCTTTTATTTTACGAAAATTTATCAGAGTAAGGATTTTATAAATGATAAGAACTATATTTTTTTTCATATATTTAAATTGTCTTGGCTTCAGTATCACGGGGGAACAAATTTGGCCGGACAGCTGCAGGCCGTTTCATTGCCACTAGTGATGATTATGATGCTCCATTGGATGAATATGGTATGAACCTGAAGCACAAATAACCAATTAAAAGAGTTATGTTTTCTCAAATTTTATAATCTGCGCAACCAAAAGGCATGAAAAGTTCTCTAGCAAGCAATAACTATTACATGCTTTTCTTGCTCTATGGTGTGACAGGGCTGCTGAATGAACCAAAATATGGGCACTTGAGAGACTTGCATGAAGCTATAAAGCTCTCTGAACCAGCCTTGGTTTCATCCTATGTAAGTCACTTGGCTCGGAAAAAATCAAGAGGTTAGTGATGTAGACCACTCTAATTTCGTAGTTGAATTTAGCATCTTGATTCCTTCAAAAAACAGATTTATCTGTTGACATCAAAACACAGGCTCATGTGTATAGCTTGAAATCAGGAGGTTGTGCTGCATTTTTGTCTAACTATGGCCCAACTTATTCAGTTAGAGTCACTTTTCAGAAGATGCAATATGACCTGCCTCCATGGTCCATCAGCATTCTTCCTGATTGCAGAACTGCTGTCTACAACACTGCTAGGGTAATGAAACAGGATCATTCTTTGAACCTACAAGAAAACCAGTGCTTTTATCAAATTCAAGTTTTAGTATTGCAGATATTAGGTCTGTAACCTAGAAAACATGATAGTATTATCCAGGCCAGATTAATGTATCCTGAAAGCAGTTGCAATAAATGTATTTGAAAGATATGTGAACATTTGGGACCTAAAGTCTTAACATGCTCTATGAACTGCTGCAGATTAGTTCCCAAACCTCGCAGATGAAGATGACACCTGCTGGTGGTGGATTATCTTGGGAGTCACACACTGAAGAAACTCCCTCTGCTGACGATAGTGATACACTTTCAACCAGTGGGCTATGGGAACAGATAAATGTTACTTCCTCAGACTATTTGTGGTACATTACAAAGTACTACCTTCTTAAATCATGTTCCACTTTCACTTGGTACTTGGATATCGACAATAATCATTATGCGTGCTTCCTCCAGTAAAATTATAGCATCTGATGAAGGATTTCTAAAGAATGAAAAGGGACTTCTTGTCACTTATGTCTGCTAATCATGCCTTGCACGTCTCCATCAATGGCAAACTATCAGGTGCTTGGA
Organism: Capsicum baccatum var. pendulum; assembly: GCA_030864225.1. Taxonomy (NCBI): domain Eukaryota; kingdom Viridiplantae; phylum Streptophyta; class Magnoliopsida; order Solanales; family Solanaceae; genus Capsicum; species Capsicum baccatum. Next base: position 228,846,536 of record CM061556.1, read on the forward strand.
CCCACCGCCTGTTTGATAACTTGGCACAACGGTGCTGTTGATAGATGCATCTATTAAGTCTGCTCTTTTATTCAAAAAAAGTATGTTCTTATCACCATTTGGCTTTTATATTTTTCCATGTGGTAGGATCCGTTTATGGAGAGGATTGGACGACCCAATCTTGACATATAGTGGCAATGTGAAACTAAGAGCTGGTATTAATAAAATTTCTATGCTCAGTGTTGCTGTTGGTTTCCCAGTTAGTTTTCTACATCCTGCATCTCTGTTTTATGGAATTAGAAATTAAAGTTCTACTTCTTACGTTGTTTAAGTCCAATCCAGAATGTTGGCTTGCATTTCGAGACGTGGAATGCTGGAGTTCTTGGTCCAGGCACATTAAGTGGTCTCAATGAGGGGACAAGAGATTTGACAAAACAATGATGGGCCAACAAGGTTCGCTCACTACTTCTATTGCTCTCATTTACCAATAGTTCAGTCTAGATTCCCAAGCCTCGTTTAAGAAGATGACAAGAAGCTTTGCATACGTACTGTTTGAGAGAAATAATGCTAAAGGACCCCCTCCCTCTTCCACAATCTATGTTTTGTTCTGTTCTAGTTTCTGTTCCCCTTGAAAATCAATTGCAACCATGAGGATGAGATTTTTATCCCTTGATATTTATAAAACCTGGTGATTTTCATTTTTGCAGGTTGGTCTGAAAGGTGAAACATTAAGTCTTTGCACCTTAAATGGGAGTTCCTCTGTTAAATGGGTTAAAGATTTGTTGTTGGCTCAAAAGCAGCCCGTGACTTTGTACAAGGTAAGATTACTACTGGTGTACACATAACTGTAAGACAGGATCCTGATAACATAAAAACAAGATGTTTACATGATTTTATCAGTTTTATGATCCTGAAAATCATACTGTAGCACTAATATCTTTTCCAGGCTACATTCGATGCACCTGAAGGAAATGACCCACTGACTTTGGATATAGGATGTATGGGAAAAGGTCAGATATGGATAAATGGCGAAGGCATAGGTCACCAATGGCCTGGATACATAGCACGCGGCATCTGCGGTGAATGCAGTTATGCAGGAATCTACAGTGAGAAGAAGTGTCAGGCCAACTGTGAGCAGCCTTCTCAAAGATGGTAAGGCTCTAAGGGATTTCCACAAGTCCAGTTTTTTCTCTTTTTTATTTCGTGTAGTAGTTCAAGTTTTTGGTGGAAAGTTTCACGTGACAATCTTACTTACTAAGAGCAAAAGTAAAAACCAAAAAGACGAGAGAGACATTTTGTGTCTCATATTCCTTAGGATAAAAGTCAAATATACCGAGAAATGCCTAATATTAGCCTATTTCAAACAAGGTGCTAACAAGAAAAGACAAACACAAGAAGCTTGAAGAGATATGGAACTATAACTTAGCTTGTTGTTTGAAAGAAAATGCAACTATCATTATAAACCTGTTAATTTCAGGTATCATGTCCCACGATCATGGCTGAAACCAAGTGGGAATCTGTTGGTAGTGTTTGAAGAATGGGGAGGTGACCCAGCAGGGGTTTCTTTGGCCAGAAGAGCAACATCCAGAGTTTGTGCTGATATTTTGAAGGTCAGCCAAGACTTAAAAATTGGCATATGGCAACTTCTGGAATATCTAACATTCTGCAACCAAAAGCTCATTTTTGGTGCCCAGCTGGGCTGAAAATCTCAGACATACAGTTCACAAGGTATGGATTACCACAAGGAACTTGTGGAAACTATCATGAAGGTCCTTGCTATGTCCATAAGTTGTATCCTGCATTGGGAAAGGTATTGCCAATTCCTATTTTCGCATTACAAGTATCTAGACTTCATTTTGACCAAGGAATAATGTTTTTCCTGCAGACTGTTGGCTGCTATTTTCAGGCAGTCATTCAAACTTGTGTACTCTAGTTTGTTTCTTAGAAGCATGAGTTTTAACTTTGCATTGATCTCATTCATTTATCATCATTGGCTTATATATAAAGTGTCATTAACCCGTTCATTTGTACTTCCTCTGAATTATACTTTGGGATATCGCTGAACTGCATTGGACAGCAATCTTGTTCAGTAAATGCAGTACCTTAATTCTTTGGAGGAGATCCATGTTCAAATACATCTAAGAAACTAGCTGTAGAAGCTATTTGCAGCTGACAGTGGCAAAGACTTTTACTGGCAACTAATGGAGCAATGCCTAATTCATTTCAGTACAGATATATTCGGATTACAGAGGGCATAGTTTTGTAAATCCTTCCTTCTCCGCAAGCTTTAATATCACAAGTTCCACAAAAGCTGCTAGTCCATTTATCGATTGAAGAAATTGTACAGCATCTTGTATATCATAGGTCACTATGACTTTTAAGTATAACATACAAATTAGTCACTGTGGTTTTTATAAACTGTTTTTGTCTTGAGCCGGTGGTCTATCGGAAACAGATTCTCTACCTAACCGCTGAGGTGGTGGTACGGACTGCGTACTCTTACCCTCCCCAGACCCCACATTTTGGGAATATACTGGATATGTTGTTTTTGTTGTTGTTGTATGTATGCGAATAAAAACCAATTTGTAGGTCACCAGCTGCCCTTCCACCGAATGACTGAAAACCAGGTTGGGAAGAGGAGTACAGCTTCTCGTGAAATAATATAAGTTGTAAGGGCTCCAACTTCCATCTTTCTTTGTAATAGAATTATTGTAGAAAACTATGTCAGCAGGTTTAGCTTATATCTACAGCTGGGAAGCTAAAAAGTGCCAAAACTGGATTACCATTTTATCCCTACACTAAATTAAAAACGTTACAAAACATTTAATTAATTAAATATTAAATAATAATCATATCATATTATACTAATACTAAATATTAAAAGTGGGAAGGTGTTAAGTCAAAAGTAAAGATAAACATATAAACAATGTAGTACAATGAATCAACTTAATGGTAATTAAGTAGCTCGCATAGCTAGACTACAAGATATGCTGCTTAGGCTTGTTCTAAATGTTGATCATGGAAGGTTAGCTCTCATAACAATGTAGAAGAATGTGAAAGGTGTCATGTTTTAAAGTTTTATAGTGTTAATAACCGCTATTTGGGATCACAGGGGTCTATTAGTTAAGACTATATATAGATTTAGTGAAACTACAATTGTTGTACTATTTGATTTATGTTTTAGTTTGACTTGATGAAGTCGTCTCTAATTTTAATTGATTATGGGAGGTGTTACAAGAACAAGAAAAATTATGTATTGACTCTATATCTTTTTCTATTTATATTGCGATGAATAAAGTCTTTAGAAGGACGTGTATGTTGCATTTTTTCCTTCTCTTTTATTTTTGGTTTTCTCTCTTATTAGACTTCTATGATTAAATTTTCTATGAATTTGACAGTCGTAAATTTGTATTTTTTTTGTGTGGGGGTGGGGGGGTGGGGGGGTGGGAGGGGGCTCAGGTTAGCCATTTCTAACATTACTGGAAGTTTGCTATTAAAATATGTATTTGTAATTATTGCATTTTATTTTGATGCATGTTTTCATAGAATTTATATTCTAATAGATCCTTAAAAAATTATAGCACGTGCCCTGAAACTAGTCCTTTTAAAAAGAGCAGTTCGGTGCACTAAAGTTTTCGCTATGCGTGGGTCTCGGGGAAGGGCCGGCCACAATAGCCTATTGCACAAAGTCTCACCTTACATTTTCTGGAAGGGGTTGTTCCACGGCTTGAACCCGTGACCTCCTGGTCACATGACTACAACTTTACATCACTGTGTGCTTGCTTAGTATTTAAAGCCTACAACACGTTCACTTGCTTCACTAAGATGGCTGCCACTATGAACTTCATCTCATAAAGATCATTCATATCTCAAGTTGTTCAATATTTGTTGTTTTCCGGGTAGATAAAAGCATTCACTACAAGGAGATATCAAACAGCTCGAAACTTCAGCTGTGGATACTGGATAATTCAAAGCGATGTCAAATGATGGCATTCAGAGGAAAAACTGTCAATAGTAAGATGTATAAGAAATGCATGGGCAACAAACTTGCACTATGTCACTAAAAATTGGACATCAGCACAGAAGACCTTTATACTGTTGGGTTTATAGTAATGAAAGGGTGTGAACGGAAATGTTAAAACATGCAGGAACGCGTGAACAGTGACTGTTTCGCGTGAACAGTAGCACTGTTTCGCGTGAACAGTGCACTGCTTCACGTACTGACTCGTGAACAGTGACTGTTTTGTGTGAACAGCAGCGCTGTTACGTGAACAGTAGCACTGTTTCATGTGAACAGTGCACTTCTTCACGAACTGCTACAACTCTGTTTCGAACTGATGCAATGTTTCACGAAATGGTGTACTATTTCAGAAAATTACTGCAATGGTTTAAGTAAACAGATATGTATTTTCAAGAAAAGACACACCTCTAAATTAAACTAATGCCAACTTTCAAAGGGGCATGTTGTGGCTATAAATAACCTGCTTTCTTCCACAGGTTAACACAGAAAAAAATTTCAAAATTACAAGCTTCTTCTTCTTTTTAAAAATACACTTTAAATACTCTAAGTGTGATCATACAAACCGTTAGTGTATTCGAAGAATCCGCCTATTTGAGATACCGCTATAGTCGGATTGAAGACCATTTTATCCTGGGAGGAAGATTCCATAACCTCGGGTACAGTGAGGGGAATTATTCCTTAAGGAAAGTCCGTGAATTCAGACGACTTGGCCTTAACAATTTCTGTTTCATCTATATTTCTGAAATATAAAATACACCTCTTGTAAAGATCATTTTGATCTTGTGGTGAGGGTATTTGTTCAGCTTCGTTATGTTCTTGTTTATACTTGAACTCAAGTTGAAGTTGTTATTCTATTATACAGATTCTACGTACCCGTATTATGGAAGATAACAATCTTAAGGAATAATTTTACAGAATCTGTATTGCTTGTTTTTGGAGATTAAAGGTTAGGCTTTCTACTCCGCTTGAATTTAACTAGTGATTAGAAGACATAAAATCTTCATCACAAGTTAAGGTTCACTCGGTTGACGATTCAATGTAATAAAAACTTCATCGTTAACTAGAAACAAGAAGAAGAGTTTCAAGTTACTTAACTTTATAAATAGTATTCTGAAAAGTACTAAGTTTTCTGTCTTGTGGTGACAGGAAAAATGACAACTGAAAGTCAAATAATGGATGCGACAACGTCTATGGGGGCAAATAATATTTCCACATCAAATCGCACAAATGCTCCACCAATGATGGCACCGGCAGAGAAGCCCAAAAATTTTTTTGGCATCGACTTCAAGCGGTGGCAACAAAAGATGTTCTTTTACCTCACCACTTTATGTCTAAAATGGTTCACTAGCGAAGACACTCCCGAGGTGCCCGAGGGAACCTCAGACAAGGACCGCTTCGTTATTGTAGTAGCTTGGAAACATTCGGATTTCCTTTGCAGGAACTATATTCTGAGTGGTCTTGAAGACGACCTCTATAATGTCTATAGTGGAATGAAGACATCAAAAGAACTGTGGGGGGGGGGGGGGGGAACTTGAACGGAAATATAAAACGAAAGATGTGGGAATTAAGAAATTCCTTGTTGCACGGTTCCTGGACATCAAAATGATTGACAACAAATTTGTTGTCTCTCAAGTACAGGAGTTGCAAGTCATCATACATGATCTCCTAGCAGAAGGTATATTTTTGAAAAATACCTTAGTTGAACAAATTAAAAATGTTCTTAATACTCACATAAATTATTTTGTAGGTTTAATTGTGAATGATGCTTTCCAAGTAGCAGCGGTAGTTGAGTAGCTACCACCTTTGTGGAAAGACTTCAAAAACTACTTAAACCATAAATGCAAGGAGATGACCGTTGAAGATCTTATCGTCCAACTTCATTTTGAAGAGGACAATAAAGCTGCCGAAAGAAGGTCAAAGGAAAATTCTACAATGAATGGAGCCCATATTGTAGAAGATGGCCAAAACAACTCGAAGAAAAGAAAGAAAGTTGAACATGGAAGCAATCAACCCAAGAAAAAAGTTTAAGGGAAAATGCTTCAATTATGGCAAAAATGTCCACAAGTCCACAGATTGTCGATCCCCGAAGAAAGGCAAGAAAAAGGATCAAGCGAACATGATTGAGTCCAATAAAGAATATGATGATTTGTGTGATATGTTCACGGAATGCAACTTGGTAGGGAATCCACGGAAATGGTGGATGGATTCTGGTGCCACACGCCATGTTTGCGCAAACAAAGAGTTGTTCTCGTAATTTTCTCTGGCTTAAGCAGAAGAAATGCTTTACATGGGCAACTCCGCTACTGCTAAGGTGGAGAGAACAGGAAAATTTTTCCTAAAGATGACTTTCGGCAAGTTCTTGACACTGAACAATGTGCTATATGTTCCGGAGTTACGTAGGAACTTAATTTCTGTTTCACTCCTAGATAAGAACGAATTCAAATGTGTACCAGTTTCTGGGAAAATTGTAGTTAGCAAAGGAGAAATGTATGTAGAAAAAGGCTATCTCATGGAGGGCCTTTATAAGATGAATGTAATGACTATTGAAATGAATAAAAGTTCGAATTCATCTTATTTGATTGATTCTTATGATTTATGGCATGAACATTTAGGACATGTTAATTATAATATGTTATGAAAAATGATTAACTTAGAAGTTTTGCCAATCTTTGAGTGCAATATATCTAAGTGTCAAACGTGTGTGGAATCGAAGTATGCAAAGCATCCTTGTAAGTCTGTTGAAAGGAATTCCAATCCCTTAGACTTAATACACACTGACATTTGTGATATGAAGTCAACACCATCTCGTGGTGGGAAAAAGTATTTCATAACTTTTATTGACGATTGCACTAGATATTGTTATGTCTACTTGCTAAATAGTAAGGATAAAGAAATAGATACGTTTAGGCAATACAAAACTGAAGTTGAAAATCAGTTAAACAAAAAGATCAAAATGATAAGAAGTGATAGGGGCGGAGAATATGAATCTCTCTTTGTGCACATATGTGTAGAGAATGGAATAATCTATCAAACTACGGCCCCGTATTCACCTCAATCTAATGGAATTGCGGAAAGGAAAAACCAAATTTGAAGGAAATGATGAATGCCTTACTTATAAGTTCTGGTTTACAGCAAAACTTATGGGGGGAGGCTATCCTTAAGGCCAATTGTATACTCAACAGAGTTCTCTATAGTAAGACACAATCAATTCCTTACGAAAAATGGAAAGGAAGGAAATCTAACTTGAAATATTTCAAAGTATGGGGGTGTCTAGCAAAGGTACAAGTTCTTATACCTAAAATGGTTAAGATAGTACCTAAAACGGTGGACTGCGTGTTCATAGGATATGCTAAAAGTAGTAAAGCATGTCGATTTTTGGTTCATAAATCCGAACATCCGGATATTAGTGAAAATACGGTGATTGAATCAGCCAATGCTAAATTCTTTAAAAATATTTACCCATATAAAATTAGACATGAACAGTCTAGAGGAGGATCTAAACGACCTCGAGATGAACCAAGTGAGAATATACATAATGAAGAAAATTCAAGACGTAGCACACGTCAAAGAACGTCAACTTCATTTGGGTCGGATTTTTTAACATTTCTCTTAGAAAATGAACCTCAAATATTTAAAGAAGAATGTCGTCGTCAGACTCATCCTTTTGGAAAGAGGTAGTCAATAGTGAGATTGATTCAATCTTAAACAACCATACATGGGAATTGGTTGACCTTCCTCCCGAAAATAAACCTTTAGGTTCTAAATGGATCTTCAAAAGGAAAATGAAGGCGGATGGTACTATTGACAAATACAAGGCAAGACTTGAAGTAAAAGGCTTCAAACAGAAGAAAGGCCTTGATTACTTTGATACATACTCGCCAGTAAAAAGGATAACCTCAATTCGAATGTTAATTACCTTGGCGGCGGTATATGATCTTCAAATCCATCAAATGGATGTAAAAACTGCATTTCTAAATGGAGATTTGGAGGAAGAAATATACATGGAACAACCTGAGGGATTTGTGGTTCCAGGAAAGGAAAACAAGGTGTGTAAACTTATCAAGTCATTATATGGACTAAAGCAAGCACCAAAACAATGGCATGGGAAGTTTGACCAAACCAGATTGACAAACAGATTCAAAATAAATGAATGTGATAAATGTGTTTATATTAAAGACACTCCAAATCACTAAGTCACTGTATGTTTATATGTGGATGATATGTTGATCATCAGCAGATACATTTGTGACATCAATGCAACCAAACGAATGCTCGAAAGTAAGTTTGATATGAAAGATCTTGGAGTTTCATACCTGATATTAGGTATAAGAATCCATCCAAATCCATAAGGGTTAGCATTGTCACAGTCTCATTATATCGAAAAAGTACTAGACAAGTTCAAGTATATGGAATTCGATATTGCCAAAACTCCATTGGATGCGAACTTTGCACTTTGGAAAAATGAAGGTGAAAGTGACTCGCAATTGAAGTACGCAAGAGTATTGGGATGTTTAATGTATATAATGAACTGTACACAACCGGACATTGCATACGATATTAGTCGGTACACGAGTAATCCCAACAAAACTCACTGGATGGAAATGAAATGAGTTTTGGGGTATCTTAAATACACTCAAAATTATGCTTTGTATTATAATAAATATCCTTCGGTACTTGAAGGATATAGTGATGTAAATTGGATCACCGGATCGAACGAAGTAAAATCCACAAGTGAATATGTATTTACTATCGATGGAGGAGCAGTTTCTTGGAAATCATTCAAACAGACTTGTATTGCTCGCTCAACAATGTAATCTAAATTTATCGCATTAGATAAAGCCGGTGAAGAAGCAGAATGGCTCCAAAATTTCTTAGAAGATATTACGTATTGGCCTAAGCCAGTGGCACCAGTATGTATACACTATGATAGTCAAGCAGCAATAGGTAGGGCAGGGAGCATGATATATAACGGTAAATCTCATCATATAAGACAAAGACATAATACCATTAGAGAACTTCTCTCTAGTGGAATTATCATTGTAGACTATGTAAAGTTGAAGGATAATGCGTTGTATCTACTTACAAAAGGCCTATCTAGAGAAGGAGTAGAAAGGACATCCAAGGGAATGAGCTTAAGGCCTAGGACAAGTTAGCATGACGGTAACTCTACCTAGAAGACTGGAGATCTCAAGAGCTAGGTTCAAGGAGATCAAACAAAGTTGTGTCTGACAGGTTCAACATTGTCAATTAGCCAACCCATTCTCATGATGTAGACAATGTATAGTAAACAAGGATAAGAGTTAAGGTGAAAAGTCTTTTAATGATTATCTAAATTTGGCAGATTTGACCAAATAATTTAATCTACAGGATTGATTGTTTAGAAATCACCTATGTGTGGGAGAAGTAGAAGCCGCTTCAAAGAGAATGTTAGTAAAGGCCTATTCTCTAAGCTCTCATGAAAACTGGGACATGTTCATGGCTGAAAAGAACCAAAATTGTAAGAACCATAAAAGGTAAAAGGCTGGCTGAGTGACATGTGTTATCTAGGTGTACATTAAAGTTTGACGGTTCAAAGATATCAAATCTACCAATTGACCGAGTGCATCTGATGCATGTTTAGTAAGGAAAGTTCAAAGGGAAACCCACTTATCCAGATGCAATCAGTCTTTGCTTGATGATCACATACTTGTCTATAAAACTTTTACAAAAATAATAGCCATTCCCCATTCATGTGGGGGATTGTTGGGTTCATAGTAATGAAAAAGTGTGAATGGAAATGTTAAAACATGCAAGAACGCATGAACAGTGACTGTTTCGCGTGAATAGTAGCACTTTTACGTGAATAGTAGCACTGTTTCGTGTGAACAATGCACTGCTTCACGAACTGACGCGTGAATAGTGATTGTTTCATGTGAACAGTAGCATTGTTTCGTGTGAACAGTGCACTTCTTCACGAACTGTTACAATACTATTTCGAACTGATGCAATATTTCACAAAATGGTGTACTATTTTAGAAAATTACTGCAATGGTTTAAGTAAACAGATATGTATTTTCAAGAAAAGACACACACCTCTAAATTAAACTAATGCCACCTTTCAAAGGGGCATGTTGTGGCTATAAATAACCTGCTTTCTTCCACAGGTTAACACAGAAAAAATTTTCTTAATTACAAGCTTCTTCTTCTTCTTAAAAATACACTTTAAATACTCTAAGTGTGATCATACAAACCGTTAGTGTGTTAGAAGAATCCGATATTTGAGTTACTTCTATAGTCGGATTAAAGGCTATTTTATCCTGGGAGGAAGATTCTATAACCTCGGGTACAGTGAGGGGAATTATTCCTTAAGAAAAGTCCATGAATTCGGACGACTTGGCCTTAATAATTTCTGTTTCATCTATATTTTTGAAATATAAAATACACCTCTTTGTCAAGATCATTTTGATCTTGTGTTGAGGGTATTTGTTCAACTTCGTTGTGTTCTTTTTCATACTTGCACTCGAGTTGAAGTTGCTATTCTATTATATAGATTCTACGTACCCGTATTGTGGAATATAACAATCTTAAGGAATAAGTTTACAAAATCTGTATTGCTTGTTTTTGGAGATTAAAGCTTAAGCTTTCTACTCCGCTTGAATTTAACTAGTAATTAGAAGACATGAAATCTTCATCACAAGTTAAGGTTCACTCGGTTAACGACTCGACGTAATAAAAATTTCATCGTTAACTAGAAACAAGAAGAGGAGTTTCAACTAATGTTGGATCGTATATACACAACGCATGATACCATATATGACAAGCGTCAAGACATTAGGACATTTAACAAGGGAAGAGAAAGAATAGAAGAGATGGATATCGAGGTCAATCATCCAAAACACTTTTCTACATTATGTTTAGATGATATCTTGTCTGTGGAATTATTTAAAATAATGGAAGAGTGTGAAGATGAATAGTAAGAATCCGATGTTGATGATAAGTTTAATGTTGAGCAACCCTCGGTGATTTTCCAACCAACCGAACCATTCATGAATGAAGATGCGAAGGATGAGAAAATGGTATTAAAGTAAAAAGAAGAAATCAAGAACAATCCTAGTGAAGACTGTAGTCCATTTTGGGGTAAAAATATTAATAGGGAAGTTGTTACGAAATTGAAGTTTAGTCCTTATTTGAATAACTTTTCAACATTATGCTTAGTGGATGTGATGAAAGTCGAATCACCCAAGCAAATGATGAATTTTGAAAATGAGGAGGAAGATTCTTACATTTTGGAGTTTGTCCTTCCAAAATGGTATACTACAACCCCAATATTGAAGGCCAAGGAGCTTAAAGATCGATGTCCATTTAGTGGCTGTTTAACATTCTCACAGTTGTCAAATGAGTCCACACGAAATTTTGATGCAAAATTGGGCAAGAAGTTCAAGTCTTCGAAGTGGCGTGATAAAACATTCCTCATCATGCCCTCACATTTTTTCCAACACAACTCGAAGATGTATTGATAAAAAGTTGGGCCGGCATTTCAAATTCTCCAAGTGGAGACATAAATAATTATCAACAAGGTATCTTGACGAAGTCTGAGTAGTCAAGATAACTGAGTCGCGCCGCGATGTTAAATTAGGCGCTGCTTGGGAGGCAACCCAAGGTATTTTGTTATTTGTATTCGTATTATGTGATTGACATCAGATCTTCGCATCTATGGTGCCACAGGTATGTTTCTAACTCTCTTGTTTTGGTTTGACGTATTGGGGAAATTGCATGATTTTAAGTTAAGGGTGTTTGGGATATTTGTGGCTGTTGATGTCCTCTTGGGTTTTTTGTTGCCGTGCCTCTTTTCCCTAGAGTCTTGTTCCTAGTAGAGCCGGCATGCTTAGGCTTATCGCGTTTATTTTCTGATATGTTGTAGTTGACTAGGAGAAATACAAGTAACTAAGTTAGTTAACTTTTTTTTGAGATTTTTGAGAACCTCTCCATTGGTCTGATATATTACTATGTGAATTGCATCCATTTGTGACCACGATGTATCTTTTTGTGGCATTAGTCTGGCAACTGAATAACCATTATTAAACAAGTGCATGAACTGGATATGTAGTGATTTGTGAGATACTTATGTGCCTTGTGTGTGTAAGGTCTTACTCAGTTCTCATTATACGTTGAATCTAGAACTTGCCCAGTTAGTCGTACCATAGTCATAGGATAGGTGTTAGGAAATGATTATCAACCATTTTTGCATGTTAACCCATTTTAGCTTAAATGACCGTCCAAATGTGAATAATATCCCTTGATCCCTTTTTGCGCCTAAATAGCCCAGTTCTTTCTTATACACCTTCCACCTTCCCATTACATTACAATGAACCTGTTTTGGCCCTGGTCCTTCTTGGACACTGTGCACCTCGGCTTAGGCAAATAACCTAAGTTGATGGTGGCTACTATACGGGTGCGTGATGCATTATGAGTATGAAGAGAGGTAAAAGAAGCCAAATAAACAACAAGATGGGTGTAGTGAAAAAGAAAAAGAGAAAACTGAACAAGTTAATCTAATGCTTGAATAGACAACACCCATCTTGAGAATGCTTGACAAATAAAAGAGGGAAGCAAAGAAGGTCAAAAGTTGAAACTACATGAGTTAATGTAGTGCCAAGGAGGTGTATTCACTATGAAATACCCATGAATATCATACCAGCCCTGATCCTACATTACAAGCTTAATAAAAACCCTATAATGATCCTAACTGACTTGTTTGAAGACTTAGATACTGACTATAAGGGCAAGCCTATGGCATTTGATGCGCAATATTGGAACTTCGTTCTGAGAGTGAGTCTTACATTCATCCCTATGTGTATACATGTGAATCTGAGTGAGAAAGGAATTTCTTTGTTATGAGGGCACACCAGGTATATTTTTATTAACTTCTTTGTTTGGATAATGTAATTTGTGTATGTGTTAGGCTGTTATTGCTGAGATTTTTGCCATATCTAGATACATGTGAGTTACATGGGTGTTTTCAAATATTAGACACAGTTGATTTTACTTTGATTGATCATGGAGATGGTGCATGTATTCTGAACTGATGAGAGTAGTTAGCTGCTGAATTGTACTTTGTATACTCCTAGTTATGTTTTGGTTTCTTGAGGACAAGCAATTATTTAAGTTGAGGGTGTTGATTTGTGAGTTGATGCTAGCTCATTTGAAGCTTTTAACTCTGAATAATTGTGAGGTATTAAACAACTTTTGTTGTTTTTGATTGCTTTTAATGGGTTAATGCAGATACAAGTGATTGGGGAGAAAACCAAAGGAAAGAAGAATAAATCAGCTGAAATCTGGTGTAAATAAGCTGAAGTATTGCTGACGTCAATTCTAAAGCACCGTCATACATAGGACAGGCTGTCAAAGTTACCGTCAAGATTAGACAAAACCTGAGAAACTGAGATGAAATATGATGACGTTTAGGATGGGCCATCAAATATGTGACATGGCATCAAAATTGCTGTCAACCAGAAGCAGAGAATACTGATTTCCAGTGAAGTTGTGACGGCAGTTTTCACGCGCCATCAAGAATTTTTACACGCTGTCAAGTTTGCCATCTGAAGAGTCAGAAGATAACAATGCACTGGAACCTTTGACGACATCTCAGACACATCGTCAAACATCTGACATGCCGTTAAGATCGTCGTCGTCCAATCCAAAGAGAAAACTGAAACTTTAATTTTTCTTCTTTATTTAGGGTTGACTATTTAAAAACTTATTTTAGGGTTTTTGAGGGATGGATCATTAATTATCAGAGAAGAACTTCTGAAGAGTAGCACGTAACACTGCTTCATCTTTACCATCAAATATTTTTCTTGTTTCTTTAAAAAAAACACTTACCAACTATTTTTGGGTTTCTATCTCGTGAGTAAATTGAAGAAACTACTTGTTGTTTTTTCATCAATTCGTAAGTTTATCCTTATTATGATGAATTCAATTTGTTATTTCGTTCATCAAATCATGAGCGGCTAATTCCATTAGCCGGAGTTATGGGATCCATGGATTAGGGTCTGATAGGTTACTAGGTATTTAATGGATTCAAAGAGTAGTAGGATGTCTTGAAATTTTGTTGTTTTAACTGAAATCTGCTGGTTGCAGACATTAGGTTATGCCTTAGGTTTTATTTGCTTCTAACGGAGAAATAGACTAGAGGTCATGAATTATCAACAGGGACTCGGAAGCTACCAACCTTCTGTTTAATGATCAATGCCGTAATTCGATTGATCTACCTGAGATAAAATCCTATTGGAAATAGATAAGTTATCTAAGTTTGAGAGAATTAGATAATAAATTGACTGGTGAGGTCTAGAGATAAGTCAGACAGTATCGTCGTCAGGGATAGTCTGCTGTTTCTACTTACTTCAAGAATACCAAATATTACCTAGTATCTGTCAATTCCCAAAACCCATGGTGAACATAACTCGGGTTTCCCATTTAGATTGATTTCAAACACTAAAATATTTAAAGTTACAATTAACTCTCTGTGAACCTTAAACCCCCATTTTATCTTTTTATATCGATTGTTTGAATTTAACTTGTAGCTTTAGATTTCAAACTAGTTTAATTACTATTCACATTGTTCCTTGTAGGATTCGACCCCAAGCTAGTTGGGTTTTATATTGACAACGATTGCTTACACCCATTCAAGAGTGTATTTAAGCGTTATCACTGGACCCTACGAGTAATAGTGTCTCATTATGAATGGGTTAGTCGGGTTTTAAGGTCGACAGTGTATTAGGGTCCTAGTCAATGTATTGGTTATGACTTGTGGTGACGAGTTATATGGTGAGGTTACGATTCAAGGAGTCAACTCATGGACAAAGGCGATACTTTCTCGGCTTTTAAGTTGAGGGCACTCTAGACATTTTCCTCTTTAACCCCTTGTACCCCATGACTTAAAGCCTTCCTTAGGACTTCATTAACATATCTTTCCCAATAAAATACTCCCAAATTCTCTCTCAAACTCTCTGTTCAAGTTAAGGATGGTTTCAAGAGGTTGATTAATTAGGGCTCTCAAGGGTGGTTTTCTCCATACATCTTACTATTTCAGGCGTGTTACTCTTCCCTCATTGTTAATTTAGCAAGAACATGTGATTTAAAAGTATTGTTCATAAGATTATTGTTTTTGGTTTTGTAAACAAAGGTTGGAAGTTTTGAATGTTATGAACTAAATAATGTTTCTCATGGTTTATATATATGATTTTCATGCTTTTAATACGGCTGTGAACTTGTGGGCGCATGCATATGATGAATGAAGTAGGGAATTTTGATTTTTCAAAATTTGTGACATTTGAAGTGGTTATGACACCAACCCCATAATGCAGAATTGGTTTTGGTTATGAGAATTATGGGAATTTGTAAAATTGAACTAGTCTTGAACTATTGCCTAATATACAGAAGTATTTGAAATATAATGGTATGATTTAATGAACAAAGAGAGTCAGTGTTCCTCAATGTTTTCTAATGAACAAAGGGAGTTGTTCTCCCCAAGTTAATTGTAATTATTTGGACATGTTGTTGTTACCTTGCGAGTGCAGTTGGTATGATGATACCAACATTATACGCCTTAATGTGAAGAATTGAATGAGAATATGTGATACTACTTTTAATTGGGCTACAATAAGGATTGTGCAGCTGAGTCATAAAGTGGAGGTCTGAGTGGCCGATACTGGAAACCACATTTGCCGATGCGGGGGTCAAAGTGACCTGAAAGGTTCGAGTCCCTCGTAAATCACTATATTATCATGTGCTTAAGTCACTTTGGGATATGTTGGAGGGTTCGAGTGCCCCCATGTTCATATATGTATATGAGATTATTCTCTGATTCCTGCGGCGACATGTAGTGGGGCCTGACCAGCGGGTGAGAGTTGGGGCCCATATAGCTCGTGGGTACTATTATATGACAGTTGAAATAACTCTAAAACGGATCCCTTAAGATGCAAAACACCAATTGGGAAGTGCCCAACCAATAGCCTAACCTAGGTTGGGCGGCGCCTAACCCATTACCTAACACAGGTTGGGTGGCGCCTAGCCCATGGCCTAACCAAAGTTGGGCGGCGCCTAAGCCATTTCCTAACCTTTCCTATTGCAGGTTGATGATGGCAATTGGGTGTCTAGCCACCTCCTAAGTCCTAATTTGCGACACCTACTTACTTTTGGGGTCTGGAAACCCCCCAGCACCTCCCACAACATCACCACAAGATCTACCATCACTACAGGGGTCCTAAAGTTATTTTAGACGTACCAAAAGAGTATTACAACCATGGGGTTTTACATGATTCCTATTAACATCTTTCATTTCGAAAACACTTCCCACAATAGGATCAAGATCATGACATATGAATTCAAAAGTAAATACCTAAATTATGGTTTACACAAATAAGAACGACGGTTTGATTTCTAGCACAAAATATGTGGGGTGTTACATTATCTACCCCTTGGGATCATTTGTCCCCGAATGATAGGTAGGGACTTGTTGAAGATCTAAAAGTATGGAATAAGAAACATAACCTCTCATTAAACATTTTTCCTCAACAAAATATGCAAAGGAATCCAAGATCTTCATGATAACCCTTTGTTAAAAGTTTAAGAACCAAATGCGAGATAATAAGAATTGATATACAGATGACCTTGCACATGAGTTCTAGGGATCATAATCATCACAACATAAGGTATGAGTTTATTTGGTGGTCATAGGCCTGATTTACACCGGTACTAATCTCTAAATAAGGTTTCACAAAAGATAGGAAATACAAGAATTCTCTACCTTACAAGATACAAAGAATAGACCTAAAACTTAGAGACACTAGTCAACTATGCCCCAAACAATAAATAACATAGTGTTATGCCCCATAACACTTCTAACCACGTGTCTTTGAGTCCCACTACATAGTTCTTTTATGTTGAAGCCTATATCAAAGTAAAAAGGTGATAACTTAAACTATAGGATCTTGTACACTACATCCCATTAAGAATATTACATCACCTTATCACTACCATGAAATACACTCGAGTTTTTTTTTTTAATTTAGGTAGTACTAACCACTTAGCACATTGGTTTGAGTTTTCATCAATCACAGCATCAAGCCTACCATTTCCACACCCACTTTATGGATTCCTGCATTAAGACTAGCAAATTTAAATCACTCTAACAAATATTTTCACCATATCTCTCCTTCCTAACTATTTCACATGATGAGAGTTCTTATCCTTCTTCCCCCTTCTCCTACAACCTTAGCTCAAGAAATCACATAAAAAATTTCACCTTCAAGAGCATCTACTCCCCTACCTAAAACATTATCATGCTTCCCCAACCACATCATACAAACATACGGAGGGTCATTGAGGGACCGGAGCATAAGCATCATGAAAGGGAGTAACACTACTCAATTATAATTTATAATTATTTCACTACTCAAGGTTGAACATGAGATGAAGATACAATACAATAGACACAAAGTGCTTCATACATCGAGTGTCTAGATCATAAGTAGAGAGTAGTTCTGGCATAAACACAACACAACATCGATTCTTAGAACTTGATAGAGTATGAAAATATGAGTGCACATATAAAGAGTTGTATACCATAAGGTCAGAATTCATGAAGTCAATGATTGAGATACGAATTTCTGCATGAAGCTATTGTTCCTCATTTAAAGAACTGAAATTTTCCATGAATTAGCATAAACTTTATCTTTTTGGGCTAGACCCGACATAGGTATCAGTAACATATTGAAAGCATAGTTTCTTAGTACCAAACATGATATAAGACGTGGATTCTTTTAAGTATCTTGAGCATCATCACATTGATATTGAATACATGAAAGACTGGATTTACTGAGATGTCATTGCTTCCAGTTTAGAGGTATAACATAGCATGAGTTATAGTGAGATCTGAAACCATAGACGTATGCAAGACTTGACCACATAAGACATTTATAGAATGATCTCTTAAACTGAAGTAGGAGGAATATGGTTGAATAAGAATAAGTTTATCATGACTCCTCCGCAACTTGCCACCCTGAGAAAATTCAAAAACTTCCTTAATTTGACATCTCCCCCCTTAGATCAAAGTCACAATCCTAGACCTGTAGACATATCCCCTCATCAAATGTATAACCACAACTCTAAACACAATGGGGGGTTAGTATACACATGAACATAACTCCTCTCAACAATTTTAATAAAAACACACAAATTTCTTTCTAGGACCTCCCCTTTTAGGGACACTAATCATAACTTTCTAAAACCCCTTAAGTCATCGACTTATGAGTAACACTATCATGGGTATAAACATCTATGCTTCCTAATACTTACCGCTCTATCTTCAACTTCTTTGGATACTAGTATCATACCTCTAATCAGATAACCTGCAACTTAAAAAATTTTGTAAAACAATTCCAAAGGTGAATATTGCCTACCCATATTTACTCAATTCAACTCTAAATAATGCTATTCACCAACTCCCCAGACTTCCTCATACTACAAGATTCGAGATGAATATAGGTACACGTTACACTCATTCATATCAGAACTTATGAAACAACATGCTACCTCGGGGTTCAACTTATTGCTTTATACTTATGCTCTTATCCATTTAATGACTCAACCGCAATTTATGATTTTTAACACTAATCCTCATGACAATATATATATATATATATATATATATATATATATATATTATAATTTCCCACTCATTATTCCACAAGTTGCCAACCTAGGCGATTTCACATCTCACATTAAGCCTATTAATTTATCCCACAAAAAATACATTATTAACCTTAAGCTACTATTCTCACCAGCACAATCCATATCTAAAGTTCAAGTATATGGTCTAACAACACCAATTATATGGATCATGCCATATACTATACCAATCAATCGAATAGAAATATCAGCCTAAGTCTCTTATTTCACTAAACTATGGCCCATAAGTTCATCCTCTCCACAACATTACTACTACACCTCAAAATATACTACATACCTTCTCACACGTAGTACTAGTTTACAATGACTAGAGAAAAGACAATCAAGGGGGTAAAGTCAAACAATAGGGATAGTCGTTCTTAATCTTATATTATATCCCATTATGATCTTATCAAAATATGCCACTTTCTCACATCATATTTACTTATCCATGCATACATTTAGACTACCTTCAAATTCAATCTACACCAATGAGTTTCTACCCATAACTTATTGACTAAACTACCCCTTTCAATTAACAGCCTATAAATGATTTCTACAACCACCATAACTATCCATTCTAAGATTCTTCTTTATTTTTGAATATATAATTATCATAGCAGCCACTTCCTTCAGCGACTACCATACAATCTACAAATATTTCTACCACACTAGTCTATTACTATAAAATGGCAACCCATCCTTCAATCAATGGTTATACAACTAAACTAGCTTATTTATGGATTATTCACCCTCATTCTAACTTCTAAGCTTGTGACATCATATCACTAACTTCTAGACCATTTTAAAGCTTATAGGTTATAACACTTTATCACATACTACTACTCAGGTGGAAATATTATTCCAACATTCTGCTACATCTCATTACCTTTAAGCATGACATCTGCGACATGGATTTTAGAAAAGGGGCTGAATATACCTCATACCTTAGGCTGAAAAGCACAATTTTATTAGGTTAAAGTGTACACCCGAATCAATATACCATGAAGCACTAACGAACTCTCCTCAAGTCCTTGTACTATTCCATAATCTCTTATGAGTCAATCAGAAAGGACCATATTATTTAGACTCTAAGCTTCAACACTAGAATCAACTCGACAATGAGACATAGCTAATAAAATTAGAGTAAAGAAGGAATTTGGATAACTTTCAAATATACAACACAATGGCATAATCTAGAACATGAAGAAAAGTAAAATATTCCTAAACACCTAGTAGCTTCCTACTTATAAGTGTGGTGCACTACAGACCTATAAACAGGGTTCTACCCGACGCGACTTTGCAGACACCCTGGGACCATGAACTGTGTTTTGATACAAAGTATGTCATGACCTAAACTGAGGCTTTGGCCATGATGGGCATCCCAAACCATGAAGGCCAAGAGCTATATCAACTTATTAGCATATACAACATTCATCTATTATCAAAATGTGGAAAATAAATGGAAACACAGCCATTTTAGTATTTCAACTGATAAATGCAGATATAAGTTTATCTAAACCCCAACCATCTTATACAAATCTGCAAAATCTCTACTACAATTGAAAACAAGAATTTGTCAGAAATCGGGACAAAGAACCCGGCCAGACCGTGAACTAAAACCAAATGATATCAACATAAATGAACAAGATGCCTTTCAAAGTAAGGAAGGCTCACCAACTCTAAATGTCTGACAACAATCTACTATTTAGTAGGACCGCTAGATTGGGCGTCAAAACTGAAATATTGGGGGTCAATACAAATGTACTGGTACGCAGAATAATCCCCAAAAAACAAAATATATTTTTATACAACATAGATGAGAGCATGTCATAAAAACAAATCAGCAAAAAATATTTGAAAATACATGGGCATAATCAATAAGCTTCAAAACACTTGTGTAAAACGAGACTCAGCTCTTTGTCTTTCGTCTGAGCTAGGTGGTAAACCCTACAATTCTGTAATCCCACGAGCTATATGAAATCCGCCTTTGAATCGACAGCCAAGACCCCAACCAAGTTTGCCGCAAGGGTTGGAGTTTCTAGTTTTGGTATACCACAGGTCACTACGCAAGGGTATGATCCCTCTTTGGGACATAATAAACTTGCATAGGCAAAATACGGTTTCCAGTGATGAGCCCTTACACTATAACACCATATTTGAGTAACCACCTAACTCTCTTTAAGCCTATTTTTAGTCTTTTCTAAACCTGCACCTTTCTGAAATCAAATTCTAAAAATTCGAGTAAAAATCTGTATTCTGTTCTATTCTAAGACTGTCATGGCATTATCTGTTTTGGTATCATCATACCAATAAATGTAAGTCCTATGTCTAAGCTATTTATCATTTTTCTTTTATTTTTTCAATCAACTCAATTATTTGACCACCAAAAAAATTTAAATAATGCAAGATAGTTCTTATTTCAAAACATATATCAAAAGAAAGTTACAACCACGGGGTGTTACTTGATTCCTATGAAAATCTTTCATTTCAAAAATATTTCCCACACTAGGATAAATATCATGAAACATGAATTCAAAAGTAAATCATGAAATTATGGTTTACACACGTAAGAATGATGATTCGATTTCTAGCTCAAAATATATGGGGTGTTACATTATCACCCCCTTCGGATCATTTGTCCCCTAATGATGGGTAGGGACTTGTTGAAGCTCTAAAATTATGGAATAAAAAATGTAACCTCTCATTGAATATTTTTTCTCAACAAAATATGCAAAGGCATCAAAGAGCTTCATGATAACCCCTAATGAAAAGTGTAAGAATGAAGCGTGAGATAATAAGAATTGACATAGAGATGACCTTGCACATGATTTCTAGGGATCGTAATCATCACACCATAAGGTATGAGTTTATTTGGTGATCATAGGTTTTATTTACACCAGTACTAATCATGAAATAAGGTTTCACGGAAGATAGGAAATACAAGCATTCTCTAGCTTAAAAGATACAATGAATAGACCTAAAACATTGAGATACTAGTATACTATGCCTTAAATATTAAATAACATACTTCATTATTTCCAACTTACAATTCTCCCATAACACTTCTAACCATACGGGTTTGAGTCCCACTGCATAGTGATTTTATGTTAAAGCCTATCTCAAAGTAAAAGGAAGGTAAATTAAACTACGACATCCTATAAATTACATCCCATTAAGAATATTACATCACCTTATCACTACCATCAAATACACTCATGTTTTTTTAATTGATGGAGTACTAACGACATAGCACATTGGTTTGAGTTTTCATCAATCACAACACTCAAGCCTATCATTTCCATACCTATTTCATGGATTCCCCCACTAAGACTATCAAATTTCAATCACTCTCACAAATATTTTCACCACATATCTCCTTCCTAACTATTTCACATAGTGAGTGTTCATATACTTCTTCCCCTTTCTCCTACAAACTTAGCTCAAGAAATCACATCAAAATTTTCACCTTCAAGAGAATCTACTTCCCTGCCTAAAACATTACTACGCTTCCACAACCATCATTATACTAATATACGAAGGGTCATTGAGGGACCTGAGCATAAGCATCATGAAAGAGAGTAACACTACTCAATTATAACTTATACTTATTTCACCACTCAATGTGGAACATGAGGTGAAGATACAATACAATAAACACGAAGTACTTCATACATCGAGTGTCTAGATCAAAAGTAGAGAGTAGTTCTAGTATAATGACAACACAACATCGATTCTTTAAACTAGGTAGAGCGTGAAAACATGAGTGCACATATGAAGAGTTGTATACCATAAGGCCGGAATTCATGAAGTCAATGATTGAGACACATATTTCTACTTGGAGCTATTGTTCCTCATTTAAAATACTGAACTTCTCCATGAGTTAGCATAAACTTTATCTCTTTGGGCTAGACCCAACATAGCATGTATCGGTAACCTATAGAAAATATAGTTCCTTAGTACCAAACATGATATAAGACATGGATTCCCTTATTCATCATGAGCATCATCATATGGAGCTTGAATACATGAAAGACTAGATTTACTGAGACATCATTGTTTCTCGTTTGCAGGTCAGATCATTACATGAGTTGCATAGAGAACTCAAAACTTAGACATAGGCAAGTCTTGAATACATAAGACATTTGGAGAATGACCTCTTAAACTAAAGTAGGAGGAATATACTTGAATATGAATAGGTTTATCATGACTCCTCCCCAGAATTTTCCACCCTGAGAAAATTTGGGAACTACCTTAATTCACCATATCCCCCTTAGATCAAAGTCATAATCCTAGACTTGCGGACATATCCCCTTATCAAATCTATAACCTCAACTCCCAATACAATAGGGAGTCAGTAGACACATGAACACAAATCATCTCAATAATTTTAATAAAAACACAAAAATTTCCTTCTAGGACCCCCCTCTTCAGGGATACTAATCATAACTCTCTCCAACCCCTATAGTCATCGAATTAGGACTAACATTATCATGGGCCTAGACATCTATGCTTCTTAACACTTACTGCTCTGTCTTCAACTTCTTTGGATACTATCATCACATCTATTATCACATAACTTACAACTTACTAAAATTTGTTAAACAATTCCAAAGGCGTATATTGTCTACCCATATTTCCTAAATTCATCTCTAAATAATGATATACAGAAACTCCCCAAACTCCTTCATACTAAAAGATTCGAGAATGAAATATAGGTACACGTAACACATATACATGTAAGACCCCATAAAATCCTAAGCTTAATTCATTCCTTTAGTCTTATCAAGGGGTACCAGACTTAGAATATTTTAGCGAAGTAATCAGACCTAGTGTTATTTTAGCCCACAAAAATTGGGAATCTTATTTTGCAACCTTTACATCCATTAAATATTGATTTTTATTTTGTAACCTTACATCCATTAAATATTGATGTATAGGTTGATTCATGATCAGGGAGTTCCATAGGTGTTCCCAAATGAGTTTTGGATTTTTCAAACCTCATTTGAAACACCTTTGAGTGCCCAAAATAGAGGATCAATACGATCTCGGTGTGTCACATCGGCCATCACGTTGATGGATGATTTTCCCCAGATTTAGTACAAATTCTAGTGAACTAATGCAAACTTACTGCGACGTGTTGGCTATCGCATCGATGCCATCGAGCAAAGCATTGACCTGCGTGTCGGTAACCCAGTTTTCAATCATTAAAAAACCACGTTCTTGGAGGTATTTGTTTTTTTTAACCTTGACCCTCATCCCTCAAAACAAGAAATTAAACACCCTATAGAGCAAAAATATTTATTCTTTCTCAAAAAGTCTTAAGAAAAAAGCCCTAGGAGCTTTAATTTCAAATCAAGGGCACAAGTTTCCACCATAAACATTTCGAAATTCTTCAACAAAGGTATGTGAAGAGTTCATCCAAGGGTTCCTTCCACCCTTGGAGTACTCTCTTTTGAACTTCCAGTAATTGACTTTATGATTTGAATGTTTGGAATTAAAGTGTTTCCATGATTGCTATTTGGATTAAGTTCCTAATTCATGATTATATATATATTTCATATGAAATTGATCATTATGTGTGTAGATTCATGTGAATCCATGATAATCCCTTGAATTGTGAAATTAGAGTTAAATTACAATGGTCACTTGTTGTTCAATACTATGTGCATATATTGTGCTCACCAAGTGCTTAACAAATTGTCCATATGAACTATTAAGAGAATGAAATCATGTCAACTTAGCTTATGTGCAAGTTATATTATGCAAGTGATTGTGAAAATTCTCCAATGAATGAATGATGATCAAGTACTTAGCTTATATGCTTCAAGTTGTGCTATGTTTCTTAATTTATGCTATCGAGTCCCGTGGGTACTTGTACCCGACAATTTAGCGAATTACCTAGAGCCATGGTTAGTCATATAACAGTATAAGTCATGACAGAATTAGTAGTACTCTCAGTCAGTTATAGAACTCAGGAAAACTTAGTAGAATCAGTATTAGTCCAGTCTAATTTAGTATCCAGTTCAAACCTCAGTAAAATCAGTTAGCTAATAGGATTCATATAGTATTTCATCAGTCAACAAAACTTAGTGAACTCAGTTTAGTCTAGCTAAATAGTAATTTCAGTAAAAGTTTAGTCCATCCTAGTACAAACTAGAAATCAGTTCAATATCTATTAAGTTGGGAGTAGGATTCAGCACCGAGTTCACCCAGGGTTGGAGGCATTCCTGCCAGTACAGGGTTTGACCCTTAGTAGCAATCCTTGCATTATAGAACTATATAGATAGCGTAGGTTGAGATATTTTCCAGCGAGATATCATGAGGGTTGATATATCTCATTCAAGTTATCCAACCAGCAAGGGTTAATGGAAGAGCTTCCTGTCAGAGAGGGTTAACTCATAACTTTTCCTTACCCATGGAATGGTATTGAGACTTTTATAACTAGGGTTACAAGTTGGACCCCAATCAATTTAGAGAGGGGAATCTCGGTTAGATGATTACCTTCCGTAGTCTCAGTTCCAGTCCTAGTCTCAGAATAGAAATTAGTTCAGTTCTATAGATTCAGGACTATCAGGCATAGTCACTCAGCTTAGTACAGAACTCAGTATAGTTCCACAAAATTTAGGACTGTCAGATACAGTCATTCAGATAATCAGTAATACGGTATCCATAAACTCAGATATTCGTTATCAGTATTCAGACTCGGTACTCAGTATTATCATGATCTTAGTTATAGTCTATGTATTCATGCATGTACTCTTATTTAGTTATACTCATATTATTTATTTAGTATTGTTTATGCATATGAACCTATGCATTTTAGCCTATCTCACCGAGCATACCAGTACATTCAAAGTACTGATACATGCTTTTATTTATGCTATCATGTCTTATATCATATGTTCTGACGCACGGGATCCAGAGTACCCTTAGCAATTCAGATTCTCTACTTTCAGAGTAGTGGTGAGTCCTCATAGTTTGAGGACATGCTTATTATTTATAGTATTTCAATTTTATTTTAGTAGATATAGTTAGTTAGGGGCTTGTCTCATCAACTCCACAGTTCAAATAGTTTAGAGGCTTTTTTAGACTAAAGTATTTTCAGACAGTTGTTTAGCTTTTCAGTACTTATATTAAGTTTTGGTATTTTGATACCGCATTCAAATTTATTTATAGATTTGAACCTTATGGCATATGTTTCCACCTATTTCCAAAATCATTACAGTATTTATTACACAGTTATTGCAGTAGGTACCAGTCATGAGTTAGCTTGTGGTCCTTTGGGATTATGAGCACTGTGTAGCATTCGGGGTATATACTCGAGGCATTAAAAAGATGATATCAGATCCTATGGTTCAACAGTGTCCTAGGAACTCTAAAAGCCGTATCTAGTAGAGTCTTGTGCATGTGTCTATTGTGCTCCACACTCATGGACAGGAGGCTACGAGATGTTTTAGAAAAACGTTCCCTTCTTTCAATATTTATATTGTGTGAGTGAGATCAAGCTCATGTTAAACAATTAGTCTAATTTCTCTTCCTTATGCTTCCAAAACATGCCTTCCAGAGAAGTGAATGAGAGAAGTAATGAAAATGAGTCAGTCCCTCCACCCGTTCAGGCAGATCCCCTGAATGAGCATGTCTCCTACTCTGAATTTAGAGCTGCTTTCACTGCCTTAGCTTATATAGTAGATGCTCAGAATAACCAACTGGCCATTTCCCTATCAATGCTTATAGCTCATGCTCCACAGAGTAGGGATAAGAGTCATAGAAGAGAAGGGAGAAAGAATAAGAGTGCCAAAATATCTGGACCAAAAAGTGGCCGAAAAAATCCTCTCTTCCAGTAGTGTAGAAGAAACCACCAGGGTATCTATAAGGCTAACAACAATGTGTGTTTTTGATGCAGCAAGCCAGGCCACAGAGTCAGGCAATGTCCATAGGTGGATTTTTAGAGTCAGCATACCCATCCCCCAACTTAGTTAGGTCGCCTAAATTAGTAGGGTGCCTTATCCAGTGTCACTAGTGAGCATCTCCCTAAAAGACTCTATGCCTTTCAGTCCTGATAGGATCAAGAAAGTTCTCCTGATGTGGTCACTGGTATGTTACAATTTTTCCATTTGCATGTTTATTCTTTGCTAGATCCAGGAGCTTCTTTGTCTTTTGTTACTTCACATATAGCAGTTGATTTCAGAATCAGTCCCAAAATTCTAGCAAAGCCCTTCTCAGTTTCTACCTTAGTAAGTAAATCTATCATAGCCCGATAGGTATACAAGAATTGTCCGGTTATGATATCTCAGAAAGTCACTTTAGCAGATTTAGTCAAATTAGAAATGATTGATTTCAATGTCATTCTAGGTATGGATTGGATTTATTTCTGCTATGCCTCAGTCAACTGCAGAAAAAGAATTATCAAGTTTTAGTTTCCAAATGAAGCCATCCTAAAGTGGAGGTGTAGTACTTCAACACTTAGGGGTCAACTTGTTTCTTACCTTTGAGCTAGAAAAATGATAGCTAAGCGATGTGTCTACCATCTCATTCGAGTCCAGGACTCTATTTCAGAAACCTCTACTCTTGAATTAGTGCCAGTACCATATGAATTCCCAGATGTGTTTTCTGAAGATCTTCTCGAAGTTCCTCTAGAAAGGGTATTAATTACGGAATCAATCTTATCCTAGATACTCAGCCCATATATCTTCTGCCATACAGAATAGCCCCAGCAGAACTTAAGGAATTAAAAGAGCAGTTAAAGGTTCTCCTAGATATGGGATTCATCCAACCTAGGGTGTCCCCGTGGGGCGCACCAGTTTTATTCGTGCCTAAGAAAGACGGTTCCCTCAGAATGTGTATAGACTACCATCTGCTAAAGAAACTCATGATTAAGAACAAGTATTCACTTCCCAGGATTGATAACTTCTTTGACCAACTCTAGGGTGGCAGCTATTTTTCCAAGATATCTCTCAGATCAAGCTATCATTAGTTTAGGGTCAGGGAACGTGACATCCCGAAAATAGCCTTTCGAACTCGGTATGATCACTTCAAATTATTAGTTACGTCCTTTGGTCTTACCAATTCCCCAACAGTTTTCATGGACTTGATGAACCATGTGTTCAAGTAGTACTTGGACATGTTGGTCATTATATTTATCGATGATATTCTTGTCTATTCTCATAGAAAAAATGATCATGCAGATCATCTCAGAATCGTACTTCAAACTCTTGAAGCCTATCAATTATCATGATATCTATCCATGTCTTATATGTCAACCCTATGATTATAGCTCATGTCTGCTCTACGCTTATAGTTCGTAGTATAGGTGTTTCAGTTTACTCAGTGTTACGAATCGTGTTCCAAGAACAAAAAAACTCCAAACTCAGGTCATAAGGCTCCTGAATCATGTAAGCATTCCATGACTTACAGTGGGCTCAGTACCCATGACTCATGCTACCCTCTTAATGAATCAGCTAAATTTAGATCATGACATTTATATCCTCAATCTAGATCTTTTGATAGATCCACCCAAGATGTTGATATTCTATTCCTCAGGCCTCAGTTAAGTGTCGAGTCTGGTATAGTATTTAGTACTCAGTAATCTTTATTCAGCCTCAAAATTTAGTAAGGAACTTAGATAGTTCTACAAAACCATGGCTATCAGTTATCATTTGCTTAGCCATAAGGATCCAGTACTTCAGTATTAGTCTAAACCTAAGTTACTAATTTCCAATTATCAGTACTCAGTATTTAGTTCTAGTATGATTCCCAGTTACAGTCTCAGTTACAGTCTTAACAACTGCCTTAGTTACAGCCTAGTCCCATTCTAGTAATCAAATTAGTAACTCTATTCAGTTTTAGGTTTGCTTGACTCTAACAATTATCAGTTATTTAGATATCAGTATTTCAGCACCTTAGTTTATAGATTATTTTAGAACCATGTTATACGCTTGGTCTTGCATTTTTAAATAATACAGTCCTCCATAAATTCATACTCAGTTTTCTCATGGTACTCAGTCAGTCCTTACCTTATATGCTTAATACTCTACAGTTTTATCCTAATTATTTAGATTAAGAATAGTTCAATCTTGCATGACCAGTATTCAACTATCAGCTATTTAGTTTATCAGATAAGACAGTATGTTTATGCATACATGCTCATCTCCTATGTGAATATTTTCAGTAGTCTCAGGAGGAGTGTTGTACTAAGGTGGAAAGTATATTTGAGAGGGTATCCAAGGGATATGTTTAAGTTTGAAAATCTTAGTTGCGGTCACTCTATCTTAGATGAGGTTTTGTAGGCCTCACCACATATTACAAAAATTTATCTAAAATATGACTTCTTATTTAGCCTAGGAAAAGATTCTTTACTCCCTAAAGTCACTACAAACTCTATAGAAAGAGTGTCAAGGAAATGCTTTAGTCGAGCATTAGTTTTTAGAACAATTTAGATCGTAAAGACAGAAATTCAATTTAGCAGTCGGGTGAACAAATTCATATGGATTGGTCTCCCAACTTTCCCTACTAGACGCACTATCCGAAGTCTTATGAATGTAAATGTTCAGAGATGGGGCAACTAGGTAGTTAAGTGATCAGCTCAGTTCATGTATCATGTCTCAATTTTGGATCCCAGATACTCAGTCACGACTCTGTTCATAGGTTCCTGGTGCATTATCCCAATTTTTTCTCAGTATCCTAGCCAAGTCAGCATTCTTCAAGAGACATAATATTCTAAGGGGAGATGCACCATAACCCCCAAGCTTTCATATCCTAAACATCCCAGCTTTTTTTATGTAATGAATCCAGTGGAATAGTGGGTACTCATAAGTTAACCCTCAAGTTCCAATCTCAGTCGTAAGTCATGTATGCAAGGGGTTCGGTTCAGTTCATGACATTCAGTTCAGTTTATGACATTCAGTTCAGTTTACGATATTCAGTTCATGTATCATATTCCAGGCTTAGTTATGTTCTCATTTTCTCATTTATGCATGTTCAGTAAAGGTTCTCGAGTTAGAGATCGGTAATTTCATATTCTTGAAAGTCTCTCCCATAAAGGGGTGAAGAGGTTTGGCAAGGAGGGGAAGTTCAGTCTCCGTTATGTCGACCTTCACAAGTTTCCCAGTTATTTTGGAAAGGTAGCTTATGCGGTTGAGTTGCCTTTAAATCTATCTTCAGTTCATCCAGTGTTCCACATCTCCTTGCTAAAGAAATGCATAGGTGACCTAGCAGTTGTAGTCCCTATAGAGGGCATAGATTTTCAGAACAGTCTCTCTTATGAAGAGATTCCAGTTGAAATCCTTGACTATCAGATTCACAAACTGAGAAGCAAAAAAGTTCCTCTAGTCAAATTTCTTTAGTGGAATCAGTCCGTTGAGGGAGATACTTGGGAAGCAGAAGCAGAAATACGAACCACGTATCCTCATCTATTCTCTGCTAATCCAGACTAAGCTCAAGGTAATAGTTTTCCTTAAGCTTATTTAGTTTCATGTTCAGATTTTGGTTACAAACATTGTATTAGTTACCATGGAATGTTCAGTATATAGATACAGTTTATCAATAATCCCAGTCATGCATTCATGGATCATGTTCATCTATACTTATACATCAAATAAGCATGTTCATTATGATAATTTAGAATACAAGTAATATCAATCATATAGTCATGTTCTAGATGTTCATGTTCAGTAAGTAAGTCAGTCTCTCAGTATTCTCAGTCTTAGCAGTCTCATTCAAGGACGAATATTCCCAAGGGGGAGATAATGAAAGACCCCATAAAATCCTAAGCTTAATACAGTCCATTAGGCTTGTCAAGGTGTCCTAACTTAGATTATTGTAGCTAAGTACTCAGACATAGTGTCATTTTATCCCATGAAGGTTTGTAATATTATTTTGCAGCCTTTACATCCAATAAATGTTGATGTTTAGGTTGATTCATGATCAAGGAGGTCCATAGGTGTTCCCAGACGAGTTTCAAATTTTTTGGACCTTGTTTGAAAAACGTTTAAGTGCTAAAAATAGTTGGTCGATGCAATCTTGGCGCATCGCATCGACCATTGCATCGATGGATGATTTTCCCCAGATTCAGTGCAAATTCCAGTGAACCAATGCAAAGTTAGTGCAACATGTTAGCTATCGCGTCGATGGCATCGACGCGGCGCGTTGACCTGCACGTCTGTAACCAAATTTTCAGTCATTATAAGACCGTATTCTTGGAGGTCTTTGGTTTTTTTCCCCTCGACCCTCAGCCCCCAAAACAAGAAATTAAAAACCTTATAGAGAAAATATAGTCATTCTTTCTCCAAATGTCTGATGAACAAAGCCCTGGGAGCTTCAATTTCAAATCAAAGGCATAAGATTCCACCATAAAATTTTAGAAATTATTCAACAAAGGTATGTGAAGTGTTCATCCAAGGGTTCCTTCCACCCTTGGAGTACTCTCTTTTTAACTTCAAGTAATTGACTTTATGATTTGCATGTTTGGAATTAAAGTGTTTCCATGATTGCTATTTGGATTAAGTTCCTATATATATATATATATATATATATATTTCATATGAAATTGATCATTATGCGTGTAGATTCATGTGAATCCATGAT
This sequence comes from Capsicum baccatum var. pendulum, assembly GCA_030864225.1. NCBI lineage: Eukaryota > Viridiplantae > Streptophyta > Magnoliopsida > Solanales > Solanaceae > Capsicum > Capsicum baccatum. Next base: position 228,877,830 of record CM061556.1, read on the forward strand.
AATCCCTTGAATTGTGAAATTAGAGTTGAATTATGATACTCACTTGGTGTTCAATACTATGTGCATATATTGTGCTCACCAAGTGCTTAATAAATTGTCCATGTGAACTATTAAGAGAATGAAATTGTGTCAACTTAGCTTACGTGCAATTTATATTATGCAAGTGTTTGTCAAAATTATCCAATGAATGAATGATGATCAAGTACTTAGGTTATATGCTTCAAGTAATGCCACGTCTCTTAATTTATGCTATCGAGTTCTGGGGGTACTTCTAACCGACAATTTAGGGGATTACCCAGAGCCATGGTCAGTCATATAATAATATAAGTCATGACAGGATAGTAATACTGTCAGTCAGTTACTGAACTCAGGAAAACTCAGTAGAATCAGTATTAGTCCAGTCTAATTCAGTATCTAGTTCAGACCTCAGTAAACTTAGTCAGCTAATAGGATTCATGTAATATTCCATCAGTCAACTTAAATTAGTGAAATCAGTTCAGTCCAGCTAAACAGTAATCTTACTAACCGTTCAGTCCAGCTTAGTACAAATTAGAAATCAGTTCAGTGTCTATTAAGTTGGGATAGGATTCAGCACCGAGTTAACCCAGGGATGGGGGCATACCTGCCAGTAGAGGGTTTGACCCTTAGTAGTAATCCATGCGATACCGAACTACGTAACCAGCATATGTTGAGATATCTTCCTTCCAGATATCATGAGGGTTGATATATCTCATTCGAGTTATCCTGCTAGCGAGGGTTGGCGGAAGAGCTTTCTGTCAGAGAGGGTTAACTCACAACTTGTTCTTACTTGTGGCACGGTATTGACACCCTTCCAACTAGGGTTATAGGTTGGACCCCAGTCAATTTAGAGAAGGGCATATCAGTTAGATGATTACCTCCCACAGTTTCAGTTACAGTCCTAGTCTCAGAATAAAACTCAGTTCAATTCTACAGATTTAGGACTATCAGACATAGTCACTCTGCTCAATACAGAACTCAGTATAGTTCAAAAAAATTCAGGACTGTCTGATACTTTCATTTAGATAATCAGTAATACAGTATCAGTAAATTTCACTATCAATTATCCGTATTTAGACTCGTTACTCAGTATTATCAAGATCTTAGTTATAGTCTCTGTATTCATGCATGTACTCTCATTCAGTCATACTCATGTAATTCATTTAGTATTGTTCATGCATATGAACCCACGCATTTCAGCCTACCTCACTGAGCATACCAGTACATTCAAAGTACTGGCAAATATTTTTCTTTGCGCTATGATGTCTCATATCATAGGTTCAAACGCATGGGCTCCAGAGCACCCTTAGCAGTTTAGATTCTCAACTTTCAGAGTAGTGGTGAGTCCTCATTCGAGGACATGCTTATTATTTACAGTACTTCAGTTTTATTTCAGTAGATGTAGTTAGTTGGGGGCTTATCCCATCAACTCCTCAGTACAGACAGTCTAGAGGCTTTTCATACTAGAGTATTTTCAAATAATTGGTCAATTTTTGAGTACTTAAATTCAGTTTTGGTATTTTGATACCACATTTAGATTTATTTACAGATTTGAACCTTATAACATATGTTTCTGCTTATTTCTGCAATCATTTTAGTATTTATTACACCGTTATTGTAGTAGGTACTAGTCATGGGTTAGCTTGTGGTCCTTTGGGATTATGAGAACTATGTAGCGTCTGGGGTACAGACTCAGGGCGTTACAATACACATTACAACTTATCTAACAACATGCTACCTCAAGGTTCAACTTATTCTTTTACACTTACCCCCTTATCCACTTAATGACTCAACCACAATTCATCATTTTTAACACTAATCCTCATGACTATATGTATATATCACAATTTCCCACTCCTTAATCAACAAGTTTCAACCTAAGCGATTTCACACCTTACATCAAGACCATAAATTCATTCCCACAAAACATGCATCATTAACCTTAAGCTACTATTCTCACCACCAAAATCCACATCTAAAGTTCAATACTATTGTCTAACAACACTAATCATATGGAGCATGCCATATACTATACCAATTAAGCGAATAGAAATATCAACCTAAGTCTCTTATTTCCCTAAACTATGGGCCATAAGTTCATCCTCTCCACAACATTACTACTACACCTCAAAATCTACTTCATTCCATTTAACACGTAGTACTAGTTTACAATGGCTAGAGAAAAGACAACCAAAGGTCTAAAGTCACATAATAAGGATAGTCGATCTTATTCTTATATTATATCCAATTATGATCTTATCAACATATCCAATTTCTCACATCATAGTTACTTACCAAGGCATTAATTTAGACTACCTTCAAATTCAATCTACACCAATGAGTCTCTACCCATAACTTATTGACTAAACTACCCCTTTGTATTCACAGCCTATAAATGATTTCTACAACCACCATTACTATCCATTCAAAGATTCTTCATTATTTTTGTATAAATAATATTCATAGACAACCACTTCCTTCATTGACTACCATACAAGCTACAAATATTGCTACCACACTAGTCTATAACTATAAAATGGAAACCCATTCCACTTTCAATGGTTATATAACTAAACTAGATTATTTACACATAAGTCACCCTTATTATGACTTCTAAGCTTGTGACCTCAAATCACCAACTTCTGGACTATTTTACAGCTCACAGGTTATCACACTTTATCACATATTACTGCTCAGGTGGAAATATTGTTCCAACATTTTGCTACATTTTATTACCCTTAAGTATGACATCTGCAACACATATTTTATAAAAGGGACTGAATACACCTCATACCTTAGGCTGAAAAGCATGATTTCATCAAGATAAAGTATACACTCGAATCAATACAACATGAAGCATTAACATACTTCTCTCAAGTCCTTGTACTATTTCATAATATTTTATGGCTCAATTAGAAAGGACCACACCATTTAGACACTAAGCTTCTGCACTATAATCAACTCGACAACGATACATAGCTAATAAAATCAGAGTATAGAAGGAATTTGGATAACCTCTAAAATGACAACACAATGGCACGATTTAGAACATGAATAAAAGTCAAACATTCCTAAATCCCTAGTAGTTTCATACTTATAAGTGTGGTGCGCTACACACCCATAAACAGGACTCTACCCAATGCGACTTTTCAGATACCCTGGGACTATGAACTATGCATTGATACCAAGTTTGTCACGACCTAAACCAAGGACCTGGCTGCGACGGGAATCCCAAACCATGAAGGCCGAGAGCCATCGTAACTTGAAATCATATGCAACATTCATCTATTATCATAATGCAGAAAATAAATAGAAACATGGTCATTTTACTATTCAATTGAGTAATGCAGAGATAAGTTCAGCAAAACCCAAATCATCTTGTACAAGACTGCAAAATCTCTACTACAATTGGAAACAACAATCAGTTTGAATGTAGGACAAGGCCCCTGGTCGAACGATGAACTATGAGATCAACATAAGTGAACAAGAAGCCATATGAAGTAAGGAAGACTCACCAACTCTAAATATATGACAACAATCAACTGTTTAGCAGGAACGCTTGACTTGGCCTCACAACCTTAAATATAGGAGGTCAATACAAATATACTGGTACGTAGAACAATTCGAAAAAAACAAAATATATTTTTATACAACATAGATAAGAGAATTTTATAAAAACATGTCAACATAAAATATTTGAAAATATGTGGGCATAATAAATAGGCTTCAAAACACTTGTGTAAATCACAACTCAATTTTTTGTCTTACTTTTGAGTTAGGTGGTACACCCTAAAATTCTACAACACCACGGGCTATATGGAATCTTCCATTGACTAGGCAATCCCCCAACCCAAGTTTCCCGCAAGGGTTGGAGTTTCTGATTCTGATATACCATAAGGAACTAGGCCAGCATGTATTCCCTTTTTGGGACATAATAAACCCGTATCGGCAAAAGACGATTTCTAGCGATGAGACCTTACACACAAACACCTTCTTTCGGTAACTACTTAACTCTCTTTAAGCCCATTTTTAGTTTTTTTTTTAAATAGGAATCTTTCTGAAATCAAATTCTAAAAATCTGAGTAAAATGTTTTATTTCATGCTATTCTAAGTCTGTCATGGCATTATCTAATTTGGTATCGTCATACCAAGACATGCAAGTCATACGTCTAAGACATATATCATTCTTCTTTAGATTTTTTAATCAACTTAATCATTTGACCACCAAAACCATTTAAACAATGCAAGAGAGTTCATATTTCAAAACATGTGTAAATATTTGCAAAGCTTCTCTCTTTTCAATACTTTAAAACATGATGATTAATTTTCTTTATAAAAATCCATGCACTTCTTTCAATTATCACATTAAACATTATAAACAATTAAACACCCTCTCTTAAATTCACAATCAATGCCAAGTCCATAATAATAGTAAAATATTTATCTCATACTTCAAAACAAGCAATTTAACAACCCATAACATGTGAAATCAAGAGGTATCATAACAAAAGAGGGGTTTTGTCATTCATGCTCTCAATCTAATCTTTGCAAAGCTGAAAAAGTATATGTATATGTGATTATAGTTCAATTCTTTAAAAAGGAGTTCAAGACAAACATTTACTTTCATCAAACAAGTTCATAATACATGCTATTCAAAACCATGCCGAAAATGATCTTTATAAACATGACTGTATATCTTTAAACTTGATAAAGACCATAAAAACATATGCCTAATGATTTTAGGATAGCCCCATGTATCTTAATGATGAAGAAATCATGAAGAGATTGATCATTTAAGCTTGAATGTGCAAATCATAAGTTGGATTTTCTCCTCTTGTGTTTTAGAAAATGAATTAGGGATTTGATTGAGTAAAAACGTATTTAGGGACTTTAATTTCATGATATGATGTTTAGGGATGATTATTGAACATAAAAAGACTTGGTTACCCTTGAAATAATGGAGCCCCTAAGCTGTAAAATACCAATTGGGAGGCGCCCATCAAATTGCCTAACCTAGGTTGGGTGGCGCCTAACCCATTGCCTAACATAGGTTGGGCGGCGCCTAGCCCATGGCCTAACCCAAGTTAGGCGGTGCCTAACCTTTGCAGTGAAGGTAGACAATGGAAATGAGATGCCTAGACATCGCTTACTTTGCGATGACTACTTACTTTTGGGGTCCAAAAATATCTACAATATCAACACAAAATCTACCATCACTATGGGGGTCCTAAAGGTCATTTTATACGTACCAGAAGAGCGTTACAACCATGGGGTGTTACATGATTACTATCAACATTTTCATTTCAAAAAGAATTCCCATACTAGGATAAAGATCATGACATATGAATTCAAAAGTAAATCATGAATTATGGTTTACACACGTAAGAATGATTGTTTGATTTCTAGCTCAAAATATGTGGTGGGTTACAGTATGTCCCCATTGGGATCATTTCTACACGTAACCTCTCATTGAACATTTTTCGTCAACAAAATATGCAAAGGCATCAAAGAGCTTTATGATAACCACTAGCAAAAAGTGTTAGCACAAAGTGTGAGATAATAAAAATTGACATAGTGATGACCTTGCACATTAGTTCTAGGGGTCATAATCATCACAACATAAGGTATGCATTTATTTGGTGATCATTGGCCTGATTTACACCGGTACTAATCAGGAAATAAGGTTTTGAGAAAGATAGGAAATAGAAGAATTCTGTGCCTTACAAGATACAACGAATAGACCAAAAACTTAGAGACACTACTCAACTGTGACCTATACAATAAATAACATACTTCATCATTTCCAACTTAAAATTCTCCCATAACATATCTAACTACATGAGTTCGAGTCCTACTACATAATGAGTCCTACTACATAGTGCTTTTATGTGAAGCCTATCTCGAAGTAAAAAGGTGATAACTTAAACTACAAGATCCTCTACATTACATCCCATTAAGAGTATTACATCACCTTATCACAACCATCAAATACACTCAATTTTTTTTAATTCTGGGAGTACTAACCACATAGCACATTGGTTTGAGTTTTCATCAATCACAACTCTTAAGCCTATTATTTCCACACACACTTCATGGATTCCCCCACCAAGACTAGAAAATTTCAATCACTCTCACAATTATTTTCACCATATCTCTCCTTTCTAACTATTTCACACAATAAGAGTTCATATCCTTCTTCCCCCTTCTTCTACAAACTTAGTCTAAAAAATCACTTCAAAATTTTCACCTTCAAGGGCATCTACTCCCCTTCTTAAAATATTACTACGCTTCCACAACAACCATTATACTAACATACGGTGGGTCATTTAGTAACCCGAGCATAAGCATCATGAAAGGGAGTAACAAAACTCAATTATAACTTATACTTATTTCATTACTCAATGTGGAACATGAGGTAAATATACAATACAATAGACACGAAGTGCTTCATATAACGAATGTATGGATCATAAGTAGAGAGTAGTTCTAGCATAAGAACAACACAACATTGATTCTTTGAACTGGGCCGAGTGTGAAAACAAGAGTGCACATATAAAGATTTGTATACCATAAGGCCAGAATTCATGAAGTCAATGATTGAGATATGGATTTCTACTTGGAGCTATTGTTCCTCATTTAAAAAACTAAAATTTTCCTTGAGTTTGCATAAACTCTATCTCTTTGGGTTAGAAAGAACATAGCATGTATCGGTAACATATAGAAAACATAGTTCCTTAGCTCCAAGCATGATATAAGACTTGGATTCCATTATGGATCATGAGCATATTCACATAGACCTTGAATACCTGAAAGACTGGATTTACTAAGACATCATTGCTTCTAGTTTTGAGGTTAGAACATTACATGAGTTACATAGAGAACTCAAACCTTAGACATTGGCAGGACAGAATACATACGACATTTGTAGAATGTCCTCTTAAACTTAAGTAGGAGGAATATACTTGAATAAGAATAGGTTTATCATAAATCCTCCCCGCAACTTGCTAACCTGAGAAAATTTAGGAACTACCTTAATTCACCATATTCCTATTGGATCAAAGTCACAATCCTATACCTGCGGACATATCCCCTTATCAAATCTATAACAAAAACTCTCAACATAATGGGGGGGGGGGGGAGGGTTTCAGTATACATATGAACAAAACTCCTCTCAATAATCTTAACAAAAACACAAGACTTTTTTTCTAGGACCTCCCGCTTCAGCGATACTATTTATAACTTCCTCCAATACCTAAAGTCATTGATTTAGGACTAACATTATCATGGGCCTGTACATCCATGCTTCTTAACACTTACTGCATGGTCTTGAACTTCTTAGGGTAGTAGCATCACACCTCTAATCATATGACTTACAACTTACTAAATTTTATAAAATAATTCCAAAGGCGTAAATTACCTACCCATATTACCTCAATTCATCTCTAAATAACGCTGTACAACAATTCCCCATACTTCTTCATACTATAAGATTTTAGAATGAAATCTAGGTACACATGACACTTATACACATCACAACTTATCAAGAACGCTCTTATCCACTTAATGAGTCAACCACAATTCATCATTTTTAACATTAATCCTTATGACTATATTTCTCTCTCTCTTTCTCTATATATCATAATTTCCCACTCCTTATTCCACAAGTTGCCAACCTCAGCGATTTCACACCACACATTAATCCCACTTATTAATTCCCACAAAACATGCATCATTAACATTAAGCTACTATTCTCACCACCACAGTCCACCGTCAAAGTTCAAGACTATTGTCTAACAACATCAATCACCAATCAATCGAATAGAAATATCAACCTAAGTCTCTTATATCACAAAATTGTGGCCCATAAGTTTATCCTCTCCAAAACATTTCTACTACACCTCAAAATCTACTACATACCTTCTCACACGTTGAACTAGTTTATAACGACTATAGAAAAAAAAATCAAGGAGCTAAATTCACATAATAGTGATAATCTATTTTAATCTTATATTATATCCCATTATGATCTTATCAACATATTCCACTTTCTCACATCATATTTACTTACCCATGCATATATTTTGACTACTTTCAAATTCCATCTACACTAATGAGTCTCTACCTATAACTTATTAACTAAACTAACCCTATCCATTCACAACCTATAAATGATTTCTACAACCACCATAACTATCCATTCTGAGATTCTTCGTTATTTTTGAATAAATAATAATCATAGACAACCACTTCCTTCATCGGCTAGCATACAATCTACAAATATTGCTAACACACTAGTCTATCACTATAAAATGGAAACCCATCCCTCAATAAATGGTTATACAACTAAACTTTCTTCTTTACGCCAAAGTCACTCTCATTTAGACTTCGAAGCTTGTGACCTCATACTACTAACTTCTAAACCATTTTACAACTCATAAGTTATCACACTTTATCACATACTAAAACTCAGGAAAAAATATATTGCTCGATCATTCTGCTACATCTCATTACCCTTAAGCATGACATCTACAACATAGATTTTATAAAAAGGAATGAATACACCTCATACCTCAGGATGCAAAGCAGGATTTTATCAGGATAAAGTATACACTCGAATCAATACACCATGAAGAACTAACAAACTCCTCTCAAGTCCTTGTACTATTAAATAATATTTGATGAGTCAATTAGAAAGGACCACATTATTTAGACTCTAAACTTCTGCATTAGAATTAACTCGATAACAAAGACATATCTAATAGAATAAAAGTAAAGAACGAATTTGGATAACCTCCAAATGGACAACACAATGGCACGATTTAGAACATGAAGAAAAGTGAAACATTCCTAACCTCCTAGTAGCTTTCTACTTATAATTATGGTGCGCTAAACACCCTAAACAGGACTTTAACTGATGTGAATTTGCAGACACCCTGGTACCATGAACTGTGCTTTGATACCAAGTTTGTTATGAACCAAATTGAGGCCCTGGACGCAACAGGCATCTCAAACTATGAAGGCTGAGAGCCATCTCAACTTGTAATCATATGCAATATTCATCTATTATCCAAATGCAGAAATAATGGAAACATGGCAATTTTACTATTTCAAAAGATCAATGCGGACATAATTTTAAAAAAACTCAAACCGTCTAATACGAGTATGCAAAATATCTACTACAATTAGAAAAAACAATCTATCTGAAACCAAAATGAGGCCCCTGGTTGGACCATAAACTAAAACCAAATAAGATCAACATAAGTGAACAAGACTCCTTTCAAAGTAAGAGAGTCTCACCAACTCTGAATGTCTAACAATAATCTACTATTTAGCAGAACCGCTAGACTAAGCCTTAGAACATGAAATATAAAGGGCTAATACAAATGTACTCGTACATAGAACAATCCAAAAAAAAATATTTTTATACAACATAGATGAGAGCATTTCATAAAAACATGTTATCATAAAACATTTCAAAGTTCATAGGCAAAATCTATAAGCTTCAAAACACTTCTGTAAATCATGCCTCAACTCGTTATCTTACTTTTGAGCTAGGTGGTACACCATACAATTCTACAATCCCACTGGCTATATAGAATCCACCCTTGACTCTGCCGCCAATCCCCCAGCCCAAGTTTGCAATAAATGTTAGAGCTTTTGATTTGTAAATGCCATGGGGCACTTGGCCAGCATATAATCTCTTTTGGGACATAATAAACCTATACCGACAAAAAACGGTTTTCACCAATGAGCCCTTATACTCAACAACTTCTTCGGGTATCCAACTAACTCTCTTTAAACCTATTGTTAGTCTTTTCTAAACATGCATCTTTTTGAAATCAAATTCTAAAAACCTGAGTAAAAATCTATGTTTTCTTCTATTCTAAGTTTGTCATGGAATTATCTATTTTGGTATCGTCATACCAAGACTTGGAAGTCATATGTCTAAGCCATATATCATTTTACTTTTGGAATTTTTAATCAACTCACTCATTTGACCACCAAAAATATTTAAACAATGCAAGAGAGTTCTTATTTCAAAATATGTCCAAACCTTTGTAAAGCTTCTCTCTTTTTAATACCTTAACACATGATGGTCAATTTTCTTTATAACAGTCCATACACTATTTTCAATTATCATATTGAACATTATAAATAATTAAACACCTTCTCTTAAATTCACAATGAATATAATGTCCATTACAATAGTAAAATATTTATCTCATGCTTTAAAACATGCAATTTAAAAACCCATAATAGGTGAAATCAAGAAGTATCATAACAAGAGAGGGGTTTCATCATTCATGATCTCAATCTAATCTTTGTAAAATGGAAAATGCATATGTATACGTGATTATAGTTCAATTATTTAAAAAGGAGTTCAAGACAAACATTTACTTTCATCAAACAAGTTGATAATACATACTATTCAAAACCATGATGAAAAGCTTCTCTATGAACATAATTTTACATCTTTAAACTTGATAAAAATCATAAAAACTTATGCCCAATGATTTTACGATAGACCCACATACCTTAATGATCTAGAAATCATGAAATAATTGACCCTTTAAGCTTGAATGTGCAAACCCTAAGTTTGATATTCTCCTTTTGTGTTTTTGTAAATGAATTAGGGATTTGATTGTGTAAAAACATATTTAGGGACTTTAATTTTGTGATATGATGTTTAGGGATAGTTGTGGAACATAAACACACTTGGTTACCCTTGAAATAACACAAAAATGGAGTCCCTAAGCTGAAAAACACCAATTGGGCCACACCCATCTAATAGCCTAACTCAGGTTGGGCGGCGCCTATCCCATTGCCTAACATAGGTTGGGCAGCGCCTAGCCCATGGCCTAACCCAAGTTGGGCGGTACCTAAGCCATTTTCTAACCTTTCCAGTGAAGGTAGAAATGGCAATGCGATGTGGATACATCACCTTCTTTCCGATGCCTACTCACTTTAGGGGACCACAAACATCCCCAATACCTCCCACAACGTCAACACAAGATCTACCATCACTACGGGGGTCCTAAAGGTCATTTTAGACTTACCAAAAGAGCGTTACTACCACGGGGTGTTACATAATTCTTATGAACATCTTTTATTTCGAAAACAATTCACACACTAGGATAAAGATCATGACACATGAGTTCAAAAGTAAATTATGGAATTATGGATTGCACACGTAAGAACTATGGTTCAATTTCAAGGTTGAAATATATGGGACGTTAAATTATCACCCCTTAGGATCATTCATCCTTGAATGATGGGTAGTGACTTATTGAAGCTATAAAATTATGGAATAAGAAACATAATGTAACACCCCAAATCTGATACCCAAAATACTACATGGTGCTAGCAATCTTGAAGGAACACAAGCCAACCCATGACTGATATTTGTAACTGAGCACTGCCTAATATACTATATAAATACAGAATAATAGGGTTGAAAGGCCATCAGGTTCAAATATCTGATAAAACATAACATCTAGAAATATGGTATATCAATACCAAAACGAAAATAAACTATCTAAACATGCTTGTCTGAAACCCTCTAAATTGTCTGCACACTGTGGAGTTTATGGGATATGTCCCCAACTAACTCAATCTACTAAAACAAAAATAATGAAGTAATGAGATAATCATGCTATCCTTGAATGATGAGGACTCACTGCAAATCTACTGCTGTTGGCTGAATCTGAAGCTAAGTGCGATCGGGAACTTGAGCATTTGAACCTATGATAAACACCATAGAGTAAACAAAAAATATATGTCAGTACATTTGAATGTACTGGTATGTAAAGTGAGGTAGGCTGAATGCATGGGTTTCATAGGCATGAATAATACTAACTGACTAAATAACATGAATGTGAGAATATATGCATGAATACATAACTGCAAATGAGATCGTGATAATACTGACAAATGAGTCTGAATACTGATAACATGAGTTTTGTAAAACTGATATACTATAAACTGAGTGACTGTGTCTGGCAGTCCTAATTCTGATAGACCTAGCTAAGTTCCATACTGAACTGAGTGACTGTATCTGACAGTCCTATATCTGAAGAACTATCTGAGTTATTTTACTGAGACTAAGACTGAGACTATGGGAAGTAGTCATCTAACCGACATGCCTCTTTTCTTTATAGAGTTGGGGTCCAATCTGTAACCCCAGTTGGAAGGGTATCAATACCGCACCAATGATAAGGACAAGCTGTCAGTGACCTTCATCTGGCAGTGTCCCCAAAGGAGAATAGTAGGACTCTCAAATGGCAGTGTTAATCCACCTCATCAAACCTCAAATGTCAGTGTTGATATCTTAACCTATGCTGGCTACATAGTTCTAAAATGTAAGCATTACTTTTAAGCATCACACCCTCTACTTTCAGTGGGTGCCCTCATTCTTGGGATCGCTCGATGCTGAATCCTACTCCCAACTGAATAGACACTGAACTGATTATACTAAGATAAATAGGAATGAGTTAAATTAATTTTGTGGACTAATAGAATATTACTAAATTCTGATAACTGACTGAGTTCATGAGATTACTGAATTTTCCCGAGTGATGTAACTGACTGAATTCTATTGAGTTCTTAAACTAACTGAGAATACTACTAATCATGGCGTGACTGAGGTTATCATAAAACTGACACTGGCTCTAGGCATACAACTAAATTTTTGGGTACATGTACCCCTAGGACTCGATAGTATAAAACTGACAAGACATGACACTTCTTGAAAATATGACCATAGTCAACAATTCATAGTACAACTATTGGGGATTTTCATGAAGTATTTGTATGTCATAAGCTTACACATGAAGAGGAATACATACAAACATGTCATAATTTTGTAAGTCTAATCTCATGAGAATTCCGCCAAACCATTAAAATGTAGAACAATAACATGGAGGTCATAATGAAAACAAGGGTAAAGTATGGATTCATCAATTTGGTCACAATTGAGTCATAAATCATAATTCTTATTTTCTTAGGCATTTTTGCAAACACCTTGCATGCATAACTTGAGGCTTAGGCATGATCATTAAAGTAATACATCATGGAAACATTATTCGCTTCAAATACAAGAATTCAAACCACATTCTAACATAATTTCATTATATGTATTAAATATTTCAACTTGGTAATTATACAACAATGTAAACATGGATATGATTCAATTCATAACATGGAATCCAAAATTTATATTTTTGAAAGGGTTTCTTGAGCTTCATGGGTGAGAGGAACCCATGAATCAATACTTTACATACCTTAGATGGAAGTTTCTTGAATATTAATGGTGGAATCTCGTGGATTAGAACCTTCACTTGAAAATGATAGACTAGTTCTTAAGGGAATTTTAGAGAAACAACTATATTTTGGTGAAAACCTAGTTGAATATCTTGTTATAGGCTTATATTGGGGTGGAAAATTGATGCTTTTGCCCTTAAAGACACAAACATTTAATGACTAAAAACTGGGCATCGACGCAATTTTTGATGCGGATAGTCGATGGCATCAAGGCGATACCCAATGCATCGCACTACGATCGCACCAAGCCTTATTTGTTTTTACTGGCAGTCCCTGAAATAATGTTAACAAACGTGATAGGCGATGTGGGATGCCAAGATCGCATTGGTCCATTATTTTGGGAAACCAAACATTGTCTCAACTAGTTCCAAAAAATCTACAACTCATTCGGGAACACCTATCGACATCTCTGATCATGAATCAATAAAAATATTGACTATTAAGGGACATTAAGGTCACGAAATGAGCTTGCCAACTTTTGAAGACAAAAAATAAACTAAGTCTGAAATTTTAGATAGAATTTTCTAAGTCTGGGACCCCTTGACAATCCTAAAGGACTAAATTAAGCTTAGAAATTTTGAGAGGTTTTATAATATCTCCCCCTTTGGAACATTCATCCTCAAATGATACTAAATGAGATGGGAGATATGATAAGATAAAGTATATTATGATCATGACCAACTGAAACATGAGTACATGACTGACATTACTGATTTACTGAGATTCATACTGAGCATGCATATCTGATGCATTATTTCATGACGAGCTGATTCATGGATGCATGACTGGTAGTACTGATTCACTTGTTCATACATATCTGATTCACAAATACATGAATAACATGATGCATGAAAACATAACTAAATATGCAATGGAAGTTAATACCAAACTTATAATGTAAATCTGAGCATGAAACTGAATACCAAGTTGTAATTGAAATTTGAACATGAAAATGAATAAGCTTTAAGGAAAGCTATTACCTTGGGCTGAGTCAGATTTTGTGAAGAAAAGGTGAGGGCACTTGTCTGCATGTCTACTTCTACTTCTCAATTAGCTCCCTCAATGGACTGATTCCGCCAAAAAACTTTGACTAGAGAAACTTCTTTAGTCCTCAGTCTGCGAGTCTGGTAGTCAAGGATTTTGTAAAGAATCTCTTCATAAGAGAGGTTGTTCTAAATATCTATTCCCACTATAGGGGCTTCAATTGCTGGGTCACCTATGTACTTCTTTAGTAAGGAGACATGAAACACTGGATGGACTGAGGCTAGATCTGAAGGAAATTTAAGCTCATAAGCTACCTTACCGAAGCGACTGAGAATGTTGAAGGGACTGACATATCGTGGACTAAGCTTTACCTTCTTATCGAATTGCTTCACTCCCTTTATGGGGGAGATTTTCAAATAAACAAGATCATTAATCTCAAACTCGAGATCTTTCTTGCATACATCTGCATGCAATTTCTATCAGCTTTGACCTATCTTGAGTGTTTCTCTAATCAAATGGAGATTCTCTAAGGTATTGAATACCAAGTCAGGCCCTGCTACTGAAGCCTAGCCCACTTCAAACCTACCGATTGGAGATCTATATCTCCTACCATACAGATCTTTGAATGGAGCCATCTTAATACTATAAAGATAGCTTTTATTGTATGCAAACTTAATCAAAGGCAAGTGGTCATCCCAACTACCCTTGAAATCAATTGCACACGCTCGCAACATATCTTCTAAAGTGTTGATGGTCCTTTCTTCTTGACCATCTGTCTGGGGATGAAAGGCTATATTGAGATAAACTCGGGTATCTAGACCCTTTTGGAATGCTTTCCAACAATGAGAGGTGAACTGGGTACCTCTATCTGAGACAATAGACAATGGGACACCGTGTAATTTGACCAACTCCCTGATATAGAGTTTGGAATAATCCTCGACTGAATAAGAGGTATGAACTGGAAGAAAATGAGCTGACTTTTTCATTCTATCTTCAATGACCCAAACTGAATCATGCTGATGACGACTATGAGGTAAACCCGTCATGAAGTCCCTGTTTACTTTTTCCCACTTCAAAGTATGAATACTAAATTCCTGCATGGACCCACTAGGCTTCTGATGCTCAATCTTAACCTGTTGATATGTAGATCACTTAGCCACAAACTCTACAATATCTATTTTTATCCCACTCCACCAATATATCTCCCGTAAATTATAGTACATCTTAGTGGCACCTGGATGAATCGAGTAATGCACACCATGTGCTTCTGCAAGGATTCACTGCCTTATGTCGTCTACACCTGGCACACAGAGACGACCCTGATAAGACAAAACACTATCTCCCCCTTGGGAGAAAAACCTATACTTTCTAATTTCTGACTGACTCTTTAAACTTGACTAGACTAGGATCTCTATCTTTCTTTTCCTTTAATTTAGAAACTAGAGATGATTCTGAACTAGCCTGAACCCATAATCATTCTCGGATTATGTATGAATGGCAACATGAGAACATGACTGAGACTGGAACATAATACATGAACTAAATATTGTGAACTAAACTAAGCCCATGAATGCATGGTTATAACTGAGATTAGAATTTGAGGGTCATCTTATAAATACCCCCTACTACAAGG
This sequence comes from Capsicum baccatum var. pendulum, assembly GCA_030864225.1. Classification (NCBI taxonomy): domain Eukaryota; kingdom Viridiplantae; phylum Streptophyta; class Magnoliopsida; order Solanales; family Solanaceae; genus Capsicum; species Capsicum baccatum. Next base: position 228,893,786 of record CM061556.1, read on the forward strand.
TGGGTTCATTGTGTAAGGAAGAAAATAGAAGGTCTAGGTCTTGGAAGTTTAGGGATTATAGTGTATCTCCCCCTTGGGATACTATGTCCCTCTAAGAACACTTACTTTACTAAGATACTGGGGAAAACTGAGGCGATGCACAGGGTACCTACGAACTGAATGTGAATGAATATCTGGGATATAAAATTAAGGCATAATACATGAATTGAGATGGACACGCCTCTACCTGGTTAGTCTATCTCAGAATGATTAAATTCAAGAGACTTCGAATAGGGCGGTTGGATGAAAAAATAGGAACTCACAATATACGAATTTGTCTGTTTGACTGCCAAACTGAATTACTCGTTTTACGAACGAACTTATACTAAAACTTATACCAAAATATACTCTCCACCTTAGTGAGACACTTCACCTGAGACTACTAAAGATATCCACATGGGCGTTGAGCACGAATGCATGAATTGACTAATTTATCCGATTAACTGCATGATTGATAGCTGAATACTAGGCATGTAAGACTGAACTGTGCTTAGTCTGAATGGATGGACTATAATGGTGGATCATTATACATTTAAGGTAAGGACTGACTGGGGAACGTGAGATAACTAAGTATGTATTCATGAAAACTGTATTATCCAAGAATGCAAGACCAAGTGTATAATATGATTCTGAAACATTCTGTAAACTAAGGTACTGAGATATTGATAACTAAGTAACTGATAAATGTATGCTATGGTCGATAAAATCTAAAATTAAACTGAGCTATTGATTTGATTACTAAACTAAAGCTGAGAGTTACACTATAACTAAGACTGTATCGAAGACAGTAGCTAAGACTGTAACTGGGACTAGGGCTGGTTTCGAATAGCTGAGGGTTAGACTGGAACTGAAGTACTGAATTAGGATGGCTAAGTAACTGATAGCTTAAAGCCATGGTTCTGTAAAACTATATGAGTCCTTGACTGAATATCGACCACTGAGCTGACGCTATAACTGAGGCATGAGGAATAAAGCATCAACACCATAGATTCACTGAGGGATACAAACTAAGGGTATAAATGATACAATATGAGTTTGGTCGATCATTAGGAGTGGAGAATAAGTCATGAGATCTGATCATACTGTAAATCCTGACTTGAGTGCATGAGTCAGGAGTTGCATGACCTGAGTTTGGGGTTCTCTAAGTTCATGGAACATGATTCGTAACACTAAGTGAACTGGGATTCCTTATACTAGGAGTGGCAAATATACCTGATTTCATGGAAAATGCATGAATATGAGTTGTGTTCATGGAATTGAGACGTGAAGCATGCGTAAGTATCATGTTGAATGTAGTAGAAAACCTTGCACTAAGATAAGAATGGGTCAGGAATTACCTTCCCTTATTGATTTCCTACACATACTGGTATTACTACTAGAATTTGAAGGCCTGACATATCTGAGATATCATAACCTGACAGTTCCTGTATACCTGTCACGCTATAATAAACTGACCCATTGGGGTGGAGACTGAGGAAGGTCCTGTTAATATTTGATATGACCTTAAGATTGACTGTTATGCACAGAGTTACAAAAGAAAAGAAGCTCATGGATCTAAAGGTGCATAAATATATAAATTAGAGATCAGTAACATACCATTGACTGCATCGGGAGAACTTTCCAGGACTGAAGTTCATATAGTCTGCTTGAGCATTCCCCACTGGTAGCACTAGAAGTGGAACACTACTGATTCAGGCGATTGAACTGAACTAAATTACGATGGTGCTGACATCGTGGACCAAACTTAGGACAGTCTCGAACTTTGTGGCCTAACTTGCTAGATCCACAACATCTATCACTACAAGCTTTACACACACTCTTATGATTCTTACCACACTCTTTGCAAAGCAGATAGGTAAGATCTCTGCTCGCACTACCCTGGGTTTTGGAGCCTGACGCCCCTTATGACTGTCAATCTTGAACTTAGGTACTGGTATACTGGCTGGAGATAGAGATTGAAATGAGGATTTTGGGTGAAACATAAAATGATTACCACTTTCTGACTTAGACTGAACGAAGTTTAAATTACCTGTTCTTACTCTCTTATTTTCTCTGATCCTATGCTTCCCCACCTAAATCTGCTGGGTATAAATTATATGCCTAGGTGGAATAACAACCTGCTGATTGGTCTGAGCTACTACTAAGTAAGACAATGTAAGGGACATAGTTCTGAATTCGCCATGAAAGACATGCTTGCTCGGGGAATGTACCTGAACGGGCAGAGGTGCTGACTGATTCCTAATTCGTAGAGGTGCTGACTGATTCCCAATTCTTCTTTAGTTAGTCCTTTTGGGAGGCATGTTCTATAAATAGAAAAAAGAGGCAAATTATACTGATAGTTTAAGTTTTAACCTATGCTCATTGGCAGGATATAAATACTGAAAGAAGGGAAACTGTTCCTAAAACATCTTAAAGCCTCCTGTACATAAATGTGGTGCACAACACACCCATGCACAAGAATCTACTAGATGTACCTTTTCAGACTTCCTACAAAACTTTTAAACCTTAGGCTCTGATACCGGGTTTGAAACGCCCTAAATCTGATACCCGAAATGCTACACGGTGCTAGCAATCCTGAAGGACCACAAGCCAATCCATAATTGATATTTGTAACTGAGCGTTGCATAATATACTATATAAATGTGGAATAATAGGGCTGAAAGGCCATAAGGTTCAAATATCTAATAAAACATAACATCTGGAAATACGATATATCAATACCAAAACTTAAATAAACTATCTGAACATGCTTGTCTGAAGGCCTCTAAACTGTCTGAAAACAGTGGAGTTGATGGGACATGTCCCCAACTAACTCCATCTACTAAAACTGAAATAATGAAGTAATGAGATAATCATGCTATCCTCGAATGATGAGGACTCACTGCAAATCTACTACTGCTAGCTGAATCTAAAGCTAAGTACGATCTACAACTTGAGCGAACCTATGGTATAAAACACCATAGCACAGAAGAAAAGTATGCATCAGTACGTCCGAATTTATTGTTAGTCAAAGAAGGTAGGATAAATGCATGGGGTTCATATGCATGAACAACACTAACTGACTGAATAACATAAACGTGAGAATACATGCATGAATATGTAACTATAAATGAGATCGTGATAGTACTGACTACTAAGTCTGAATACTGATAACATGAGTTTTGTATAACTGATATACTGTTAACTAAGTGACTGTGTCTGACAGTCTTGATTTTGATGGAAGTAGCTAAGTTCCGTACTTAACTGAGTGACTATGTATGACAGTCCTAACTCAGAAGAACTATCTGATTTCTTTTACTGAGAATAAGACTGAGACTGTGTGAAGTAGACATCTAACCGATTGCCCCTTTTTTGTATAGAATTGGGGTCCAAACTATCACCTCAATTGGAAGGGTATCAATACTGCACCACTAATAAGGACAAGTTGTGAGTGAACCTCATCTAGAAGTGTCCCCAAAGGAGAACAGTGGGACCCTCAACTGGCAGTGTTAATTCACCTCATCAATCCTTAACTATCACTGTTGATGTCTCAACCTATGCTGGCTACATAGTTTTGGAATGAATGGATTGCTTCTAATGATCACACTCTCTACTGTTAGTGGGTGCCCTCATCCTTAGTTTCGCTCGATGCTCAATCCTATTCCCAACTGAATAGATACTGAAATAATTATACTAAGATGAACTGGACTGAGTTCACTGAATTCTGCGGAATGACAGAATATTACTTAATTCTGTTATTTGACTGAGTTCATGAGATTATTGAGTTTTCCTGAGTCATGTAACTGATTGAATTCTATTGAGTTCTTAAACTCACTGAGAATACTATTGATTATGGCGTGACTGAGGTTATCATGAAACTAAAACTGGCTCTAGGCACACAGCTAAATTGTCGGGTACAAGTACCCCCAGGACTCGATAGTATGAAAATGACAAGACATGACACTTCTTGAACACATGACCATAGTCAACAATTCATATTACAACCATTGGGGATTTTCATGAAGTATTTGTATGTCATAATCTTACACATAAATAGCAATACATATAAACATGTCATAATTTCATAAGTCTAATCTCATGAGAATTCAACCAAACCATTACAATGTATAACAATAACATGGAGGTCATTGTGAACATAAGGGTAAAGCATGGATTCATTAATTTGGTCACAATTGAGTCATAAACCATAATTCTTATTCTCTTAGGCATTTTAGCAAACACCTTGCACACATAACTTGAGGCTTAGGCACATATGCTAAAATAATTTCATGGAAACATTATTCACTTCAAATTCAAGAATTCCAACCATATGCTAACATAATTTCATTATATGTTTTACAGATTTCAAATTGGTAATCATACAGCAACATAAACATGGATATGATTCAATTCATAACATGAAATTCAAAATTTATATTTTTGAAAGGGTTTTTTGAGCTTCATGGGTGTAAGGAACCCCTGAATCAACACTTTACATACCTTAGATGGAAGTTTCTTTAAGATTAACGGTGGAATCTCCTGTATTAGAACCTTCATTTGAAAAACCTAGACTTTTTCTTGAGGGTATTTTAGAGAAACAACTATATTTTGGTTAAAACCTAGCTGAATATCGTGTTATAGGATTATATAAGGGTGGGAAATTGACCTTTTTACCATTAAAGATGCGGACATTTCATGACGAAAAAATGGGCATCAACGCGATTGGTGATGCAGCGCATCGATGGTATCAATGTGATACCCGATGCATCATGCCATGATCGCACCAAGCCTCAGTTGTTTTTACCGGCAGTCCTGCAACAATGTTAACCAACTCAGTAGGTGACGCGGCTCACCAAGATCGCATTGGTCCACTATTTTGGTACACCAAACGTGGTCTAAATGAGTTCCAAAAAATCTGAAACTTTTCCAGGAACACCTATCGACTTCTCTGATCATGAATCAACAAATATATGAACCATTAAGGGACATTAAGGTAAAAAAATGAGCTTGCCAACTTTTGAAGAAAAAAATTAAACCAAGTCTGAAATCTTAGCTAGAATTTTCTGAGTTGGGACCCCTTGACAAGCCTAAAGGACTGAATTAAGCTTAGAAATTTTGCGGGATCTTACACATAACCTCTAATTAAACATTTTTTCTCAACAAAATATGCAAAGGCATCAAAGAGCTTTATGATAACCCCTAGTGAAAAGTTTAAGTACGAAGCATGAGATAATAAGAATTGACATAGTGATGACCTTGTACATTAGTTCTAGGGATCATAATCATAGCAATATTACGTAAGAGTTTATTTCATGATCATAGGCTTGATTTACACTAGTACTAATCATGAAATAAGGTTTAGAGAAAGATAGGAAATAGAAGCATTCTCTACCTTAGGAGATACATGAATAGACCTAAAACTTAGAGACACTAGTCAACCTTATCGTTCTTATCCCTTATCCAACAACCTTAGCTCATGAAATCACATTAAAATTTTCAACTTTAAGAGAATCTACTCACCTGATTAAAACATTACTATACTTCCACACCCACTATTATACCAACATATGGAAGGTTATTTAGGGACCCATGATAAGCATCATGAAAGGGAGTAACACTACTCAATTATAACTTATAGTTATCTTGCTACTCAAGGTGGAACTTGAGGTGAGGATACGATACAATAGAAATGAAGTGCTTGATACATCGAGTGTCTGGATCATAAGTAGAGAGTAGTTCTAGCATAAACAGAACATAACATCAATTCTTAGAACTGGGTATAATGTAAAAGCATGAGTGTATATATCAAGAGTTTATACCATAAGGTCAGAATTCATGAAGTCAACGATTGAGACAAGGATTTCTACTTGAAGCTATTGTTCCTCATTTAAAGTACTGAAATTTTCCATGAGTTAGCATAAACTTTATATCTTTGGGCTAGACTCGACATAGCATGTATCACTAACATATTGAAAGCATAGTTCCTTAGTACCAAACATGATATAAGGCATGGATTCCTTTATGAATCATGAGCATCATCACATAGAGCTTGAATACATGCAAGATTAGATTTACTGACACATCATTGCTGTGACACCCAAAATATGGTACCCAGAATGCTACAAAGTGCTCGTGACCTCGAAAGACCAAAAGCTAACCTATGACTAATATCTGTACCAGAGCACTACATAATATACTGTATAAATGAGGAATAAAAGGTTGAAAGGTCATAAGGTCCAAATATCTGATAAAATATAACATTTGAAAAATATGGTATATCAATACCAAAAGAACTGAAACAACTGTCTGAACATGCTATAGTCTAGAAGCCTCTAAAACTGACTGAATAAGGAGTTGATGGGATATATCCCCAACTAACTCCACCTACTGGAATAAACTAAGTACTGAAAAAATGCAATAATCAAATAATAACATCCTTGAATGATGAGGACTCACTACTAGTCTGACTGCTGAAACTAGAATATTACTAATGCTTCGGGGCTCGTGCTTCTGAACCTATGGTATAAGCACCAAAGAAAAAATGTGTCAGTACGATTGAATGTACTGGTATGCAAGTGAGGTAGGCTGAATGCAAGGGTTTATATGCATGAACAATACTGACTGACTGAGTAACATAAACATGAGAATATATGTATGAATACGTAAAATATAACTAAGATCATTACATCACTGAATCTGAATACTGATAACATAAGTTTTTCAATAACTAATATACCATTATCTGAATGACTATGTCTGACAGTCCTATTTATGATGGAACTAGTTGAGTTTCGTACTGAGGCGGGTGACTGTATCTGACATTCCTGAATTTTGTATAACTATATGAGTTCTATTACTGAGACCGACTCTAAGACTGTAACTGTGGGAAGTAATCATCTAACCTACATACCCTAAATGAGATAATATAATTGAGTTGGGGTTTAATCTGTAACCGCAATTAGAAGGGTGTCAATACCATGCAACTGGTAAGGACAAGTTGTGAGTAATAATACCTTAACTAACAGGTACTCTAAAGAGAATGGTGGGACCATCATCTAACAGGATAAGTCACCTGATCAACTCTCATCTAACAGGTTAGATATCAAAACCAAAGCTGGCTATGTAGTTATGGACTGCAAGGATTGCTTCTATGAATCACACCCTCTACTCGCAAGTGAGTTCCCATCCTTGGGCTCACTCGGTGCTGAATCCTACTCCCATTTGATTAGACATAGAATTAATTATACTAAACTAACTAGACTAAGTTCATTGAGTTTTGTTGACTGATAGAATATTACTGAGATCTGATAACTGACTGAGACTACTGAGATTACTGAGATTACTGAGTTTTCCTGAGTCATGAGACTGACTAAATTCTACTGAACATGGCTTGAATGAGAGTATCTTAAAAACTGATAGTGGCTCTAGGCGCATAGCTAAATTACTGAGGACAAGTACCCCAGGACTCGATAGCATGAAACTGATATGACATGAAACTCCTTGGACTCACGACCATAATCAACAATCCATAATACTATCATTGGGGAATTTCATGAGGCAATTGATTATCATGGTTTGGTACATGAATAGGAATGCATATAAACACGTCATAATTTCATAGGGCTAATCTCCTGAACAACCCATCAAACAATTTCAATGCAAACAGTAACTTGGAAGTCATCTTGAACATAAGGGTAAAGCATGGGTTCATCAATTTGGTCATAATTGAGTCCTAAAGCATGATTCTTATTCTCTTCGGCATTTTATCAAATACATTGCATGTACAACCTTAGGCTTAGGCATATACACTATTTCATACATCATGTTTACTTTAATCAACTTAATTTAAAAGTTTCCAAACCCACATACTAGCATATTTTCATGAAAAGTACATAAAGACTCCAGCTTAGGATTCATACAACCACATCAACATAATTAAAATCAACTCACCACATGGAAATCACAATTCATTAGTTTAAAATGGGATTCTTGAGCTTCATGGGTAAAAGAAACCCATGAATTAACACATTAGATACCTGGGTGGATGATTTCTTAAAGATTGGCAGAGGAAAGCTTGAATTCTTGCCTTGGGATTAGACACCTAGGGTTTCTTGGTCTTGGGGATTGATCTTTGAGAGAAACCCAAATTTGGTGTTATCGATGAATTATAAAGTTATGAGCTCTGGTCTAGTTTAATTATAGGTTAAAACGGGTGGAAAAAAATATAAATACCCTTTTAAAAATACCTTAAAATCAATGATTGGAAGTGGCGACGGTTTGGTCAATTCTCCGTTGCTGGCTTGATGGTCCATCGATCCATCCCGTCGTACTTGGCCAGAACCTAAACTTTCTGCATCGTCTGCGATGGATTGAGAGATGATCCGTCGCTAGCTCAACAGTCCGTTGGTCCTAACTGTTGCATTTGGATAGAAGATGGGTTCACTACCTTAGTCGCGAAGGCTTGGGTGACTGTCCATCGATAGATTGATGGTCCGCCAGCCTAACCATCGCTTCTGGGCAGTTCCGACAGTTCCATATGAAATGTCCACAACTTTTTACTCGGATACCAGATTTGGACAAAATTGGTATTGTTGAAAAGCCAATTAAATTTTCCACATGATAAAAAAGGGAAATTCTATCTGATTTAAAAATTAATCATTTAGGAAGTCATAACTAACTCTTCTAGATACTAGATTTAACTTAAAAAAAGTTCGGGGTATAAGGTCAAGAGGTGTTTTTGAATAAGTTTTAGATCTTTTGTACCTCGTTTAGTACATGTTTGGTGTCCCAAAATAGTGGACAAACGCGATATTGGCACGCCACATCACCTATTGTGTTGTTTAACATTGTTGCAGGGACTGCTAGAAAACCTACTGAGGCTTGGCGTGATCATGCCACGATGTGTCAGGTATCGCATCGATGCATCGACGCATCGCGTCGCCAATCGCGTCGATGCCCAATTTTTATTCATTAAATGTCCATATTTTTAAGAGCAAAAGGGTCAATTTTCCACCCCTATATAAGCCTATAACACGAGATTCAGCTCTTATTTCACCAAAATATTGTTGTTACTCTCAAATACTCTCTAAGAATAAGTTTAGGGTTTTCATTAGAGCTTCAAATTCAAGAGATTCTACCGTTAGTTTTCAAGAATTTTTTCAGTTAAGGTATCTCAAGTGTTCATTCATGGATTCCTTTCATCCATGAAACCCAAGAATATAATTTTAAAATATAAATTATGATATTTATGTTGTGGATTGATTATGTTCATGTAGTTATTGTTATGGGATTCCCAAGTTGGAATTCTTATGTGTTGTTCATGAAACTACTCTAGTATGTGGGTTGAAATTTATGAAATTGAGCTGAATTAGGGAATCGTGTGGTATTAATTTGATATCATTCCTAAGCCCTAAGTATTGCATACTAGGTGTTTGACAAAATGCCTAAGAGAATAATACTTGTGCATTATGACTTAATAGAACCCAAAAATAACGAATTCATGTTACCATCATGTTAAAAATGACTCCCATGTTATTGTTATGCCTTCTAATAGATTGATGAAATGGTCATGAGGTAGGGCTTATGGAATTATGAAATATTTATATGCATTCTTATTAATGTGAAAGCTTCTGGTATGCAAATATTTCATGAAAATCCCTAATGATAGTACTATGAATTATTGACCATGGTTATGTCCTCTAGAAGTTTCATGTCTTGTCAGTTTGATGTTGTCGAGTCTTAGGGGTACTTGTACCCGTCAACTTAGCTGTGTGCCTAGAGCCAGCAATAGTTTCATGATAAATCTAAGTCATACCATAATTAATTGTATTCTCAGTCAGTTTCAGAACTCAGTAGAATTCAATCAGTTACATGACTTAGAAAAACTAAGTAATCTCAGTAATCTCAGTCAGTTATCTGATCTCAATAGTATTCTGTCAGTTAATGGAACTCAATGAACTAGTCCAGTTTAGTTTAGTTAATCATGTTGAGTTTCTATTTAGATGGGAGTAGGATTCATCACCAAGTGAGCACAAGGATGGGAACTCACCTGTTAGTAGAAGGTATGATTCTTAGAAGAATCCTTGCGCTCCAGAAATACGTAGCCAGCGTAGGTTGAGACATCAAACTTGTTAGTTGAGGGTAGATGAGTTGGTTTAAACTGTTATATAAGGGTCCCACCATTCTCCCTATAGTACCTGTTAGACGAGGGATTTCTCATAGCTTGTCCTTAATAGTGGTGCGGTATTGACACCCTTCCAATTGGGGTTACAGGTTGGACCCCAAATCTATTTAGAAAAAAGGGCATGTCAGTTAGATGAATTCTCCCACAATTTTAGTTACAGAATTATGACTGTGAGATACAGTTACCCAGTTTCAGTAATAGAACTCAGATAGTTTTACAGAACCCAGGACTGTCTGATATAGTTACTCAGCTCAGTACGGAACTCAGCTAGTTCCATCAGAACCTAGACTGTCAGACACAGTCACCCAGTATAAGTTATATCAATTTTCAATAACTCATGTTATTAGTATTCAGACTCAGTAGTCAGTAGTACTCACGAATCCAATTACAGTTATACATTTATGTATGTATTCTCACGATCATGTTATACAGTCATTTAGCATTGTTCATGCATATGAAACCTTTGCATTTAGCTTACCTCAGTTGCGTAACAGTACATTCAATTATACTGATGCATTTGTGCTATGGTGTTTTATACAATAGGTTCATAAGCACGAGCTACAGAGCATCAATAATATTCTAGTTTTAGTAGTCAGAGTCAATAATGAGTCCTAATCATTTGAGGATGTTATGATTTGATTATTTCATATCTTTACTATCTAGTTATTTCAATAGTTGTAGTTAGTTGGGATATGTCCCATCAACTCCTTATTCAGACAGTTCAGTCAGTTAGAGGATTTCAGACTTGATGTTTATAGATAGTTTATTTCTAGTTTGGGTATTCTTATACCCCTTTCAAATATTGTTTTATCAGACATGTTACACTTTTGAACCTTATGGCCTTACAACTTATATTCTATATTTATAAAGTATATCATCCAATGCTCTGGTACAGATATAATTCATGGGTTAGCTCGTGGTCCTTTGGGGTCATAGGCACCATGTAGCATTTCGGGTACCAGATTCAGGGCGTTACAAACCTTGTATCAGAGACTAAGTTTCAATAGTGTCCTAAGAAGTCTGAAAGCCACATCGAGTAGAGTCTTGTACATGGGTGTGTTTCGCACAACATTTATGTAAAGGAGGCTATAAGATTTTTTTGAAATAGTTTCCCTACTTTCAGCATTCATGTCGTTCCAGTGAGCTTAAGGTCAAGTTTAACTCTTAGTCTAATTTATTTCTCCTTTTCTTCTACAGAACATGCCTCCTAAGAGAAGAAATGGAAATCAGTCAACCCCTCTGCCTATCTAAGAAGATCCCTTGGACGAACATGTTTCTCATGCAAAATTTAGAGCTACATTTACTACTCTTGCTAACTCAGTTTCTACCCAAAATGAATGACCAACTATCATTCCAGCCAACCCAGTGGACAATTCATCTTCCGCTAGGATTTAGGACTTCACTCGAATGAATCCACCTTTCTTTTTCTGGTCTAAGTCAGATGAGGACCCTTTAGGAATTCCTTGATCAGGTTCAACAAGTTATAGGTATCATGGGGTGTCAGTTATTGAGAGTGCTGAGTTAGCTGCATATTAGTTATAGGATGTGGCTCATACATGGTTCAAACAGTGGATGCGCCTATAGAGTGGGAAGAGTTTGCCACTGCTTTTCTTGATAGATTCTTTCCCCTAGACCTAAAGGAAGCTAAGGTGCTTGAATTTATCAACCTTAGGTAGGGCAACATGATAGTAAAAGAGTATTCTCTTAAGTTTTCTCAACTAGATAGATAGATACGTTCCTCATGTAGTGGTAGACAATAGGGCTAAGATGAGTAAGTTTATTCTAGGGTGAATGATAATGTGGTTAATGAGTCTAGATATGCAATGTTAATTAGTGAGATGGATATAGCTAGGCTTATGATCCATGCTCAATAGATAGAAGAGAAAAATATTAAGATGAGAGAGAAGTAGAATAAGAAAGCATTGACAGTTAGTTTCAACTTTCCTTTGCATAAGTCAGAGGGTGGAAGTCATTCTCCGTTCTACCCAAAGTCATCCATTCTAGCTCCTTCCTCAGCCAGTGCTCCATTGCCAAAATTCAGAGATGGCAACAAAGATTGGGTGCCAGGCTCTAAGTATCAGGAAAGTTTTAGCAGTGCCCGAACCTATCCTCTTTGTTAGACATGTGGAAAGTGCCATCAGGGAACTTACAGAGCTGGCAGTGATGTTTTCTTTGGATGTGGAAAGCCAGGACACAAAGTTAGAGATTGTCCTCATCCAGGTCCTTAGGGTTAGTGTAACCACTCCTCATCTTAGTCTAGTCACCCAAATCAATAAGGTGCCTCATCTAGTTCAACTAGTGGGCAAAGACCATATAGAATCTATGTTCTTCATTCTTGACAGGATCAGGAAAATTCTCCTGATGTGGTCACGGGTACATTACAGATTTTTCATTTTCATATTTATGATTTTATAAATCCAGGAGCTTCTTTGTCTTTTGTTACTCCTTATATAGTAGTTGATTTCAGATTCAGTCCTAAAAGTCTAGCAAAGCCCTTCTCAATCTCCACCCGAGTGGGTAAAACCATCATAGCCAGACGGGTAAACAAGAACTGTCCAGTTATGGTATCTCAGAAGGTCACTTCTGCAGACTGAATTGAATGAGAGATGACTGATTTTGATATCATTCTCAGCATGTATTAGCTTCATTCCTTCTATGCCATAGTCGACTACAGAAATAGAATTGTCCAGTTTTAGTTTCTGAATAAACGTGTCCTAAAGTGGAGAGGTAGTGCTTTAGTTTTTAGAGGTCAGCTTGTTTCCTATCTTTAGGCATGGAAAATGATATCTAAGGGATGTGTCTATCATCTTGTTTGAGTTAAGGACCCTAGTTCTGAAACTCTCAGTCTAGAATCAGTCCCAGTAGTGAATAAATATTTAGATGCCTTTCAGGAGGATCTTCGAGGAATTTCTCCCAAAGGGAAATAGACTTCGATATTGATCTTCTTCTAGATACTCAGCCTATATTTATTGCTCCATACAGAATGGAACCAGCCAAACTCAGATAATTGAAAGAACAATAGAAGGATATCCTAGATATGGGATTCATCAGACCTAGTGTATCCATGTGGGGTGCACCAGTCTTATTCACGTAAAAGAAAGACGGTTCTCATATAATATGAATTGATTAGCATCAACTCAATAAAGCTGCAGTCAAGAACACATATCTACTTCCCAGAATCGATGACTTGTTTGACCAACTTTAGGGTGCTAGCTATTTCATTAAGATAGATTTCAGATCAGGCTATCATCAGCTCAGAGTCAGAGAATGTGACATTACAAAAACTACTTTCTATACTTGGTATGGTCACTTTGAATTCTTAGTTATGTCCTTTGGTCTTACCAATACCCTAGAAGCTTTCATGGACTTGATATATCATGTGTTTAAGTAGTACTTTGACATGTTCGTCATAGTCTTCGTAAATGACATCCTTGTTTACTCCCGTAATGAGCGGATCATGTAGACCATCTCAGAATAGTATTGCAGACTCTCAAAAATCATCAATTTTTTGCCAAATTTAGTAAGTATGAATTTTTGCTAAGGTAAGTAGCATTCCTTAGTCATATCATTTCTGCTGATGGCATTAGAGTTGATCCTCAAAAGACCAAAGCAGTAAAGAACTGGACTCGCCCTTTATCTCTATTAGATATCAGGTGATTCTTGGATTTGGATGGATATTACAGATGGTTTGTTGAGGATTTTATTCTATTTCATCCCCTATGTCCATATTGAAATAGAAGAAAGTCTAGTTTCTGTGGTTAGATCCTTGCGAGAAGAGTTTTCAGGAGTTAAAGACTCGACTTATCTTAGCATTAGTTTTGGATCTTCCAGATGGTACAAATGGGTTCATAGTATGTTATGATGCATCCAGAGTAGGTTTGGGTTGTGTCCTTATGCAGCATGGTAAGGTGATAGCCTATGCCTCCAGATAGCTTACACCCCAAGAGAAGAATTCTCCTACTTATGATCTTGAATTAGCATCCGTAGGTTTTACCTTAAAAATTTAGAGGCATTACTTGTACGATGTTCATGTAGATATTTTCACAGATCATAACAGCCTTCAGTATTCCTTTTCTCAGAAAGATCTTAACCTTCATCAGAGAAGATGGTTAGAATACTTGAAAGATTACAACATAAATATCCTTTATCTTTCGAGCAAAGCCAATGTAGTGGTTGACGCCCTCTGTACACTGTCTATGGGTAGTTTTTCTCATGTTGAGGCCAGTAAGAAGAAGTTAGCTCAGGAAGTCTATCATCTTAGAAGACTATGTGTTCGCCTAGTCGATTTAGCAAAAGGTAGTATATGCGTTAAGAACAGTTCAAAATCATCTCTAGTTTCCGAGGTGAAAGAAAAACAGAATAGAGATCCCAATCTAATCAAGTTCAAAGAATCAGTCAAAGATGAAAAAGTAGAGGTTTTCTCCTAAGGGGGATATGGTGTTTTGTATTTTCAGGGTTATCTTTGTGTACAAAGCATAGATGACTTGAGGCAGTGAATCCTCGCAGAGTGCATGGTATGTGCTACTCTATTCATCCAGGGGATACTAAGATGTTTCATGACTTGCAGGAAATCAATTAGTGGAGTGGGATAAAGAGATATATTGTAGATTTTGTGGCTAAATGCTCTATATATCCACAAATTTATATGGAGCATCAGAAGCACAATGGGTCTACACAAGAGTTCAGTATTCCTACTTGGAAGTGGGAAGAAGTGAACATGGAATTCGTGATGAGTTTGCCTTGTACTCATCGAAAACATAATTCAGTTTGGGTCATTATAGACAGGATGACCAAATTAGGTCATTTCCTTCTAGTCCATTCCTCTTATTACGCCGAAGATTACACCAAACTCTATATCATGAATATGGTAAGATTACACGGTGTTTCATTGTCCATTATTTCAGACAGTGGTACCTAGTTCACCTATCACTTCTGGAAAGCATTCCAAAAGGGTCTTGATACCCAATTTCATCTCAGTACAACCTTTCATCCCCAGAAAGATGGTCAACTAGAAAGTACCATTCAGACTTTAGAAGATATACTGAGAGTGTGTACAATTGATTTCAAGGGTAGTTGGGATAATCTCCTGCCTTTGGTTGAGTTTGCATACAACAATAACTATAATTCCATTATTCAGATGGCTCTATTCGAAGCTCTCTACAGTAGGAGATGTAGATCTCCAATCGGTTGATTCAAAGTTAGTGAGGCCTCAGTTATAGGGCCTGACTTGGTATTTGATGCCTTAGAAAAACTCCAGTGGATCGGAGAAAGACTTTGGGCTGCTCAGAGCCGACAGAAGTCTTATGCAGATATCCGCAGAAAGGATCTCAATTTCAAAATTAGTGACTATGTTTACCTAAAGATCTTTCCCATGAAGGGAGTGAAGATATTTGGAAAAAAGGGAAAGCTCAGTCCCTGATATGTTGGTCCCTTTAAAATTCTCAGTCATTTCAGCACGTTATCTTATGAGCTTGAATTAACTTTAGATCTAGCCTTTGTTCATCCAGTGTTCCATGTCTCTTTGCTCAATAAGTGCATAGGTGACTCATCAGTTATAGTTCCTATAGAGGGTATTGATGTTCAGAACAACCTCTCTTATGAAGAGATTTTAGTCAAAATTCTTGACTACCCGACTCGTAGACTGAGGAACAAAGAATTCTCTCTAGTCAAAGTTCTTTGGTGGAATCATCCCGTTGAGGGAGCTACTTGGGAAGCAGAAGCAGATATACGGACCAAGTATCCTTACCTCTTTTCTGCAAACTCAAACCCAAACCAGGGTAATAGTTTTCCTTAAGATTACTCAGTTATTATGTTCAGTTTCACTACTTACTTGGTATTCAGTTTTATGCTCAGAATTCTATTATAAAATTGGTATAAAATACCATTGCATATTCAGTCATATGTCCATGCATTATGTCAGTCATATATTTATACATCAGATATGCATCCTCATTATGAGAAACTCAGCTTATCAGAAATCTCAGTCATCATTAATGAATCAGTTATGCATGCATTAGATATGCATGTTCAGTATGATATATTAAGTTTATCAGTAATGTCAGTTATGAAATCATGTTTCAGTTATTTATGTCCGATATATACTTAAGTTTGTATTTTCCCCATCTTCTTCAGTCTCATTCGAGGACGAATGTTCTCAAGGGAGATATATTGTAAGACCCCACAAAATTTCTTAGCTTTAATCAGTCCTTTAAGCTTGTCAAAGGGGTCCTATGCTTAGAAAATCCTAACTAAGCTTCTAGACTTGGTTTATTTTAGCCTACGAAAGATGGAAATCTCATTTCATGACCCTAACATCCTTAAATGGTCTATATTTTTGTTGATTCATGATCAGGAAGGTCAAGAGGTGTTCCCAGACATGTTTTGGATTTTTTGGACCTCGTTTAAACCACGTTTGGTGTCCCAAAATAGTAGACCAATGCGATATTGATGCACTGTGTCACCTATCGCATTGGTTAACATTGTTGCAGGGACTGCCAGTAAAACTACTGAGGCTTGGCATGATTATGATGCAAAACATCGGGTATCGCATCGATGCTTCGATGCACAACATCGCCAATTGCGTTGATGCCTAGATTTTAGTCATTAAATGTCCATTTATGTAAGGGAAAAAGGGTCAATTTTTCATCCCTATATAAGCCTATAACACAAGATTAAACCCTTATTTGACCAAAATATTGTTGTTACTTAAATACTCTCAAGAACAAATGTAGGGTTTTCATAGGAACTTCAAATTCAAAAGATTCTACCGTTAGTTTTCAAGAATTTTCCATCCATGGTATGTCAAGTGTTCATTCATGGATTCCTTTAATCCATGAAGCCAAAGAATCCAATTTTAAATTATGAATTGTGATGTTTATGTTGTGGATGGGTTATGTTCATGTAGTTATTGCTGTAGGATTCCCAAGTTGGAATCTTTATGTGTTGTTCATGAAACTACGCTAGTAATTGGGTTGAAATTTATAAAATTAAGTTGAATTAGGGAATCATGTGTTATTAATTTGATATCATGCCTAAGCCCTAAGTTATGCATACTAGGTGTTTGATAAAATGCCTAAGTGAATAATACTTGTACTTTATGACTCAACAAAACCTAAATCATGAATTCATGTTACCATTATGTTAAAAATGACTCCCATGGAATTGTTATGCCTTGTAATAGATTGATAAAATGCTCATGAGGTTAGTCTTAGGTAATTATGACATAATTATATGCATTCTAATTCATGTGGAAGCTTGTGGTATGCAAATATTTCATAAAAACCCCCGATGATAGTACAATGAATTATTGACCATGGTTATGTGCTCAAAAAGTGTCATGTCTTGTCAGTTTCATAGTATCGAGTCCTAGGGGTACTTTTACCTGACAACTTAGATGTGTGACTAGATCCAGCGTCAATTTCATGACAAATCTCTGCCACATCATGATTAGTAGTATTCTCAGTCAGTTTAAGAACTCAGTAGAATTCAGTCTGTTACATGACTTAGGAAAACTCAGTAATCTCAGTCAGTTATCAGATCTTAATATTATTTCGTCAGTTAACGAACCTCAATGAACTCAGCCCAGTTCGGTTCAGTTAATCATGTTCAGTGTTTATTTAGATGGAAGTAGGATTCAACAACGACTGAGCCCAAGGATGGGAACTCATCTGTTAGTAAAGGGTGTGATTCTTAGAAGCAATCCTTACGCTCCAGAACTACATAGCCAGTGTAGGTTGAGACATCAAACCTAAAAGTTGAGGGTAGATTAGGTGGCTTAACCTACTATATGAGGGTCCCACTATTCTCCTTAGAATACTTGTTAGATAAGGGATTTTTCAAAGCTTGTCCTTACCAGTGGCATGGTATTGATACCCTTCCAATTGAGGTTACAGGTTGTACCCCAAATCTATTTTGAATAAGGGGCATGTCAGTTAGATGAATTCTCCCAAAGTTTTAGTTACAGAATCAGGAATGTCAGATACAGTCGCCTAGCTTTAGTAAGTGAACTTAGATAGTTCTACAGAAGCCAGGACTGTCGGATATAGTCACTCAGCTCAGTACAGAACTCAGCTAGTTCAATCAGAACCTAGACTATCCGACACAGTTGCCCAATATCAGTTATATCAGTTATCAGTAACTCATCTTTTCAGTATTCAGACTCAGTAGTTAGTATTACTGACGAATCCAGTTATAGTTTCACATTTATGTATGTATTCTCACGATCATGTTATAAAGTCAGTCAGCATTATTCCTGCATATTAACCCTTGCATTCAGCCTACCTCACTTGCATACCAGTACATTCAATCTTACTGACGCATTTGTGCTATGGTATTTTATTTCATAGGTTCAGAAGCATAAGCTTCAGAGCATCAGTAGCATTCCAGTTTCAGCAGCTAGAGTCAGCAGTGAGTCCTCATCATTCGAGGATGTTATAATTTGATTATTTCATATCTTTAGTACTTAGTTATTTCAGTAGTTAGAGTTAGTTGGGGACATATCCCATCAACTCTTTATTCAGACAGGTCAGTCAGTTAGAGGCTTTCAGACTAGGTATTTACAAATATTTTATTTTAATTTTGGGTATTCCTATACCCCTGATAATGCTCAAATTACACTCTTGAAGGGCTGTAAGTGATCCTTGTCAATGTAAAACAAAACAAGGTTGGGGTCGAATCCCATAGGGAATATGGTGTGAACTAAAGTTGTTTGCGATTTAAACCGCTGATAGTTTAATGTTTCCTGAAATGGGGGGTTTAGGTTTAACAAGTTGTCGTTTTTCAGTTTAATTTTGGTGTTTGCAAATCAAGAGTTTATGAAATAACTTGAATTATGTTTACTAGGGCTTCCGGTACATGACAGATGCTAAAAGTAATTTGAGATTCTCACGGTGGGTAGGATAAAAAACTATCTTTATCGATGTTATGCTTAAATGTCTCTCGACCTACTTAAGCGTTTAATTCCCTAATCCTATCGGACTTAGGGAATTTCTATTTACTTCCCATATTTTACCTCAGGTTAACCAACCTTGTTACAACGCTGATTATTAAAATAAGTATTTTTGAGTCCCCATTGATAATTCACTTTCTACTATTTTTTATTTCTTTCTCAAGCAAATCAAAGCAGGTGTGTCTACTATTTCTAACCAACAGACGTTAATTAAAACATCAAAATTATCAAGAAATCCTACCACCTTTTGAATCTTGAATACTTAGCACCTCATCAAGACCTAACCCTAGGTCCCATAACTCAGGTTAGTGAAGTTTAACCACCCATGATGTAACGAACGAAAAACATAATTGAATTCATTATTTGAAAGATGAACTTACAGAGATAAATAATAACAAGTGAATCACAAATTAGATCACAAAGGAAAAATCCCAAAATATTGATAATAATCTCTCAAAATTAGTTGTGTTGTTCGAGTCAAGAAGTAAAGAGAGAAAATATCAAAATATGTTGTCCAAAACTCAAGGTGTCAGCCTTGTGCGGAATAACAATGATAATTGCAACAACAATAATGATACTAATATCTAGAAAACCCTAATACAAAGCTTTAAAAAGTTTACCCTAAATAAGGAAAAAAAATCAAGGTTACAACTTTTTCTCAGAATAGACGACGACTATTGGTGACACCTTATCAGGATCCTAACGACTTATCAAGAATGTTGTTAGGTCTTCTTTAAATCTGCACTAGTCCTGTCTTAGGTTGACGACAATTTCTGATGGCTTATCCGGACTGTGATGACTTATCAGAAATGTTCTAATACTTTTGCTTCAATTCTCATGTCCTGCCTAAGCCTGACGACATTCCTGACGACTTATCACCATTATGACGGCATATCACAAATGGTCATCGATTCTACCAGATGGAACTCATTCCATATTTAAGGATGATGACCAACTTGATAGCTTATCACATGGTTGACAACTTATCACAAATGTTGTCAGCCACACTTTTCTTTAGATTTCTTCAAATTTCAACTTCTTTGCTTCATTTTATATTGGTTCTCTATCATATTAGCTTAAACTGTAAAATCAAACATAAACTAATCAAAAATAACTAAATTTCCTCAAGACCTTGCAATTATTTAAAGTTAAAATCCTCAAATGTGTTAGCATATGCTCACACATCAACAACCTCAACTTAAAACAATTGCTTATCCTAAAGCAACCAAAACATAACTAAGAGAATACAAAGTACAATTTGGCAGCTAACTACTCATATTAGTTCAGAATAATATCACCATCTCCAAGGTCAGTCAATTTAAAACTCACTATTGATGTTTTGAAGAACAATCATGTAACTCACAAGCATGGAGATACGGCAAAAATTCAGCAATAATAATCTTACCATACCAAGATCACATCATCTGAACAAGTCAGTGACTTAGCAACATACCCAATGTGCCATCACAACAAAGAAAACCCTTTTTCTCCCATATCATAATTCACATACATAAACGTAAGGAAGATCACAAGTCTCACTCTCAGAATAAAGTTCCGAACACTACATGTCAAATGCCATAGTCTTGCCCTTATAGTCAGTACCCAAATCTTCAAGTAGGTCAGTTAAGATCACTTTAGGACTTTTTCTAGGCTTGTAATGTAGGCTGGGGGGGCTGATATGATATTTATGGATATTTTAGAGTGACTATGCCTCCTTGACACTATACTATACTCTTAGGGTTTCACTTCTAAAACTTCTTTTCTTCCTCTTCTTTTATTGATCACACATGCTCAAGATGGATGCAGTCTTTTCAATCATCATATTATCTTCTTATTATCATTAACACAACTTTCCCTTTTTCTTATTCCATTTTTACCGTACCCAACTTTTTATTTTGATCTATTATTCTACCTCTCTTTATGCTCATTTTAAATCACACACCCCTATGATAGCCACCCTCAACTTAGCCTATTTGCCTAAGTCAAAGTGCACAGTATCCAAGGAGGACCAGGGCCAAAATAGGTTCAATGTAAGGTAAACGGAAAGGTGAGAGGTTTCACAAAAAGAAATAGACATACAGCCTCAAATCAGGGATCAAGGGATATTATTCAAATTGGGAAGGTCATTTAGGCTAAAAGTGGGTTACAATAAAAAATGGCCTATGATCCTTTTCTAACCCCTATCTATAACCTAGGCAGGACTAACAGGGTAAGTTCTAGATTCGACATACAACAGGAGTTGAGTAAGACCTCACACACGCATAGCACACAAGTACATTGCATATCACTAATTATCCGATTCATGCAATTTGTTTAGCAAAAATCATCAAGTCGCTAGACTAATGCCATAAAAAGATGCACCGCAGTCACAGATGAATGCAATTCACACAGTTATAAACTCAGATCAATGGAGAAGAGCTCAGAAGTCACAAAACAAGATAACTTCCTCAAGTACCTGTATTACTCCTAATTATCTACCAAAAATTGTTACAACAACATCCTACCCTACACCCTCAACTTAAAATTGAAAATAAAGATAAACTAAGGTTTAGAGTATACCTGAAATGGATCAATCTCGGAGTTCATGGGTTGCCTCCCATGCAGCGCCTGATTTAATGTCGCGGCATGACTCAGGTATCTCGATTAACTCAGACTTCATCAAGATAGATAATAGTGATACTTTTCATTGATTCTTTCGAACCGATGTAATGCTTGACATGTTTTTTATTTACCTTGAAGGTACTGCCATCATCATTTTCAAGTTTCACTACTTCAGATGAGTATACTTGGCTAACTTTAACAGGGCTCGACCACTTAGATTTTAGCTTACCTGGGAACAATTTAAGTCTGGAATTAAACAGAAGTACCATGTCACCCTTTTGGAAGTCTCATTTCTCTATCCTCCAATTATGGTATTTTTTCTTTATACAGATCTGCTCATTTATATGCCCTAATATGGAATTTATCCATCTTATTCAGTTTCCCTAGTCTTAGCTCTGCTGCCTCCTTCCAATTCAAATTTAGCCTTTTGAGTGCCTATAAGGCTTTGTGCTCCAGCTCTATTGGTAGGTGGAAAGCTTTTCCATAGACCAACTGAAATGATGACATGCTAATGGGTGTCTTAATTGAAGTATGATATGCCCACATTATCAAGATTTCGAGACTAATCTTTCTGTCTAGCGTTTATTATTTTGTCTAGGATGGCTTTAATCTCTCAATTTGACACCTCCACTTGCCCGCTGGGTTGTGGGTGGTATGGTGTAGATACTCGGTGCTATTTTAACCCATATTTTGCGAAAGCAGATCAAAACATTTTGTTGCAAAAATGAGATTCTCCATCACTTATAATAGTACGAGGTACTCCAAAGCGAGAGAAGACGTTATTCTTGAGAAAAGTAACAACCCTCTTCCCTTCATTATCAAACAATGGTACAGCTTTGACCTATTTCGAGATGTAGTCAACAGCAACTAAAATTTACTTTATCTCATACGAGCTTACAAAAAGACCCATGAAATCAATGCCCCAGACATCAAACAATTCCACTTCAAGCATCTTAGTCAAAGGTATCTTATGTCTTTTGGAGATTGACCCCTACCTCTAACATTGGTCATATTTCAGCATAAACTCATGGGCATCCTTGAACAATATAGGCTAGTAATAGCCACTCTGCAACACCTTCCTAGCTGTTTGGTCGCCTGCATGGTGACCCCCAACTGGGGAAACAAGACATGCTTCCAATATGCATAATACATCCACTTCTGGTATGTATCTCTTTATAATATTATCCGCACATCGCCGAAAAAGATACGGTTCATACCAGAAGTAATGAGTCATATCATACAAGAATTTCTTCCTTTGATGGAAAGAAAGGTTTTCTGGAATAACCTCACTCAAAACATAATTTGCATAATCCGCATACCAAGACAATTTTTCCACAGCGATAGCCAGGATCTCCTCATCAGGGAATACTTCGTTTACCTTAATTTCATAACTAATTTCCAGTTCACCTTCCATTCTAGACAGATGATCTGCAACTTAGTTTTCGCAGCCTTTTCTATCTTTGACCTTAAAGTCAAATTCTTGCAGCAGCAATACCCATCTAATCAGCCTTGGTTTTGCATCCATCTTAGACATCAGATACTTCAAGGTAGCATGGTCGGTGTAGACCACCACTTTGGTCCCAAGCAGATAACCTCTGAACTTCTCAAAAGCATACACTACGGCCAAAAGTTCCTGTTCAGTGACGGTGTAATTTTTTTGCGCTCTATTCAGTTCTTTGTTGGCATAATTATCGGATGAAACACTTTGTCCCTCTTTTATCCTAATACAGCTCCAAGGGCAATATCACTAGCATCATAGATGATCTCAAATGTTTTTGACCAGTCAGGTGCAACAATAATAGGGGCCTCAACCAGCTTTGTTTTAAGGCATTCAAATGCCTTCAAGAACTCATCATCGAAGAAAAACTTCACTTTTTTTCCAAAAGATTGTAAAGTAGATTTGCAACCTTCCAGAAGTCTTTTATAAATCTCCGATGAAAGTCAACATGTCCAAGAAAATTATGCACACCCTTCACGGAAATGGGAGGTGGTAGTTTCTCAATAACTTCCATTTTTGCTCTATTAACATCTATTCCTTTTTTGGAAATTTTATGGTCGAGAAGGATGCCCTCCTTTACCTTGAAGTGGCATTTTTCCCAGTTAAGCACCAAATTAAATTCAAAACATCTCTGCAAGTCTAGATTCAAATTTTCCAAACACATCTCGAATGAATCACCCACCACAGAGAAATCATCCATGAATACCTTTATCGTGTCCTCCACCATGTCTGAAAAGATAGACATCATACACCGTTGAAAAGTGGCAGGCGCATTGCATTGTCTAAATGGCATACTCTTAAGTTCAAAGGTTCCATATGGACATGTGACTATCATTTTTTCCTGATCTTCAGGACCAATGCAGATTTGGTTGTATTTGAAATAACCATCCAAGAAGCAATACCAACCCCTTCCAGCCAATCGATCAAGTATTTGGTCCATAAAAGGCATCTGGAAATGGTCTTTCAGAGTCCAAGAATTCATCCTGCGGTAGTCCATGAAAAATATCCACCTAGTTACAGGCTTGAGTGGAATAAACTCATTCCTTGCATTAGCAACCACCGTTATGCCTCCTTTTTTGGGCACGCATTAAACTGGGCTCACCCACTTGGTGTCAGAAATAGGGTAAACTACTCCTGCATCCAAACATTTAATAATATCCTTCTTAACCACCTCTTACATTGGTGGGTTATGATGGCACTGATGGTCTATGGTTGGAATACAATCTTTCTCAAGTTGAATTTTATGCGAGAAGATGCCCGGGGAATGCTAATAATATCTGTTATGGTCCAGCCTCTAGCTCTCTTATGCCTCTAAAATACTAAAACAAGTGTGTTTACCTATTGCTTATCCAAATCAGCTACAATAATAATAGGTACCGTGTTCTTGTTGCCCAGAAACACATACGGTAAGTGTCCAAGTAGTTCTTTCAATTTCAACACCGGAGGCTCCTCAATAGATGGCTTGGCTGGTGGTGTAGGTTGATTAGAAAGATCAAGGTCTATCTTTTTAGGAGCATAAGGATATGAACCCATTCTTGTCAAAGATTAAACAGTCTCTTTATACTCTCCGATGCCTTCACTATCACAATTCATTATTATTGCAGCCAAAGGTTCGATAACATGTTGCTCAGTTATGGAAACTTTCTGTTCATCCTCATAATACACATGAACTACCGAGAACAGACTCATTTCTTCATGTTGCTTCATTGACTTACCCACATCAAATTGGACAACTTCATCAGTCATCCTCAATAAGAGCTTATTCTCTCACAAATCAATCAACACACTTCCGGTTGTGAGGAAAGGTTAACCAAAAATTATGGGCACCTCAAAGTCTACCTCTCAATCCAAAATGACAAAGTCTGCAGGGAATATAAAGTTGGATACCTTTTACCAACACATCATACAGAATGCCAACAGGTCGCATTACTGACCTATCCTCCTTCACGAGTCACATGTTAGTGGGTGTGGGATTTCCCAGACCCAACTATCCATACAAAATTAGTGGAATCAAATTAATGCTTTCTCCCAGATCACATAATTCCTTGGCGAGTTCTATAGTCCCAATTGTATAGGTAATAGTGAATGCGCCCGGGCCTGGCTTCTTCTGTACCAAGGTCCTTGTAGAAATAGGGCTACAGTGGTGGAGATTTTCCTCCAATTCATATATCACAACTCTTTTCTTAGTCACAAGGCCTTCATGAATTTCGTGTATCCTGGCATTTGCTCAAGTGCCTCAACAAAAGGCACATTTATTGTCAATTACTTGAGCATTGCCATGATTTTGTTGTATTTTGCACTATCATCCTTCTACTTCAATCATTGATGAAAGGGAGGTGGTGGTCTTGGGATAGTTTTCAATACCACTTCCCCTTCCTTCTTTTTTTCCTTATCTGAAGTATTAATAAAACTATCTAGTTTCTCAGACGCTACTAGATTGCTTTCTTCGGATTCATCAACAACTACCTCACCATCTACAAATTTATCCACAAACGGTCCAGGTAATATCTTACCACTCTTAGTGGTAATCACCATACATAAGCCATCATTATACAAATTCTGAACTATATCGCTTGGTCACGTTCCACTTTTTCTCTGGTTAAATGCAGTAGAAAGTTAGCTCATCTGCTGCTCTAACTATTTGATGGTAGTGGAGTATGAGTCCACCAATTGACTGATGGATGTCAGATCGGTCTTCATGGTGGTTACACCACAGTTGGTGGCCATAACATCCTTCAACAGTTTCTCCATCATGTCTTCCATGGACATCTTTCCAGAGCTAGTTACAGCAGCTTCCCAATTTCCAAGAGGAACATGTAAACCTCTCCTATCATTATTGCTTCTCCAGTTTCCTTTGTACCTGTCTTTGTAAATAGGCTTGTCATAAACGTTCTGACCTTTATTCCTTTGGCTATTGCCTTGGAAACCCCCCTAATTACTAACATAATTTTCCTCTTCTTCAGGTTCCACATCCACTCAGTCTTGAGATGTTACAACTTTTACTTTCTCAGTAATCCCTGACAATAAGTTCTTGGTGAGCAAGTACATTTGAGTCTTTAGATGGGCTATGTATTGATCCCACTCCTCATCTTTCCTACTTTGTTCAGCAGACATACCAATAGAAATGGTAGGGCTTGCTACCACAGACTCCCTGGTATGCCAAGCCCAACTTTGATTGGTCATTCTATTTAGCATATTTGAGGCATATTGAAAAGAAAGACCAACAAATGAACCACGAGCAACATTATCTACAATCGGCTTTGTTACAGAGTTGAGGGCCCTGTATAAAGTCTCCATCAAGTGTAGATCCATCGTATTGTGGTTTAGACACTGTGTTAGCTTCTTCTTGAATCTCTCCTAAGTCTCATGCAAAACTTTAATAGGAAACTATTTAAAATTACTGATCTTATCCCTTAACTGTACCCTCTTGAGGGTGGAAAAAGCCATTCTAGGAATGCTTCATTCAATTGCCTCCAGTGGGTAATGGAATCAGGCGTAATCTTATTCAGCCACAATTTTGTATCCCCAGTCAGAGACAACGGGAATAACCTCAACCGGATAGCATTCTAGCCCACTCCTGGGTTATCAAAAGATTTGCAAATGGTTACAAAATTCACCAGATGTAGGTTCGGATCATCCCCAGGAAGTCCACAAAACAACCCCTTCAGATTGAGGAGTTACATCATTGTACTCATAATGTTGATCTTATCTCAAGGTGCCAACAGTGGAGGAATAATTACATTATTTGTACGTACCCCGTCCATGCCATCATCATCATCATCCAGATCATACTGGACCAACTGTTACTCTTGTCTTCTTTGGAACGGACGGTTCTAGTTTACATTACGTAGAACTTGTGCAGCTATCTGCTCTACACACCTTGGATTACCTGGGTTCAATAACTTCTCGTCCCCCAAATCTTTGCCCTCAGGGTTTGGATATCGTGTATGTTGCCCGACATGTTGCACATTCACCTAAGCTCTAGCTAAGGCTGCCAGCCTGTCAGCCTCTTACTATTCTACCATTCTTCCTATTCGTTGCAGTTCCGGGTTTAGTGGTAATAATGTTTCTCCGAAACTTCTGGTGCTTTTCATACACTATAAAGTCCTGCAAATAAATAAAAATAACAAATAAACATAAATCTAGGATACTTAACTGACAGTCAATTAGTGCATAAAAACTTTAGCTTACAACCGTATTCCCTGGCAATGACGCCATTTTTGATAACACTCAAATTACACTCTTGAATGGGTGTAAGCGATCATTATCAATATAAAACTCAACTAGGTTATGGTTGAATCCCATAGGGAATATGGTGTGAACTCAAGTTGTTTACTATTTAATCCAATTATAGTTTAATGTTTCCTGAAATGGGGGGTTTTAGGTTTAACAACTTGTTGTTTGTCACTTTAATTTCGGTGTTTGTAAATCAAGAGTTTGTGAAATAACTAGAGTTAGGTTCACTAGGGCTTCCGGTACATGACAGATGCTAAAAGTGATTAAAAATTCTCACGGTGGGTAGGATAATAAGCTATCTTTATTAATGTTATGCTTAAATGTCTCTCACCTTACTTAGGCTTTTAATTCCCTAATCCTCTCGGACTTAGAAAATTTCAATTTAATGCCCAGATTTTACTCAGGTTAACCAACCTTGTTACAACGCTGATTATTAAATGAAATATTTCCGAGTCCCTATTAATAATTCACTTCCTGCTATATTTTATTTCTTTCTCAAGCAAATAAAAGCAGGTGTGTCTACTGTTTGCAACCAATAGACATTAATTAAAGCTTCAGAATTATCTAAAAATCATCTGAAATACTTAGAACCTCATCAAGACCTAACCCTAGTTCCCTGATAACGCTCAAACTACAGCTCTCGTAAGAGTGTAAGCGGTCGTTGTAAAATATAGAACCCAACTGGGTTGGGTGTCGAATCCCACAGGGAATACTTGGTCACTAAGTAAGCAACGATTATTAGACTTTTGATGAAAGTTTTGCGAATAAAGGGGGGATTTTGTGCGTGCAAATGAGGTAACAAAATAGTAGAGTAAAAAAAGAAAATAGAAGAGTAAAACAGAGTACTTGATAGGTTTTAATCAATGAGAATTGAGATTTAGGGTTATGTCCACCTTATGAGTTATATGTATCTATTGACTATGAGTTATGCGAAATTCAGACATGCATGAGCTTATAGAGATTCATATTCTATCGTAAATCCAGGCGTCTTTCAACCATCGAGGATTATTTCACTTTAACTCTTTCGAGCTTAAAGCGTATCTAATGGTACGGAGTTTCCAAGAGGTTAATCCAGTTACGGCACTAACTTTTAAACAGGGGTTGGTGCCCTATTTTCTTGACATTCTCTCTTTTCCAGACATGTAACTTTTCTTTCAAACAAGTTAATGCTATACTGGCTTATTCTATATGTTTGCAACCACAAGAATTTATATTAAGATGAAGAGAAGAATGATATAAGCAGCATACGTGTCAAGAATTCACATATAAGCAGCATACGTGTCAAGAATTCACAAACTCATAGCAATAGATAGTATCTCATAAGGCTTCCATAACCCTAATCAAGAAGTTTAGCTACTCATGATTGCAACGGAAATCACAATAGACATCATCATCATACCAAGTTAACAACAATCTCACAAGAAGTATGTAAATGGCGTCACTTGTGGCATGAAATCCTTGGTTGTAGCGTTTCTCTTGTTATGAAAATTAAAAGTCGAATAGATGAAGAATAATGTCAGTAATGAATTAATGGAGAAAAGGGGAAAGTATCGAATAGGGAGGAACAAGGATAAGGGTGGCGGAAATTGGTTGCTAAAAAGTTCAACAAAATAGGGTTTTTATAACACCCATATCCTATTCCTACTAAGCTACTGCATACTTATCCTAATCCTACTAGGTTACTGCATTCTTTTCCTAATACTACTAAGTTACTGCTGGTCCCCAAGTCTTTGGAAATGCTGTTTTTGCCCAGGACAAGTTTTCCATGCATCACTTTCAGTCCATAGGCGTCCAAACGCTGCTTTCCTTCTTTCGTGAACCTTGCTTTGGCGTCAAGTTATCCATAAAATGCTGAAATCTTCATCATTTATATCTGAAAACTTGCTAATAACGTTGGTTATCTCACTTATAGGAAAAAGGACTAAAAGTGCATGAATTATATATTTTGTCCTCAAAACATAGCTAAAATATGGGTAAATTAAGGAGCTTTAGGCGTGTGAATACACCTAACATCAACACCCCACACTTAAAGCTTTGTTCGTCCTCGAACAAAATATCATGTCCATATAAACATCGACTTGGGATTTCATAGTAATAGCACAAAATATTCATTAAGACAGGCACGACAATCATTAACAAAGAGTAGTTTTCTGATCACTACTAGAAACAATTTAACCTCTAACATAGACTCGCGATGATGGTTAACTTGTATCCACAATTTAAGGTACAAAGAATCATACACGACTACCCAAAACTCATCAACCATGTGTGTCTCACAATATATCACCCATAATCACTCACAAGTATTTCATTTTTCGAAACATGGGTATAAGATTTTCCTTGCTCTCACTCTCACAAAGAAGTCATATGTTGCAACTGATGACCATAGGCTTACCCTTGGTGTAATACTCTACTAATATCAGAATGCTAAGCTTAGGATCAAATAGGTCTTCTACAGGTTGTAATGTAGGCTAAGGGACGGGTAGGACTATTTTGGCAAGAAATAGTGACTATGTTCCTAAGCGCTTTGATACATCACATTATGCTATTAACACTCTCTTTAAAACAAACTTTCTACCTTTCTTTCATCTACCACCCCTTTTCACCTATTTTGTTATTAAATGATAAACACAAAGATCTTTTTATCTTTTTTTTTCTTTTTATAGCATACCTCTATGATAACGACTCTTTTTCATAACAAATTCAAGTACCAATACACTCTAACGCATCACTCTTACCCAATTTCCTCTTATTTTGTCACATGACTTTACAATGTAAAGCACTTAGGAATTTGGATCAAATTATGGTCTTGAAAAAAATGGATTAGGCTTACATATGAGGCTGTCAAAGAAAATAGCTAAAGGCTCAAAGGGGTTGACTAGGATAATGTCCACGGGTAGGTAAAACAAAGGTAAACAATCA
The DNA here is from genome assembly GCA_030864225.1 of Capsicum baccatum var. pendulum. Taxonomy (NCBI): domain Eukaryota; kingdom Viridiplantae; phylum Streptophyta; class Magnoliopsida; order Solanales; family Solanaceae; genus Capsicum; species Capsicum baccatum. The sequence goes on from CM061556.1 coordinate 228,924,191, forward strand.
CAGGTTGCCAAAGAAATTCCTTAATCATCTCCTAAACTTACACTCTTTATTTCGCTTTACATACACACCAGGCAAGTTCTAGCATCAGCCACAAACACAGAATATACTATCACCTCACACACACAAGGCACATGGTCGACTTTATTGGGAGCAGTATAGACTCTTGACCCACCAGTTGAAGGAATTAAACCACACACTTATCACATAATGAGTCACATTTAGAGCCTAAACGTCTCAATAGTAATGATTTTATCACAGACTCTTGTCACAATACCATGCTGCCTATCAGAATAAATTTATGCAAAGTTTTTAACAACAACAAAATAAAAAAAATTTGAATACTAAGCAAATAAAACAAATAAACAAATAAACATAAATAAGAAAATGCAGAGAAAGAAGTATAGCAAATACTAGCACCCCACACTTAGACGGGACACACTGTCCTCAGTGGAAAATAAATAAGAAAAACCTGGATTAGGCGGGCTCCTCCTCTATGTCTGGGGTCATACCCCTTTCATCGGAATCATCATAGGTGTCATCGTCATCCGAATTCTCCTCCACATCAGAGTCTAGCATTCGGCGATCATCATCGGTTGGCACATCGTCATCGAGAGGTTCCTCAAAGTACACACCTACTCCACACATAGCCCTTGTATGCTCGTTCATTGGGTAGTCATAATCCAACTATTGGAGATCTGTAGTAGTTGGAACACGACCTCCGCTCATCATGGTAAACCAAGTCATGCCATAAAGATGGCGAAAGAAACTTTCATCCCGAGCATGACGTTCTGCAGTGGTAAGGTTAACGCCATGCATGGTTTCAGCATCTTTAACCTTTGTGAGGTCAATCTTCTTCGGGTTGTGTGGAAGCTTATGATCAGCCGGCTCCTCTTCGATGTCCTCCTTCCTCAATATTGCAGTCAACAGATTGCCAAAGCTGAAGTGGGACCTTTTGTGTAGACTGGCCTTATGCATTGAAAATCAAATGATCGCCCCGATGTTGATGGGGACGTTCGTCATCAATACGTACACCAAAAACACTCTGTATCATGTAATCTTTGTATACTAAGTCCCTGGAATCAGGCAAGAGTTGACTATTCGCAACCATATTCGAGCTTCCCTGTTCAAGGAAGCATAAGGGAAGGTGTTGTGCCGACTGGTGTCCTTGTGTCTGCTCCATCATCCCATTGATCTTGTTCCACACAGTGTGTGTTTGATTGCCCTGTATGGAGGTCTGTTATATAGCTCTTTGAGTGGTGATGGATCAACAGATGGCAAACCCAGAAAAGAGTTGAAGAACTCTGCATTTAGTTATAGGACTTGGTCCCGAATCTTTACTTCACTCCCTGTAGTTTTCGGTGACCAGTTGACATAGAATTCTCGTGTTAGATCGAGATTGAATTATCCCATATCTCGAAAGATGAAATCAAGATGTAACGCCATTATCTTGGCCAACATGCGGGGTTCTTTCTTTGCTAGGCTTTCCTTGGGTATCAACTCCACATGAACATATTTTTTTTCTTTATTGTTCCTATACCACTCCTTTCCTTCCTCCTCGAGGACCCATTTGGTTCTGAAAATGCGGTGAGGTATTTGCAGCGAGGAGGATTCACCTTGCTCTTTACGTCCCCTTGTGTGGCCTTTTTGTGAGGTGGTCGCTTTATCCTTTCCTTGTCGTTCTTTTGGTGCCATTTGTACCTGAGATTAAAATGATAGTCATGTTAGCTTCATCTTGGTAAATACAATTGACAAGCAAATAGTAGTGGCCCACCCCACACTTAATTTGTTGGCACAACTAATTAAGTGAACGATGTCGATTACTCAGACTTCATCGATATACGTTTAGGTGTTATGTTCCAACAATATAATCAGTGCAGTCATACTTTTCTCGTTATCTTAACTTATCCTTTTTGATTCTATCTCAAGTAATCTTGACAATACTTTCATGTTTGGATTGATATACCCTTTTGAACAAGACTACTTCATAGAGATTGTATCAAGTTATGGCACAGAAATAATCAACATCCCATGTTTGTAGTTAACCATGATGTTTTATCTCAATGAACAAGTCATTCGAACATGAAAGCTTTTAAGTTACAAGATTATGAAATTTTCTTGACCATGTCAATTCCGCAAAAGTATGACAGTGTATCAAAATCAAATTCAAGTTGGAAACAAGTCAAGACCATCCTTACGTATCCTTTCACTCACTTAGTTGTATCACAACAAATCAACCATATTCAAATCACCAACACTACTTCAAGATTTAACAACTTAGTATAGGCGTAGTATTGTAATACTTATGAAATATAAGAGAAGATAGCCGAAGTACATACTTGGTTGATGGCCTCGGAAGATGTTCTTGCAAAGTAAAAGATCAAAAGGAAAATTTTTCATAGAATTTGGAGAGATAGGCAGCGCTTAGGTTGAAGTTGCAATGCAATTTTTTTTTAAGACTAAGGTCCTATTTATAGGACAAGCTTGGGTCGGGTTTTGACCCATTTGGAATCGGATTTGAAGACCAAAAGTGAGCATAGACGGCGCCTAATGCTTTCCCTATGCTTGGCATTGGCGGCGCCTTTTGCAAAGCCTAGTTGAGCATAGGCGGCGCCTATGCTATGGAATTGTTGGGCATAGGCGGAGCCTATGCCATGGCATTGTATAATCCGAGACCAAAGGCTTTTACATAGGCGGCGCCTATGCCATAGCATTGTCGGGCATAGGCGGCGCCTATGCTATGGCATTCTAGATTCTGAGAGCTTAGGCCATAGCATAGGCCATGCCTTGTTCGTTGCCAAGATTTACATAGGCCTTGCCTTGTTTGTTGCCAAGATTTTCATAGGCATTGTCTAACCCATAGCCTTTTCTTCTTCATTCCTAACCTACCACCTTCAACATGAATCGCTTCCAAATAAAAATTTGAAACCAATCTCCTCTTTTACACCTCTTGCACCTACACTTACTCAAAAAGAATAAAAATAATTAGAATGATGGGTTGCCTCCCATCAAGCTCCTTAGTTTTGGTCGTGGCTCGACAAAATCCTAGGAAAATAAAAACAACAAAAACAATTAAAAACGATGGGTTGCCTCCCATCAAGCGCTTGATTTATTGTCGCGGCATGACATAGCTATCTAGATTACTTAGACTTCATCGAGATAGATGGTGGATCATTTTCTGAATGGATTCAAACGACAATGAGTCTTACTTGTAGGCATGCAATCTTCTTCGAGATGACCCTTATGCATACATATCCTAGGCGGGATACCAATTATATCATCAATAGTCCAACCCATAGCTCTCTTGTATCTCTTCAGAGCAGAGGTGAGAGCCTCTACGTGCTGTTCACTTAAATCATCTGCCATACTCACAGGAAGAGTATTTCCACTTCCCAAGAACGCATACCTTAGATAATTGGGAAGCTCTTCTGATTCTAGCACTGGTGGCTCTTCAATGGACGGTTTTGCTGGTGGTGAAGGTTGATTCTTAAGATCAAGGTCCAGCTTATTAGGGGCATGAGAATAGGACCTTATTCCTGTTAGAGCACAAGAGGTTTCTTCATATTCGTCAACCTCCTCACGCTCACAATTCAACAGCACAGCAGATAATGGCTCATCAATAAGCTGCTTATCTACAGATAATTCTTTCTCAACATCATCTACAGAGAACACATTCATATCGCTGGGCTGCTTCATCGATTTCCATACATCAAAATGAACCAATTCATCATTCAACCAAAATAAAAGCTCATTGGCTCTTAAATCAATAAGCACGCTTCCAGTTGCAAGGAAATGGCGTTCCAAGATTATGGGAACTTCAGAATCCACCTCACAATCCAAAATAACAAAGTCTGCAGGAAAGATGAAGGTGGAAACCTTCACGAATACATCATTCAAGATACTCACAGGTCATTTTACCAACCTATCTGCCATCACAAGTCGCATATTGGTTGGTGTAGGGTCGCCCAACCCCAACTTCCTGTTGACAGATAGCGGCATCAAATTGATGCTAGCTCCCAAATCGCATAATGAATTAGAAAAATTCATAGAGCCAATCGTGCAAGGAATAGTAAAAGCACCAGGATCTGCCTTCTTCTGTACTAAAGACCTCGTGGCAATTGCACTACAATGATGAACATTATCTACCAGCTCATAGCTTACTGCCCGCTTCTTTGTCAAAAGATCCTTCATGAATTTAGCGTATCCAGGCATCTATTCCAACGCCTCCACCAAAGGCACATTAATATTCAGCTGCTTCAACATAGTCATGAATTTGCTGAACCAGGTATCATCAGCTTTCTTCTTCAGTCTCTGAGGAAAAGGTAGTGGTGGAAGGGGAATAGTTTTCTCCACCACTTTCTTTTTATCTTGCTTCCGATTATCAACCTTATCAGGAGTGTCATCTGCCTTCTTCTTTAGTGTCTTAGGAATAGGTGGTGGTGGAAGGGGAATAGTTTTCTCATGAACGCTCTTATTCAGATTTTCAGCTTTTACAAAATCATCACAATCTGCATCAATTACATTATCCGCTATATCATCAACTACCTGCTTGCCTTTGGACGGATTTTCCAATACTTTACCACTCCTGGTAGTAATAGCCATACATGATCCATCATTCCTTGGAATTTACACAGTGTTGCTGGGTAGAGTTCCAGTTTTTCTTTGATTTAATACCGTTGAAAGTTGACTCAATTGCTGCTCTAGTTGCTTTATTGCAGTAGAATGGGAGTCAACCAATTGATTTATCGAAGACAAATCGTTATTCACCTCATTTACTCTCGTATTAGTTGCCTCAACTCCTTTCAGAAGCTTTGTCATCATATCTTCTATGGACATATTTCTAGAACCAGATGCAGCGGCGTCACGTCTTCCAGGAGGAACATACAAACCACTCTTGTTAGTCTTATCCTTCTAACTACCTTGATCACGGTCCTTGTTTCCAGACCTATCATAATAGTTCTGACCTTGGTTTCCTTTGGCATTGCCTTGGAAAACCCTCTGATTATTCAAGTAGTTGGCTTCTTCCTCGAAATCTGATTCGTCTCTTCCTTTTGATGCAACTGCTTTGACTTTTTCGGTCTTCCCTAATAATAAATTATTGGTAAGAAGATCCATCTGCGTTTTCATGTGCACCATATCCTGATCACGTTCCTCTTCTCTTCGCCTTTGTTCTGCAGTCATGCCAATAGATATAGTAGAGCTTGCTACCTCAGAATCCATGGTATGCCAAGCTCTACTCTGCTTTGTCATACGATCTAGCATATCACTTGCCTGAACAAAATTAAGGTCCATGAATGACCCTCCTACAGAATTATCAACCACTGGCTTAGTCACCAAATTGAAAGTTCTGTATAATATCTCCATCAAGTGGACATTGGTCATATGATGGTTTGGGCACCACATAAGCTTCGCCTTGAACCTCTCCCATGTTTCGTGGAGAGCTTCAGTTGGAAGCTATCAAAAATTGCTAATCTCATCTCTCAACTGTGCTCTATTGGATGGCGGAAAGAATCTTTCTAGGAAAGCGTCTTTCAATTGCCTCCAATTAGTAATAGAATTAGGAGTTAGCCCGTTCAACCATAGAGTTGCCTCCCCAGATAGAGACAATAGAAATAAACGCAGCCGAATTGTATTCTGTCCAACTCCTAGATTATCGAATGACTTGCATGTAGAGATAAAATTGATCAGATGCATATTCGGATCATCGCCTGCAAGTCCACCAAATAACCCCTTGAGCTGCAATAGTTGAATCATGGTGCTAGTGATATTGAACTTTGCTTCGGATGCAAAGGGTGGAGGAATAATAGCCCCTATGGCACCAGCTCCATCTAAATCATCATCATTGTCCTTAAAAGGAATCTGCACAGCTCGGCGATCAGGCGTCAATTGCGCTTGACGATCTCTCCTCTGCATGGATGCCGCCACCTCAGCAGTATGCCGTGGGTTTAGTAGCTCCTCATCGCCCAGGTCCTCATCATCAGGATTTGTTGCATGACCTGGGTTATCAATATTCTATTGATGCACTTGAGCAGCTGCCAATGCAGCTAACCTAGCCTTCTCCTGTTGAGCAACCATTCTTTCAATGTCACGTTGTTCATCTATTCTGTCAACAGAACCTGAATAAAAAAAAAACAACAACTAAAAGTAAAATCTAAGAATCTTTGACTAAAGGGTCTAGTAACTATCACAAACTTAGTTGACAACCGTATTCCTTGGCAACGGCGCCAATTTTTGATAACGCTCAAACTACAGCTCTCGTAAGAGTGTAAGCGGTCGTTGTCAAATATAGAACCCAACTGGTTTGGGTGTCGAATCCCATAGGTAATACTTGGTCACTAAGTAAGCTACGATTATTAGACTTTTGATGAAAGTTCTGCGAATAAAGGGGGGATTTTGTGCGTGCAAATGATGTTAACAAAATAGTAGAGTAAAAACAGAAAATAGAAGAGTAAAACGGATTACATGATAGCTTTTAATCAATGAGAATTGAGAGTTAGGGTTATGTCCACCTTATGAGTTGTACGTATCTATTGACTATGAGTTATGCGGAATTCAGACATGCATGCGCTTATAGAGATTCGTATTCTATGGTAAATCCAGGCGTCTTTCGACCATCAAGGATTATTTCACTTTAACTCTTTTGAGCTTAAAGCGTATCTAATGGTACGGAGTTTCCAAGAGGTTAATCCAGTTACGGCACTAACTTTTAAACAGGGGTTGGTGCCCTAGTTCCTTGACATTCTCTCTTTTCTAGACATGTAACTTTTCTTTCGAACAAGTTAATGCTATACTGGCGTATTCTATATGTTTGCAACCACAAGAATTTATATTAAGATGAAGAGAAGAATGATATAAGCAGCATACGTGTCAAGAATTCACAAACTCATAGCAATAGATAGTATCTCATAAGGCTTCCATAACCCTAAACGAGAAGTTTAGCTACTCATGATTGCAACGGAAATCACAATAGACATCATCATCATACAAAGATAACAACAATCTCACGAGAAGTATGTAAATGGCGTCACTTGTGGCGTGAAATCCTTGGTAGTAGCCCTTATCTTGTTATGAAAATTAAAAGTCGAATAGATGAAGAATAATGTCAGCAATGAATTAATGGAGAAAAGGGGAAAGTATCGAATAGGGAGGAATAAGGATAAGGGTGGCGGAAATTGGTTGCTGAAATGTTCAGCAAATTAGGGTTTTTATAACACCCATATCCTATTCCTACTAAGCTACTACATACTTATCCTAATCCTACTAGGTTACTGCATTCTTTTCCTAATCCTACTAAGTTACTGTTGGTCCCCAAGTCCTTGGAAATGTTGTTTTTGCCCAGGACAAGTTTTCCATGCATCACTTTCAGTCCATAGGCGTCCAAACGCTGCTTTCCTTCTTTCGTGAACCTTCCTTTGGCGTCAAGTTATCCATAAAATGTTGAAATCTTCATCATTTATACCTGAAAAATTGCTAATCACGTTGGTTAGCTCACTTACAGGAAAAAGGACTAAAAGTGCATGAATTATACAGTTTATCCTCAAAACTTAGCAAAAATATGGGTAAATTAAGGCGCTTTAGGCGTGTAAATATGCCTAACATCAATCCCATAACTCAGGTTAATGGAATTTAGCGAATCATGATTTAACGAATGAAACACATAATTTGAAAAATAAATTCACAGAGATGAATAATAACTAGTGAATCTAAGATTAGATGACAAAGGAAAAATCCCAAAATACTGATAATAATCTCTCAAAATTAGTTGTGTTGTTCAAGTCAAGAAGTAAAGAGAGAAAATATCAAAATATGCTATCCAAAACTCAAGGTGTTGACCTTGTGCGGAATAATAATGATAATTCCAACAACAATAATGATAATAATATCTAGAAAACCCTAAAACAAAGCTTTAAATAGTTTACCTTAAATAAGGAAACAAAATGAAGGATACAACTTTTATCGGAATAGGCGACGACTATTGATGACGCCTTATCAGGATCCTGATGACTTATTAAGAATGTCGTCAGGTCTTCATCAAATCTGCACTAGTCCTGTCTTAGGTTGACGACAATTTCTGATGGTTTATCAGGACTGTGATGACTTATCAAAAATGTTGTCACACTTTTTCTCCGATTCTCATGTCCTGCCTAAGTCTGATAGGATTCCTGATGACTTATCACCATTATAACGGCCTATCATAAAATGTCGTTGATTCTACCAGCTGGAACTCATTCCCTGTTTAAGACTGATGAAAAAATTGATAACTTATCAGACCCTTGACTGTTTATCACAAAATGTCATCAACAACTTCCACTTTAGGACAATTCTCAATATAATGATGATGACCAACTTGATAGCTTATCACAGGGCTGACGACTTATCATAAATGTCGTCAGCCACACTTGTCTGCAGATTTCTTTAAATTTCAACTTCTTTGCTTCATTTTATGTTGGTTCTCTATCATATCAGCTTAAACTACAAAATCAAACATAAACTAATCAAAAATAACTAAAATTTCTCAAGACCTTGCAATTATTTAGAGTTAAAAGCCTCAAATGTGTTAGCATATGCTCACACATCAACCCCATTCATATATTATTTTATCAGACATGTTACAGTTTTAAACTTTACGACCTTACAACTTATATTTCGTATTTATACAATATATCATGCAATGCTCAGGTACAAATATAAATCATGGGTTATCTCATAGTCTTTCGGGGTCATAGGCACCGTGCAACATTCTGGACACTAGATTGGGGGCATTACACCACCCATCCATCAATAAATGGTTATACAACTAAACTAGCTTCTTTACACATAAGTCACCCTCATTCTGACTTCTAAGCTTGTGACCTCATATCACTAACTTTTAGACCATTTTACAGCTCATAGGTTATCACACTTTTTCAGATACTACTAATCAGATGGAAATATTGTTCCAACATTCTTCTACATCTCATAACCTTTAAGTATGACATCTGAAACATGGATTTTAGAAAAGGGATTGAATACACCTTATACCTCAAGCTTAAAAGCATAATTTCATCCGGATAAAGTATACACTCGAATCAATACACCATGAAGAACTAACGGACTCCTCTCAAGTCTTGTACTATACCATAATCTGTTATGACTTAATTAGAAAGGACCATATCATTTAGACTCTAAGCTTCTACACTAGAATCAACTTGACATTGAGACATAGATAATAAAATAATTGTAAATAAGGTATTTGGATAACCTCCAAATGGACAAAACTATGTCACGATTTAGAACATGAAGAAAAGTGAAACATTCCTAAAGGCCTATTAGCTTCCTACATATATGTGTGGTACACGACACACCCATAAATAGGACTCTACCCGGCGCCGCTTCCCAGAAACCCTGAGACCATGATTTGTGATTTGATACCAAGTTTATCACGACCCAAACAGAGGCCCCAGGCGCGATGGGCAACCCAGACAATAAAGGCCGAGATCTACCTCAACTTGTAATCATATGCAACATTCATATATTATGAAAATGTGGAAAACAAATGAAAACATGGCTATTTTACTATTTCAACTAAGAAATGCATAAATAAGTTCAACAAAACCCAAACCATCTAATACAAGTTCGCAAAATCTTTACTAGAATGGGAAACAACTGCCTGTTAGAAAATGGGATAGGCCCTCGGTCGGACCATGATATAAAACTAAATGAGATAAACATAAGTGAACAATACACCTTCCGAAGTAAGAGAGGCTCACCAACTCTAAATGTTTAAAAACAATATACTATTTAGAAGTACCGCTAGATTGGGCCTCAGAACTTGAAATATAGGGGGTTAATACAAATGTACTGGTATGTAGAACAATAAAAAATATTTTTATACAAAATATATAGGAGCATTTCATTAAAGCGTGTCAGCATAAAATATTTGAAAATACCTGGGCATAATCAATAAGCTTCAAAACACTTCAGTAAATCACGAATCAACTCTTTGTTTTACTTCTGAGCTAGGTGGTACATCCTATAATTCTACAATCCCATAGGCTATATAGAATCCACCCTTGACTTAGAGGCCAAGTCCCCATCCAAAGTTTGTCGCAATGGTTGAAGTTTCTTATTCTTTTACGACATATGGCACTAGGCCAACATATAATCCTTCTTTGGGACCTAGTAAACCTGATTCGGCAAAAAATGGTTTCCAACAATGAGCCCATACACTCAAACACATTCTTTGGGTAACTACCTAACTCTCTTTATGCCCATTTTTACTCTTTTCTAAACTTGAATCTTTTTTAAAACAAATTCTAAATAATACAGTAAAAATCTATATTTTGTTTTGTTTTAAGTCTGTCATGGCATTATCTATTTTGGTATCATCATACCAAGATTTGCAAGTCATATGTCTAAGCCATATATTATTCTGCTTTATATTTTTTAATCAACTCAATCATTTGACCATCAAAATAATTTAAACAATACAAGAGAGTTCTTATTTCAAAACATATGTTACACTTGGGAAAGCTTCTGTATTTTCTATACTTTAAAACATGATGATCAATTTTCTTTATAACAATCTATCCACTTCTTTCAATTATCACATTGAACATTTTAAACAACTAAACACCCTCTATTCAATTCACAGTCAATATCTAGTCCGTAACAATAGTAAAATATTTATCTCATGCTTCAAAACATGTAATTTAACAACCCATAACATATGGAATCAAGAGGTATCATAGCAAGAAAGGGGGTTCATCATTCATACTCATGATTTAATCTTTGCAAAACTAAAAATGCATATGTATACGTGATTATAGTTCAATTCTTTAAAAAGGAGTTTAAGAAAAATGTTTACTTTCATCAAACAAGTTCATAATACATACTATTCAAAACCATGTCGAAAACCCACTATGTAAACATAATTGTATATCTTTAAACTTGATAAAAACAGTAAAAACTTATGCCCAATGAATTTAGATAGCCCTACGTACCTTAATGATGAATAAATCATGAAAATATTGACCTATTAAGTTTGAATGTGTGAACGCTAAGTAGGTTTTTCTGCTCTTGTGTTTTAGAAAATGACTTAGGGATTTCATTGAGTTAAAATGTGTTACAACCCGAATTTTTAGACTAGTCTTTAAACCATTGTTATTACCTATGATTTCCATGTGAATATAAGTTTCATGATCGTTATCCTCATGTTTGATGTAATTTTGAGGTGAAAAATATTTATAGCAATGACTTAGAACAAAGTTGAGCTAAAATCATTTGAGTCGTCCAAAATTTGGTATTTGATTCTAAAGGATCTACTTTAAACATGTATAACTTTTGATATACATCAAATTTTTCCACTCAAGACCCACCAAATTATATATAATTGAATATGCTTTCCAATGATACTAATTTTGTTTAAATGCGATACTCGAGCAAAAAGTTACAACCATTTTCGGTAGAGGCAGTAAGCCGAGGTGATATGCCCGTGCCGCTTGTGTTATTACACTGGGATAGGAGAGGATCCGCGGGCTATACTTCCCCGGTATAAAGTGGGCAGCTCCTTTTCCATTCCCTAGCAATTTTAAACTTCTTAAGGGTCAAGGGGCACTTTGGCCTTTTCTCCTCAACCCCCAAACGTCCAAGGGACGATTTAAAATATCCAATACGGAATTATTTTCCCATCTTGTTCAAGATCTTCTCTCAAGAAACCCGCATACCTTCCCATGAATAAGTTTCAAGCTTTTCTTCTAAATAACACAAGGATTCAAGCTTCAAATTCATGATTTCTTCAATAATCCATAGAATTAAGGTATGTGGGAGTTCATCCATGGGACCCCTTTCACCTATGGAGCCCAAAAACTCTTTTCTTTAAACTAAAGAATGAAATTTCATCATTATGATATTTTATATGCTCAATAAGATTGAATTTCTTATTTCCAAGGTGATTTAAATTAAATTCATCCCATGTATGATCCCATGCAAGATTTGATTTTCTCATTCTATGGATTTTGTTTCCCATGTCATACTCAAGTAAATTTCATGTTGTTGAATTTAATGTTCACTTTTAGAATATCCCCATTTTTTATTCAAGTGAATTCCATGATAGATCCTAAGTTCGTGATTTTTAGAGAACATTTCCATATTTTAAATTCATGATTTCCACATGTTTGATGAAATTCCCATATTATGTTCAACTAGTTTGAAGATGAATCACCAAGATTTAAAATTTTCCATGCAACTCTATTGTTCCCTCATGTTTAATACATTCTTATGTTCAAGCTATGATACTTACATGTTTTGATGAAAGGCCCATATCCTATTGCACACGAATTTCATGTAAGTTCCCCAATCCATGATTTTAGTTGTGTAATCATAATATGCTCCCATATTTAAGATATTCCCAAATTCAAGTTCATAACCCCTATGCGTTTGATGAATTGCCTCATGTTAAAGTATTAATCTCCATGTGTTTGATGAAATGCCCAAGTGATGGGCTTCTTTAAATAATGCTTTCTTATTATGGTTCCGAAGATTTAGCATGTCCCTATTGTTATTTCTATCGTGTCCTAGGGGTTATAATACCCTAAATTTAGCTATTTACTTAGATCATAGTAATTATAGAAGGGTCTCAGTCATATCATGAGTGGTAGTATTCTATCAGTTAACATGGTCAGCGTGAGTTAAGTCAAGCTTAGCTCAGTTTAGTGATTAATGTCAGTTCAGTTTAGAGATGGATTCAGCACCAAGTGAACCCAGGGATGGGGGCATTCCTTTCATCATAGGGTTTGACCCTTAGTAGCAATCCCTGAGTTATAGAAATATGTAGCAAGCGTAGGTTTGAGATGTCTTCTCCTAACTTAGGGTTGACACATACCACATGAGTTTTCTTCTAGTATAGGGTTACTGATACGCCCAAATTACAACTCTCATTAGAAAGTGTAAGAGGTCGCTGTCAAATATAGAACCCAACTAGGTTGGGTGTCGAATCCCACAGGGAATACTCTGGTCACTATGTATTGCGACTAATAGTAGACTGTTGGTCGAAAATTCCAAGGAAAAAGGGGGGTTTGATTTAGGCGTGAACTAATATTATCAAAGTAACGATGGAATGATTTGTGCAGTAAGATTTAATCACAGAGAATAATAAGTTAGGGTTATGTCCACCTTGTAGTTTCTATTTCTCTATTAACTATGAGTAACACGGAATTTAGACATGCATGCACTTATAGAGAATCGTATTCTAATGCTAAATCCAAGTGTCTCCCAACCATCAAGGATTTATTTCACTTTAACTCTCTCAAGCCTAAAGTGTATAACAAATGGTACAAATTCTCCAAGAAGTTAATCCGATTAAGGCATTAACGTGTAAATAGAGGTTGGAAGCCCTATTTCCTTGTCACACTCTCTTTTCCAAACATGTAACTTTTCTCTCGAACAAGTTAATGCTATAATGGCGTGTTCTCTATGTTTCCAACCATGAGAATTCAATTAAAACGCAGAGAGTAGTGATATAAGTAGCATAACACATCATCATCATCAAAACTAGAACAATCTTCACGATGGAGATGCTTTAGCGTCAATAACAGGATGACGTTTTTCCCTTTATCCGTTGCCCCATTCCAAGCCGTTTTCTCTGTTCTAAAAATATTACAGAATCTGAAAATTGTATAATGACTACATTCCACTGAAAACTTCAGCAATAAGGTTTTTATAACATCCTTTTCTACTAAGTTGCTACTGCATCCTTAAGTATTTAAAAATGCTGAGTGTGCCCGGGAAAAAGTTCCCATGCATCACATTTAGTCCAAAAGCTGCCTTCCCTCTTACGTGAAGTTTTCCTTTGCTGCCCACAGGTCCACAAAGTGCTGAAATCTTCATCATTAGTACCTGAAAACATGCTAATAACATTGGTCATCTCACTTAAAGGAAAATGGACTAAAAGTGCAAGAATTATATATTTTATCCTCAAAACTTAGCTAAAATATTGGTAAATTATGGTGCATAGACGTATAAATACGCCCAACATCAGTTACTCTTTAGTCCTTCGGAACCATACTTTAGTGGATCCACACAGCCATTGTTAGTACCCGTGGCACGATATTTACACCCTTCTAACTGGGGTTATAGGTTGACCCCAATTAGCTTATTTGGGGAATCTCAATTAGATGATACCTCCCACAGTCATAGTTACAGTACTCATTATAGCGTGCATACCAATTTCGCTTGACCATAACAGTTAATTATATGTATTTCAGTATTTTAGTTTACAAACTATTTTAGAATCATGTTATATTCTTGGTTTTGCATTCTCAGATAATACAATTATCATGAATTCATGGTCGGTCATCTCATGTAGTTTAGTTAATCCTTATCTCATATGCATAGTACTCCACAGTTTCAGTCCAGTTATTCAGATAAGTACAGTCCAATCTTACATGACTAGTATTCAATAATCAGTCATTCAGTTAATCAGATAAGTTTAGTATATGTCATGTTTGGTTCTGTATGTTTAGGTATTCATGCTTAGTGTAATTGTATATTCAAATCCCCAATGTTATTTTAGTTTCCATCACATAGTTTCAGACTCAATAATCATACAGTATCTATGTTTTACCATATCCCAACTTCTGGCCTAGTTATTCTACAAAAGTAAGGATTTTAAGAAAACTAAGTGTAGTGATTTACCAGCTTACCAGCTTATGTTTGTTGCTTAAGCTTTTAATATAATTCAGGTTTTAGTCTATTTCAGTCTCTTGGTAAGTCTACTTACACCTAGTCATGCATGTTCTAAGATTACGTATGAAACTAGCTTTACTTATTTCATTCATCCCTGCATACTCAGTACATTCCAGAAGTACTGATCCACAAATATGTCAATGGGCAACATTGTCTCATAATGTAGGTACTAGTTATAGCCTACGCATCATGATCAAACAGTTGCAGTTTTCAGCTACCAAGTGATGAGTTCTTTTGTTTTGAGAACACCAGACGGTTTTAGTTCATGCCCAGTTCTTTTTTTTCATATGTATTGATTAGTGGTAGTTGAACGCATGTCCCAACTTTCTATAGTCAGTATAGTAGAGGCTTCATAGATGTCAGTCAGAGTCAGTCATGTAAATTTGGTTTCTTCCTTCAGATTTATCAGATCGTAAAATTTTATCACTTACATACTATTTCAGATTTTCAGTATGCTTATGTTTCCGCACAGTAGAACTTGTTATTTAATGTAATATATTTTAGTTGATTACAGTATACCAGTTCATGGGTTATCTTGGGATTGCTTGTGGTTCCTAGAAATGTCTGGCATCCAGGGTATACTCCCAGGGCATTACAAAACGTATTTAGGGACATTAATCTTATGATAAGATATTTAGGGACAGTTATGGAACGTAAAGTGACTTGGTTGCCCTTGAAATAACTCAAAAATAGAGCCCCTAAGCCGCAAAACACCTATTGGGAAGCGCCCAACCAATAGCCTAACCCAGGTTGAGTATCTCCTAACCTATTGCCTAATACAGATTGGGCAGTGCCTATCTCATGGCCTAACCCAAGTTGGGCGGCACCTAAGCCATTGCCTAACCTTTCTAGTGAATGTAGGCGATGGCTATGTTATGCCTAGACATCGCCTAATTTATGTTTCCTACTTACTTATTGAGTCCAAAAACACCCCCAACACCTCCCATAATGTCAACACAAGATCTACAATCACTATGGGGGTCCTAAAGGTCATTTTAGACATACCAAAAGAGCGTTACAACCATGGGGTGTTACATGATTCCTGTTAACAAGTTTCATTTCATAAAAAATTACCGCACTAGGATAAAGATCATGACACATGAATTCAAAAGTAAATCATGGAATTATGGTTTACACACGTAAGAATGGCGGTTTGATTTCTAGCTCGAAATATGCGGGGTGTTACATTATCACCCTGTTGGGATCATTCATCCTCGAATGATGGGTAGGGACTTGATGAAGATCTAAGATTATGGAATAAGAAATGTAACCTCTCATTGAACATTTTTCCTCAACAAACTAAGCAAAGGCATCAAAGAGGTTCATGATAACCCCTAGTGAAAAGTGTAAGCACGAAGCGTGAGATAATAAGAATTGACATAGAGATGACCTTGCACATGAGTTCTAGAGATCATAATCATCACAACATAAGTTATGATTTTATTTAGTGATCATTGGCTTTATTTACACCAGTACTAATCATGAAATAAGGTTTCGAGTAATATAGGAAATAGAATCATTCTATACCTTAAAAGATACAACGTATAGACCTAAAACTTATAAACACTACTCAACTATGCCACAAACAATAAATAACATACTTCATTATTTCCAACTTACAATTCTCCCATAAAACTTCTAAGCACATGAGTTGGAGTCCCACTACATAGTGCTTTTATGTTGAATCCTATCTCTAAGTAAACAAGTGCTAATTAAACTACAGGATCCTGTACACTACATCTTGATTAAGTATATTACTTCACTTTATCACTACCATCAAACACACTAGAGTTTTTTCTAATGTAGGGAGTACTAACCACATAGCATATTGGTTTGAGTTTTCATCAATCACAACACTCAAGCCTACCATTTTCACACCCACTTCATGGATTCCCCAACTAAGACTAGAAAATTTCTATCACTCTCACAAATATTTTCACCACATCTCTCCTTCCTAACTATTTCACACAATGAGAGTTCATATCCTTCTTCCTCCTTCTCCTACAACCTTTAGCTCATGAAATCATATCAAACTTTTCACCTTCAAGAGCATCTACTCACATGCATAAAACATTACTACGCTTCCATAACCACCATCATACTAACATACAGAGGGTCATGAAAGGGAGTGATAATACTCAATTATAACTTATACTTATTTCACTACCTAATGTGTAACATGAGGTGAATATACGATACAATAGACAAGAAGTGCTTCATACATCGAGTGTCTAGATCATAGGTTGAGAGTAATTTTGTCCTAATAATAACACAACATGGATTCTTAGAAATGGACAGAGTGTGAAAACATGAGTGCACATATCAAGAGTTGTATACGATAACGAAGGAAGTCATGAAGTCAACGATTGAGACAAGGATTTATACTTGGAGCTATTGTTCCTCATTTAAAGAACTGAAATTTTCCACGAGTTAGCATAAACTTTATCTCTTTGGGCTACACCCGATATAGCATGTATCGGTTAAACATATAAAGCATTGTTCCTTGGTACCAAACATGGATTCTTTTAAGGACCATGAACATCATAGCATAGAGCTTAAATACATGAAAGACTAGATTTACTGAGACATTATTGCTTCTAGTTTAGAGGTTAGATAATTACATGAGTAACATAAAGAACTCAAACCTTAGATAAAGGTAGGACTTGAATACATAAGACAATTGTAGAATGACCTCTTAAACTGAAGTAGGAGGAATATGCTTGAATAAAAATAGGTTTATTATGAATCTTCCATGCAACTTTAAAAACAAAGAAAATTTGAGAACTACCATAATTCACCATCTCCCCCTTAGATCAAAGTCACAGTTCTAGACCTGCGGACATATCCCCTCAAAAAATCAATGACCAAAACTCTCAAAACAATGGGGGGTCAGTATACACATGAACACAACTCCTCTCAATAATTTTAATAGAATAATAAAAATTTCTTTCTAGGACCTCCCCTTTCAGGGACACTAATCATAACTTTCTCCAACCCCTAAAGTCCTCGACTTATGACTCACTTTATCATGGGCCTCGACATCTATGCTTCTTAACACTTATCGCTCTGTATTCAGCTTCTTAGGATAAAAGCATCGCACCTCTAATCACATAACTTACAACTTAACAAAATTTGCAGAAAAATTCCAAAGACGCATATTGCCTGCCCATATTTCCTTAATTCAACTCTAAATTTCCCTATACAACAACTCCCCAAACTTTTTCATACTAAAAGATTCAAGAATGAAATCTAGGTACATATGACACTCATACACATCATAACTTTTCTAACAACATGCTACCTCCGGGTTCAACTTATTCTTTTATAGTTACGCCCTCATCCACTTAATGACAACCACAATTCATCACTTTTAACACAAATCCTCATGACTATATATATATATACATATCATAATTTTCCACTCCATATTCTACAAGTTAAAAATCTAGGCGATTTCATACCTCAAATAAAGCCCACTAATTCATTCCCACTAAACAGGCATCATTATTCTTAAGCTACTATTCTCACCACCACAACACACATATAAAGTTCAAGCCTATTGTCTAACAAGACCAATGATATGGAGCATACCATATACTATACCAATTTATTGAATAGATATATCAACCTAAGTCTCGTATTTCACTAAACTATGTCCCATAAGTTCATCCTCTCCCCAACATTACACTACACCTCAAAATATACTACATACCTTCTGACATGTAGTACTAGTTTACAATGACTAGAGAAAAGACATCCAAGAGGGTAAAGTCACATAATAGGGATAGTCGATCTTAATCTTATATTATATCCTATTACGATCTTATCAACATATTCCACTTTCTAACATCATATTTACTTACCGATGCATACATTTAGACTACCTTTAAATTCCATCTACACCAATGAGTCTTTACACATAACTTCTTGACTAAACTGCCCCTTTCGATTCCCAGCCTATAAATGATTTCTACAATTACCATAACTATCCATTATGCTACTGTTCCTTATTTTTGAATAAATAATAATCATAGCCAGCAACTTCCTTCACCGACTACCGTATAATCTACAAATATTACTACCTCACTAGTCTATCACTATAAAATGGCAACCCATCCCTCAATCAATGATTATACAACTAAACAATCTTTTTTCTGCATAAGTCACCCTCATTCTGACTTCTAAGCTTGTGACCTCATATCACTAACTTCTGGACCATTTTATAACTCATAGATTATGACACTTTATATCATTCTACTACTCAGGTGGAAACACTATTTCAGTATTCTGCTACATCTCATTACCCGTAAGCATGACTTCTGCAACACGAATTTTAGAAAAGGGACAGAATACAGCTCTTACCTTAGGCTGAAAAGAACGATTCTACAAAATGAAGCACTAACAGTCTTCTCTTAAGTCCTTATACTATTCCATAATCGTTGATGACCCATTTAGAAAGGATCACATCTTTTAAACTCTAAGATTATGCACTTAAATTAACTCAACAATGAAAAATAGCTTATATAATTAGAGTAAAGAAGGAATTTAGATAACCTCCAAATGGACTACACAATGGCACGATCTAGAATATAAAGAAAAATGAAACATTCCTAAATGCCTAGTAGCTTCTTACTTATAAGCGTGGTCTTCTACACACCCATAAATAGGACTCTACCAGATGCGAATTCACAGACACCGTAGGACCATGAACTATGCTTTGATACCAAGTTTGTCACGACTCGAACTGAGGCCCTAGCCGTGATGGGCATCCCGAACAATGAAGGCCGAGAGCTATCTTAACTTGTAATCATAAGTAACATTCATCTATTATCAATATGTAGAAAACAAATAAAAAAACATGGTTATTTTACTATTTTAACTTAGCAATTCCAACATAAGTTCAGTAAAATCCAAAACATCTAATACAAGTCTGTGAAATCTCAACTACAACTTGAAATAAAAATTTGTTTGTAACTGAGACAAGTCCCCCGATCGAACCATGAACTAAAACAAAACGAGATTAATATAAGTGAACAAGATGACTTACAAAGTAAGGGAGGCTCACCAACTCTTAATGTTTGAATAATCTACTATTTAGCAGGACCGCTAGACTAGGCCTCAGAACCTAAAATATAGGGGGTCAATAAAAATGTATTGGTACATAGAATAATTCAAAAAAAATATATATATTTATACAACATAGATGAGAGAATTTCATAAAAACATATCAGCACAAAACATTTGAAAATACAAGGGCATCATCAATAAGCTTCAAAATACTTTAGTAAATCATGAATCAACTTTTTGTCTTCCTTCTACGCTAGGTGGTATACCATACAATTCTACAATCCCATGGGCTATATGGAATTCATCCTTGACTCGGTGGCCAAGCCCCCAATCTAGGTTTATCGCAAGGGTTGGAGTTTTTGATTCTAATTTTCCAAAGGGAACTAGGCCAGCATATAATCCCTATTTGGGATATAATAAACCCTTATTAGCAAAACATAGTTTCCAATGAAGAGCCCTTTCACTCAAAAACCTTTTTCGGGTAACACCTAACTCTCTTTAAGCCCATTTTTGTCTTTTCTAAACATGGATCTTTCTAAAATCAAATTCTAAAAATCTTAGTAAAAATTTGTATTATTGTGAGACCCCTCAAATATTCCTAGTCATTAAAACTCTTTAAAGCTTGTCAAAGGAAGCTTCACAGTTAGAAAATTTGGCTAAGTGTTGGAATTTCTTTATTTCATAAGCCTTCGAACTTTGATGATTTATTTCATGACCTTTGGTAGTTAATATTTTAGCTAATTCAAGATCCAGAGTGTCAATAGGCGTTCCTAGAAAAGTTTTGGATTTTTGGACCTCGTTTAGACCCCATTTGGGGTCTCAAAATAGTAGACCAATGCTATCTTAGCACACCGCATTGCCTATCATGTTGGTTAACATTATTGTAGGCTTCTAGAGTCAAAATTACTGTGGATTGATACAATCATGACATGACATATTGGGTATCGCGTCGATGCCATTGATGCGCCGTGTCGACCAGCGTGTCGGCACCTAATTTTCCAGTCATTAAAATAGCCGCGGCCCTAAGGTTATTTTAGTATTTTTCCCACTCTTGTATAGCCATAAAACACATGATTCAAGCATATTTCACCAAAACTATAGTGGGTTCTCTCAATTGCTCTCAAGAACAAGTTTAGGGTTTCCAATTGAAGATCCAAATTCAAGGAAACTCCACCGTCAATCTTCTTAAAATCAAGAACTAAGGTATGTTAGATGTTGATTCTTGGATTACTTTCACCCAAAACGTTCAAAAATCCTTTTCTAAATTCAAATATTAGATATTTATTAGTTTTCATGATTCATGTGAATTGAAATGGAAGTTCACGTGGTTATTTAATTGTAATTCATGTTTTGTTTACAAAGTTCCAAGCTTTGATCCTAGTATGTGATATTTATGTGATGTTCATGATAAACCCCTTAAAGATACATGTTGATTGATGTAGCCATGTTAATTAAGTGTATTGAATAAATTATGCTCCCCATACATTTGATAAAATGCTTACGTGAAGTAAATAGAGTCATTATAACATGTTGACAAGAAATCTCCAATTGTGTATAAGTTAATGCATGCCAAGTGTTTGTTGAAAGGCCTTAGTGAATGAATTATGATATGTTGCATGCATTCCTACTCATGTGCATTCCTTATTGAATAAATTATAAGATAATAGTATGCAATCCATATATATTTACATGTTTAAAACTTCCAAGTTCTTGAAGAGATGCCTCGTTGGTTGTGCTGGGAATGATAGCCTATTTCCATATTATGTAGGAGTTATCCTATCTTGTATTATTCATGTTATCGAGTCTTGGGGGTATTTATAACCGACAAATTAGCTGTTGTCTAGAGCCAGTGTCAGTTTAATGATAATCTCAGTCATGCCATGATTAGTAGTACTCTCTGTTAGTTATAAAACTCAGTAGAACACAAACAGTTCTAGAACTTAGGAAATCTCAGTAATCTCAGTATTAGTAGCATTCCAGCTTCAGTTCAGTAATTGATTCAAAACATAGAAATATTTCATCAATCAACAGAACTCAGTGAATTTCGTTTAGCTCAATCAAACAAGTACAATAATTAACAGTTCATTCAAGACTAGTATGAATTAGTAATCAATTCAGTGTCTTTCAGTTTGGAGTAGGATTCAGCATCGAGCGAACCTAGGGATGGGGGTTAACCCGCTAGATTGGACTAAGATCCCTAGAAGCAATCCCTAAGTTCTAGAATTACATAGATAGCGTAGGTATGATATGTCACCCATTAGATTGGACAGACAAACTCCGAAATCACCCTCTAGTATAGGACTGGTCTCAGGGGTCACCTACTAGATTAGGACTGGCACCATAATAGTTGTCTTTATCTGTGGCATGGTACTGATGCCCTTCCAGCTGAGGTTACAGGTTTGACCCCACTAGTTTAGATTCGGGGCATGTCGGCTAGATGAATACCTCCCACAGTATCAGTTTTAGATTCAGTCTTAGTAATAGAACTTAGTATAGTACTACAGAAATTAGGACTGTTAGATACAGATACTCAGCTTAGTAAGGAACTTAGATATTTTAATAGAATTTAGAGATCACCTGCTAGATAGGACTGATCTCAAATACAGTCAATCATTTTTTTCATCCAAAGATTCAGAGATCACTCCCTAGATAGGACTGATTCCATATACAATCAATCAGAATCAGTACTAGTAGATTGAGAGATCACACACTAAGTAGGACTTATCTCAGATATAGTCAATTAGTATTATAAAAACTTAAAGATCAATATCAGTAGACTCAGTTATTCAGTATCCCAGTGTTAGTAAAATCAAATGTTAGTGAATTAGTATTAGGAATTCAGCATCAGTAAACCCAGTTATCAGTAATCCAGTTAGTTGAACTCAGTATTCAGTGCTACTTTGATTTCAGTTATAGTCTATATATTTATGCATGTAATTCCTCATTTAGTATACTTATGTTATCCAGTCAGCTATAGTTCATGCATATAAGTCTTTGCATTTACCCTTACCTCATCTAGCATACCAATATATTCTTACGTACTAACGTATACTTTCCTGCGTTATGGTCTTTTATACCATAGGTTCAGAAGCACGAGCTCCATAACACCCTTAGCAGTCAAGATTCAGCCAACAACAGTAGATAGCAGTGAGTCCTCATCATTTAAGGATGTTCTATTATTTCATTACATTAGTAGATTTAGTATTTTAGTAGATAGAGTTAGTTAGGGAATTGTCCCATCAACTCCATATTTCAGACAGTTTAGAGGCTTTCAGACTAGATATACAAACAATTGTATTAGTATTCAGTTTCATTTGTATTTCAGTGTTGAAAATTATGGCATGTTTTGATCTCGAGTGTATTTATATGCTTAAGCACCATAACTTGCCCATATTTTAGCTGTGTTTTGAGAACCATGTGCCTAGTTCTTATGTTTTTACTCTACTTTGATGTAATTGAGCTAACCTATGTGATTTAACATAATTTCAGGTGTTAATAAGGTAGATAAAGACATGGTAGGGCTATGTATTGTGGATGACAAATCACACAAGAGGAAAAGTAGCTTGTTGGATCAAATGGGACATCTAGAAACTATATCCAAGACTAATTTGTCATTTATAATTAGTTTGGGGACATAAAAGGCAATTTGGAGAGAAGAAATTATTAAAAGATTTGATGCTAAATATTTATTAATTATTCATTATTCTATATTAGTTTTTGAACAAGAAAAAGGGCGGCTTAGCTTGGGAGAGAAAGAAAAATGTTTTTTTCTCTTGTTTTCACTATTCACACACCAAGATCATCTTCGAGTTTTTGGTATGATGAATATACTTATGATGATTTTCATTTTGTCCATCAGTAGCTAAGCTCATTGGTTAGGGTTATTGTAACCTTGTAGCATATTATTTATTTCTATGGTTTTTGAATTCATTATGCATTGATTTACTTATATCATACTTTCTTCATTATTCTTGAATTCTCATGGTTGAAAACATAGAGAATGTTCCATTGAAACATAACTTGTTTGACAGAAAGGTTAAAGTTTGAAAAATAAAGTAGTGACAAGAAAATAGGGTTTCCAACCTCTATTTCACAAGTTAATGCCTTAACAGGATTAACATCTTAGAGATTTCATATAATTTAGTAAATACTTTTTAGTCGAGAGAACTAATGTGAATTAATCCTTGATGGTTGAGAAACACTTGGATTGAGAATTAGAATACGTTTCTCAATAAGTGCATGCATGTATGAATTCTTAACACCCAGAGTTAGAAGATATTTAAAGAAAACTATAAGGTGGACATAACCCTAGCTTGTTATTCTTTATCTTCAACTATTATTACACATATTTCTTCACTGTTACACTGAAACTGTTATTTCATACATAAATCAAAACCCTCTTTTTCCTAGAACCTTGGATCAACAGTCTAATAACAACCATAGTACTTAGTGAACACAGTTTTCCCTATGGGATTCGACACCCAACCCAGTTGTGTTCTATATTTGACAGGTACCGCTTACACTCTTGTATAAGAGTTGTAATTTGGGTGTATCAAATTTTGGCACCGTTGTCGGGGAATACGGTTGTAAATTAAGTTTGTGTTTGTTAGTTGACCTTTGATCAAGTTTCCCAAATTTTAGCTTTGTTTGTTGCTTTTATTTGTTACAGGATTCTTTTTGATGAACCAGAAGTTCTAGAGGACCATTATTACCATATAATCCTTAACCTCAACTCATTAAAAGAATGGCAAATCAATAGAAAGATGATAGATTAGACACTTTGGATAGTGATCAACTGAACCAACAGAATGCAGATAACCTAGGTTGGATACCAAATCTAGATAAAGAGGACCTGAGTGATGATGATTTGTTGGAACTGGGAAATTAAAGAAGTGCAGAGAATATAGCTTCACTGGGGAGCAAAAATGTAAACAGAAACCATTCTTTTAGGGCAAGACCTGATCGCAAAGCTATTTAATTTGAGCTTAATGATGAGAAGGATGGAATGGACGGAGCTGGTGATATTGGAGATATTATTCCTCCACCTCTAGAACGAGGAGCAATGTTCAATATTTCCTATATAATGATTCAACTCCTTCACCTGAAGAGGTTGTTTGGTGGACTCCCGGAAGATGATCCCAACATGCATTTGGTGAACTTTGTCACTATTTGTAAATATTTTGATAAATCGGGAGTGGGTCAACATTGTGCCTTAATGTGCCTTAATGTGCAGACGCCCGATTCTATAACCAACTGTGGGTAGTTGAAAGAGGCTTTCCTCGAAAGGTTCTTTCCACCTTCCAGGAGGGTACAGTTAAGGGAGAAGATCAACAACTTCAAGCAGCTCCCAACTGAAGAACTTCATAAGACATGGAGAAGGTTAAAAAAGAAGATGATGCAGTGCCCGAACTATAATATGATGGATATTCTTCTGATGGAGACTCTTTACCGGGCTTTGAACTTTATTACGAAGGCAGTTGTTGATAATGCTGTAGGGGGATCATTTGTGGATCTTACTTTTCAAGAGTTCTAAAAAATGCTTGATCGGATGACCAAACAAAGTAGAGCTTGGCATACCAAGGATTATGTGGTAGTAAGCCCTACTGGGCCTATTTGTATGACTGCAAAATAATGTAAGAAAGAGGAAGAATGTGATCAAGACGTGGCACACCTGAAGACACAGAAGGATTTGTTGACTAAGAACATCTTATCTACAAAGACTGAAAAAGTGAAAGTTGTTGCATCCTAAGGTAGAGATGATTTTGATTCAGAAGAAGAGGATAACTATTTGAATAACCAGGGGGTTTTCGAGGCAATAGCCAAGGAAATCAAGGTCGAACTTACTACGACAAAGCTGGATATAAGGATTGGGATCAAGGAAACTGGAAAAGTAAGAATGATAGAAGTGGGCTATATGTACCTCCCAAAAGTAGAGATAATGTTGTAAGTAGATCTGGCAAGATTTCCATAGAGGACATAATGGAGAAATTATTAAATGGAGTTGAGGCAACTAACTCTGGGGTGACTACCATGAATACCAACTTGTCTTCTATGAGTCGGTTGGTAAACTCAAACTCCACTTTGATCAAGTATTTGGAACAACAAATGAGCCAACTTTTTGCAGTATTGAATCTGAGACAAAGTGGAATACTGCCAAGTAATACAATTTAAAACCCTTGAAATGATGGATTGTGCATGTCTATTAACATATAGAGTGGTAAGATTTTATCAGGCCCTCTTGTGGAAAAGCCTGTGGTTGATATAGTAGCAGATTATATTGAGGAAGCAGAGATTGATCATTCGGTGGATTCTAAGAAATCGGATGAGGTTATTGATATTGCACCATCCAACAGTTATCAAGTTGATAAGTTGGAGAAAAATAAGGGAAAAGAGGCTAAAGTGGTTGTTACCACTCTTCCAAAACCATGTCCTCCATTTCCTCATTGGTTGAAGAAGGCCGACGATGCTAAGTTAAGAAAATCCATGGCTATGTGATAACGTCCAAACTACAGCTCTCGTAAGAGTGTAAGCGGTCGATGTCAAATATAGAACCCAACTGGGTTGGGTGTCGAATCCCACAAGGAATACTCGGTCACTAAGTATGCCACTATTAGTAGACTGTTGGTCAAAAATTCTACCGAAAAAGGGGATTTGAATTATAGCGTGAATTAATGTAAACAAAGTAATGAATGAAACGATATGTGCAGTAGGATTTAATAACAGAGAAAAATAAGTTAGGGTTATGTCCACCATATGAGTTCTACGTATCTATTAACTATGAGTTATGCGGAATTCAGACATGCATGCACTTATAGAGATTCGTATTCTAATGTAAATCCTAGTGTCTCTCGACCATCAAGGATTATCTCACTTTAACTCTCTCGAGCTTAAAGCGTATAACTAATGGTACGAACTCTCCAAGAGGTTAATCCAGTTACGGGACTAACTTGTAAACAGGGGTTGGTAGCCCTATTTCCTTGTCACACTCTCTTTTCCAAACATGTAACTTTTCTCTCAAACAAGTTAATGCTATATTGGTGTATTCCTATGCTTGCAACCACAAGAATGTAATTAAGATGAAGAGAGTAATGATATAAGTAGCATACGTATAAAGAATTCACAAACACATAGCAATAGATAGTATATCATAAGGCTTCCTTAATCCTAACAGAGAAGTTTAGCTACCCATAATTGTAAAGGAAATCAACGAAGATATCATCATCATACCAAAAAAATATCAATCTCACGATGGGTATGTATTTGCGTCACAATGAATGACGTGATTTCCTCTCTATCCGTCCTTGTGATGATAGGCGTATTTACACGCCTAAAGCACCTTAATGTACCCATATTTTAGCTAAGTTTTGAGGACAAAATATATAATTCATGCACTTTTAGTCCTTTTTCCTGTAAGTGAGCAAACAAACGTTATTAGCAAGTTTTCAGGTATAAATGATGCAGATTTCAGCATTTTATGGATAATTTGACACCAAAGGAAGCTTCGTGAAAGAAGGGAAGGAGAGCGTGGATGTCTAGGACTAAAAGTGACGCATGGAAAATCTGTCCTGGGCAAAAACAACAATTCTAAAGACTTTAGGGATCAGCAGTAACTTATTAGGATTTGGATAATGATGCAGTAATTTATTAGGATTAGAATAAGTACGCAGTAACCTATTAGGAATAGGATATGGGTATTATAAATACCCTATTTTTCTGAAGCTTTTATTCATTCTGATTATTCTTATTCCATCATTCATTCAACAATTACAACAATTCTCTTTCAATTAATTCTTATTACTTTATCTTCATCTATTCGATCTTAATTTTCACAACAAGAGAAACGCTATTCTAAAAGGGAATTCACGCCACAAGCCCTACCAATCCATACTACACGTGAGATCTTTATTTTGGTATAATGATAATGTCAATTGTGATTTCCATTGCACTCATGAGTAGCTAAACTTCTCTGTTGGGGTTATGGAAGCCTTATGAGATACTATCTATTGCTATGAGTTTGTGAGTTCTTGACACGTATGCTGCTTATATCATTATTCTCTTCATCTTAATGCAAATTCTTGTGGTTGCAAACGTATAGAATACGCTAGTATAGCATTAACTTGTTCAAAAGAAAAGTTATATGTCTGGAAAAGAGATAATGTCAAGGTAATAGGTCACCAACCCCTGTTAAAAAGTTAGTGCCGTAACTGGATTAACCTCTTGGAGAATTTGTACAGTTAGATATGCTTTAAGCTCGAAAGAGTTAAAGTGAATTAATCCTTGATGGTCCAAAGACGCCTGGATTTACCATAGAATACAATTCACTATAAGCACATGCATGTCTGAATTCCGCATAACTCATAGCCAATAGAGACGTATAACTCATAAGGTGGACATAACCCCAACTCTCAATTCTCATTGGTTAAACATCTTACTAAACATTCTTTCTTCTTACTTTGCTATTTTCCGTTTTTACTTTGGTACATTAATTGCACGCTATAATCCCTCCTTTTTACGAAACTTTCACCAAAAGTCTAATAATCGTTGCTTACTTAGTGACCAAGTATTCTCCATGGGATTCGACACCCAACCCAGTTGGGTTTTATATTTGACAACAACCGCTTACACTCTTACGAGAGTTGTAGTTTGAGTGTTATCAAATTTTGGCGCCGTTTCCGGGGAATACGGTTGTCTACTAAGTTTGTGATAGTTACTAGACCCTTTGGTCAAAGATTCTCGTACTTTACTTTTAGTTGTTGTTTTTGTTTTCTGCAGGTTTTTATCTAGTGCATGCCCCATACTCGAAGTTCTGGTCAACCATTATTACCTTTCAATCCTGAACCACATCGTATTGGCAGAATGGAGGCTCAACAGGAAATTGAAAGAAGGGCTGCTCAACAGGAACAGGCTAGACTAGCTGCTCTGGCCGCCGCTCAAGTGAATCAATAGAATATTGATAATACTGGGCGAGCAACGAATCCTGAAGATGAGGATCTAGGTGATGACGAGTTACTAAACCCTAGGCGTGATGCTGAGATGGCGACACCAGCCAACAGAAGAGATCATCAAGCTAAGTTCCGGCCTGAACGTCGAGCCGTGAAAATACCATTTGATGATGATGATGATGATCTCGATGGAGCTGGTGCCACAGAAGCCATTATTCCTCCACCATTAGCGCCCGGAGCCTATTTCAACATCACGAGCACCATGATTCAGTTATTGCAATTCAAGGAATTATTCGGTGGACTAGCAGGCGATGATCCGAATATGTATTTGATCGACTTTATTTCTATATGCAAGTCATTCGACAATCCTGGCGTTGCACAGAATGTAATTCAATTGTGCTTATTTCCATTGTCTCTATCTGGGGAGGCAATACTATGGTTGAATGGGCTGACTCCTGATTCTATCATTAATTGGAGGCAATTGAAAGACGCTTTCTTAGAAAGATTCTTTCCGCCATCCAAAAGAGCATAATTGAGAGATGAAATCAGCAATTTTCGTCAACTTCCAATTGAATCCCTCCACGAAACATGGGAGAGATTCAAGAAGAAGCTTATGAGGTGCCCAAACCATCACATGACCAATGTTCACTTGATGGAGATACTATATAGATCCTTGAATTCAGTAACTAAACCTGTGGTGGATAATGCGGCTGGAGGATCATTTATGGAACTCACCTTTGTTCAGGCAAGTGATTTGCTAGACCGGATGACGAAGCAAAGTAGGGCGTGGCATACCAGAGATTCTGTGGTAGCAAGCCCCACTTTTTCTATAGGCATGACTGCAGAACAAAAGAGAAGAGAAGAAGAACGTGATCAAGATTTGGCACACATGAAAACACAAGTGGATCTTCTTACAAAGCATCTATTATTAAGGAAGACCAAAAAAGTCAAAGTAGTTGCGTCAAAAGGAAGAGAGGAATCCGATTCTGAAGAAGAAGTCAACTACGTGAACAATCAGGGGGGTTTCCGAGGCAATGCCCAAGGAAACCAAGGTCGGAACTATAAGGATAATTCTGGAAACAAGGACCGGGATCAAGGTAGTTGGAAGAACAAGACTAACATGAGTGGCGTGTATATTCCTCCTGGACGACGAGAGGCCACTGCATCTGGTTTGGGAAATATGTCAATGGAAGATATGATGGCTAAGTTGTTGAAAGGAGTGGAATCAACCAACACGGGAGTAACTGATGTAGTAAATGACTTGGCCTCAATGAAGCAATTGGTTGACTCATATTCCACTTCAATAAGACAGCTGGAACAACAATTGAGTCAAATTTCAGCCACATTAAATCAAAGAAAAGCTGGCACCCTACCGAGCGACATGGTGCAAAACACAAGAAACGATGGAACATGCTTGGCTGTTACTACCAGAAGTGGTAAGGTGCTGAAAAATTCATCCCAAAACAAGCAAGTGGCTGAAGATATCATAGGAGATGACGCCATCAAAACTGATGAAGACGTTCATAATGTCAGTCCTTGACGTCTACAGCCTGAAAAAATCTCCGAACCTAAGCATGATGAAAAGAAAGTCGTGGATAAAATAATTCCCCTTCCACCACCCCCTTTTCAGCAAAGATTAAAGAAGAGAGCCGATGATACCAAGTTCAATAAATTTATGTCAATGTTAAAACAGCTGACCATTAAAGTTCCCTTGGTTGAGGCACTAGAACAAATACCAGGCTACGCAAAATTTATGAAGGATCTTTTAACAAAGAAGCGAGCAGCAATTGGTGAGTTGACAGATGTTGTTCATCATTGTAGAGCAATTGCTACCAGATCACTAGTTTAGAAAAAGGCAGACTCAGGAGCCTTTACTATTTCTTGCACTGTCGGATCTTTGAATTTTGCCAAGGCATTATGCGATTTAGGAGCCACCATCAACTTGATGCCATTATCCATTTACAAAAAATTGGGGTTGGGTGATCCTACTCCAACAAATATGAGGCTTGTGATGGCTGATAGGTTGGTAAAACAACTTGTTGGTATTTTATGTGATGTGTTGGTGAGGGTTACTTCATTTATATTTCCAGCGGACTTCGTTATTTTGGATTGTGAGGTAGACTCTGAAGTTCCCATAATCTTAGGGCGTTCTTTCTTTGCAACAGGAAGTGTGCTTATTGATTTAAGAGCTAATGAGCTTCTATTCCGGATGAATGACGAAGTAGTCCGCTTTGATGTATGTAAATCAATGAAGCAACCCAAAGATCTAAATGTGTTCTCGGTAGCCGATTGTTATATTGATGATGAGAAAGAATTACCCGTAGAGGAGCAGCTTGTTGATGACACATTGGCGGTTGTGCTTATGAATGTTGAGCATAAGGATGCTGAAAATTATTAAGAAACTATTTGTGCTCTAACAGGATTAGGGTCATATCCTCATGCTCCCAAGAAGCTGGACCTTCATCTCAAAAACCGACCAACACCACCAGCTAAACCATCTATTGAGGAACCACCCACGTTAGAATTGAAGGAGATGCCTAATTATTTAGAGTATGCATTCTTGGGAAACGGTAACACACTTTCGGTTATTGTGGCAGCAGATTTGGGTGAGCAGCAAGTTGCAGCTCTCATCACGGTTCTACGATAGTACATGAGAGCCATCGGTTGGACCATCGCTGATATCATTTTTATTTCACCTAGGATTTGTACACACAAGATTCATCTTGAAGAAAATTGCTTACCCACTATTGAGCATCAAAGGCGTCTGAATCCACCTATGCAAGAGGTGGTGAAGAAAGAAATTATTAAATGGTTAGATGCAGGGGTTGTGTATCCAATCTCCGACAGTAAATGGGTAAGCCCGGTACAATGTGTACCAAAGAAAGGTGGCATGACATTAGTTGCGAATGAAAAAAATGAGTTAATTCCACTTAGACCTGTCACAGGGTGGAGAGTATGCATGGACTACCGTAAGCTGAATTCGTGGACCCTTAAAGATCACTTTCCAATGCCCTTTATTGACCAAATGCTTGATCGATTAGCAGGGAAAGGATGGTTTTGTTTCTTAGATGGTTATTCCGGCTATAATCAGATATGTATCGCCCCCGAAGATCAAGAGAAGACAACGTTTACATGCCCCTATGGTACGTTTGCCTTCAAACATATGCCATTTGGTCTATGTAATGCACCCACCACTTTTCAACGTTGTATGATGTCCATTTTCTCTGATATGGTGGAAGACACGCTGGAGGTATTCATGGACGATTTTTTAGTTGTGGGTGAGTCGTTTGAATCGTGCTTGACAAATCTAAGTATGGCATTGCAGAGATGTGTTGAATTCAACCTAGTGTTGAATTGGGAGAAGTGCCACTTTATGGTGAAAGAAGATATTGTTCTTGGGCATAAAATCTCCAAAAGAGGAATTGAGGTGGATCGAGCTAAAATCGAAGTTATCGAGAAACTACCACCCCCAATTTCGGTCAAAGGAGTTCGTAGTTTCCTCGGTCATGCGGGTTTCTATCGAAGGTTTATCAAAGACTTCTCCAAAATTGCTAGTCCATTCTGCAAACTTTTGGAGAAAGATGTAAAGTTTGACTTCAATGAAGATTGTGTGAAGGCATTTGAATGCCTCAAAGAGAAGCTAATTGAAGCTCCTATCATGGTAGCACCAGATTGGTCTTTACCGTTTGAAGTCATGTGTGATGCTAGTGGGGTAGCTTTGGGTGCTGTATTAGGCCAAAGAAGAGAAAATTTATTCCATCCAATCTACTATGCGAGTAAGGTCTTGAACGAAGCCCAGAAAAACTATACTGTCATAGAACAAGAGCTTATAGCAGGTGTGTATGCCTTTGAAAAGTTCCGTGCTTATTTGTTGGGAACCAAAGTGATAGTTCATACAGACCATGCAGCCCTGAGATATCTGATGACAAAGAAAGATGCAAAACCAAGGCTAATTCGTTTGGTATTGTTGCTGAAAGAATTTGATTTTGAGGTCAAAGATAGAAGAGGTTATGAAAACCAAGTGGCTGATCATCTCTCTAGACTCGAGAACGAGCATATAGCGCAGCCTGATCTAGAGATTTATGATGCATTCCCTGATGAAGAGATCTTAGCCACCATGATGGAAGAGTTACCATGGTATGCAGACTTTGCAAACTTTGTGGTAAGTAATGTGATGCCTGCGAATCTATCATTTCATCAAAGAAGAAAGTTGATGCATGATGTAAGACACTATTTCTTGGATGAGCCATATTTGTTTAGACGATGCGCGGATGGTGTGATCAGACGCTGCATATCTCATGAGGAGGTGCCAAGTATCTTGGAAGCAAGTCATGCTTCACAAGTTGGTGGACACCATGCAGGCGGTCGGACAGCAAGAAAGGTATTGCAAAGCGGCTATTATTGGCCTTCGATATTTAGAGATGCCTACGAATTTGTGAGAAGATGTGACCAATGCCAGAGACAAGGCACAATTTCAAAGCATCATGAAATGCCCATGTCAAAAATTCTTGAAATCGAGCTCTTTGATGTATGGGGTATTGATTTTATGGGCCCATTCGTGAATTCGTTTGGAATGAAATATATCCTAGTTGCTGTAGATTATGTTTCAAAATGGGTCGAAGAAGTAGCATTGGCTAATAATGAAGGAAAACTTGTTGTTGCATCCTTGAAGAAAAACATCTTCTCTCATTTTGGGGTACCACGTACTATCATAACCGATGGAGGATCTCACTTTTGCAACAAGCTGTTCAAATCCGTGTTGGCAAAATATGGTGTCAAGCAACATAAGGTAGCCACGCCTTATCACCTACAAACTAGTGGATAGGTAGAGGTTTCCAATCGAGAGATCAAGCAAATCCTTTCTAAGACTGTAAATGCAAATAGGAAAGATTGGTCTCGAAAGCTGGACGATGCACTATGGGCTTATAGGACTGCATTCAAAACGCCAATTGGCATGTCCCCGTACAAACTAGTTTATGGGAAAGCTTGTCATTTACCCATTGAGCTCGAGCATAAAGCATTGTTGTCGTTGAAGTAGCTGAATTCGAATTGGGATGATGCTATGAACTTGAGGTTGAAGCAGCTGAATGAGATAGATGAATTCCGTCTACATGCATATGAAAGATCAGACCTCTACAAGGAGTGGATGAAAAAGTATCATGATCAGCGGATTGTTCAACAAAACTTTCAAAAGGGTGATATGGTACTTCTTTTCAATTCCAGACTAAAGCTATTCCTAGGTAAGTTAAGGTCCAAATGGTCTGGTCCATACAAGATTAGCCAAGTCTACTCGTCTGGAGTAGTTGAGCTAGAAGACAATAATGGTGTTGTCTTTAAGGTGAATGGCCAATGATTAAACCATATATCGAGCCCCTTGACTTGATGAACTATATGGCCACCATCTATCTCGACGAAGTCTAAGTAATCGAGGTAACTATGTCGTGTCGCGACAATAAATCAAACGCTAGATGGGAGGCAACCCATCGTATTTTTTTTGTTTCCTTTGCATTTGTTTTTACTAATTAAAAATCCAAAAAGAAGAGTCGAGCCACGACCGAAACTAAGGCGTTTGATGGGAGGCAACCCATCATTTTAATCGTTTTTGTTGTTTTTGAGTGAATGTAGGTGCAAGAGGTGTAAAGGAGGAGATTGGTTTCAAATTTTGATTTCGAAGTATTGCATGTTGAAGGTGGTAAGTTATGAATGAAGAAGCAAAAGGCTATGGGTTAGGCATTGCTTATGAGAATATAGGCAAAGAAAAAGGCAAGGCCTATGTAAATCTAGGCCACGAACAAGGCAAGGCCTATGCTATGGCCTAAGCTCTCGAATTCTAGAGTGCCATAGCATAGGCGCTGCCTATGCTCAACAATGCCATAGCATAGGTGCCGCCTATGCCTAACAATGCCATAGCATAGGCACCGCCTATGCTCAACAATGATTTTCAAAAGGCGCCGCCTATGCCAAGCATAGGCAAAGCATTAGGCGCCTCCTATGGTCGCTTTTGGTCTCCAAATCCGATTTCAAATGGGCCAAAACCCGACCCAAGCTTGTCTTATAAATAGAACCTTAGTCTTAAATCAAAAACACATTGCTATTCCACCCTAAAGCGCCACCTACCTCTCCAAATTCTCTAAAAAATTTTCCTTTTGCTCTTTTATTTTGCAAGAACATCTTCCAAGGCCATCAACCAAGTAAGTACTTCTTTGTTCTTCTTTTATATTCTGTAAGTACTACACTACTACGTCTATAATGAATTGTTTAATCTTGAAGTAGTATTGGTGATTTGAATATGGTTGAGTTGTTGTGGTGAAACTAAGTGAGTGAAAGAATACGTAAGGATGCTCTTGACTTGTTTCCAACTTGTATTTGATTTCGATACACTGTCATACTTTTGCGGAATTGACTTAGTCTAGAAGATTGCATAACCTTGTAGCTTGAAAACTTGCTTGAATGACCTATTTTTTGAGATGAAAATCAAGGTTAACTACAAACATAAGATGTTGTGATAAATTGATACAATATCTATGTAGTAGTTGTATTCAAAGTGATGCATTAGTCAAAAACATGAAAGCATTACCCAGATGACATGATCTAGAATTGAGAACGGATAGTTAAGATGATACGAAAAGTATGACTGCACTGATTATATTGTTGGAACATAACACCTAAACGTCTATCGATGAAATCTGAGTAATCGACATCGTTCACTTCACTAGTTCGTACAAACAAACTAAGTGTGGGGTTATGCCACTACTGCTTATTTATTGATTGTATCCACCGAGATGAAGCTAAAATGACTATTATTTTACTCTCCGGTAAAATGGCACCAAAAGCAAGACAAGGGAAAGAAAAAGCAACCACTTCACAAAAAGGCCAAAAAAGGGGACGAAAAGAGCAAGGAGAATCCTCCTCACTGCAAATACCTAGCCGCATGTTTGGTATCAAATAGGTCCTAGAGGATGAAGGAAAGGAGTGGTATAGGAACAATAAAGAGAAAAAATATGTTCATGTGGAGTTGATACACAAGAAAGCCTAGCAAAGAAAGAACCCCGTATGTTGGCTAAGATAATGGTGTTACATCTTGATTTCATCTTCCGCGATATGGGAGAGTGTAATCTTGATTTAACACGTGAATTCTATGCCAAATGGTCACCGAAAACTAGTGAAGTAAAGATTCGGGGCCAAGTTCTGCAACTAAATGCGGAGTTCTTCAACTCCTTTCTGGGTTTGCCAGCTGTTGATCCATCACCACTCAAAGAGCTGTATAACAGACCTTCGTACAGGCAAATTAGACACACATTGTGCAGAACAAGATCTATGGCACGATGGAGTAGAAACAAGGACACCGGTCGGCACAACACCTTCCCATATGCTTCCTTGAATAGAGAAGCTCGGATATGGATGTAAATAGTCAACTCTTGTCTGATTCTAGGGACCTAGTACACGAAGATTACACGAGATAGAGTGTGCTTGGTGTACGCGTTGATGACGAATGTTCCTATCAACATTGGGGAAATTATTCGATCTACAATGCGAAAGGCCAGGCTACACAAGAGGTCCCACTTCAGCTTTGGCAATCTGTTGACCGCAATATTGAGGAAGGAGGACATCGAAGAGGAACCGGCTGATCATAAACTTCCACACAACCCAAAGAAGGTTTACCTCACAAAGGTTAAAGATGTTGAAACCATGCATGGCGTCAACCTTACCACTGCGGAAAGGCATGCTCGGGATGAAAGTTTCTTTCGCCATCTTTATGGCATGACTCGGTTTACCATGATGAGCGAAGGTCGTGTTCCAACTGTTGTAGAGCTCCAACAGCTGGATTATGACTACCCAATGAATGAGCATGCAAGGCAAATGTGTGGAGTAGGTGTGTAATTTGAGGAACCTCTTGATGACGATGTGCCAACCGATGATGATCGTCGAATGCCATACTCCGATGTGGAGGAGAACTCTGATGGCGATGACTCTGATGATGATTCCGACGAAGGGGGTATGACCCCAGACATAGAGGAGGAGTCCAAATAACTAGGTTATTCTTGTTTATTTTCCACTGAGTGCAGTGTGTCCCGTCTAAGTGTGGGGTGCTGGTATTTGTATGCTAACTTCTTTATCTGCATTTGCATTCATTTATGTTTGTTTTTTTTTGTAGTTAAATTTTTTTACTTTGCATAAAATTGTTTTGATAGGCAGCATGGTATTACGACAAGAGTCTGTGATAAAATCATTACTATTGAGACGTTTAGGCGCTAACAGTGACTCATTATATGATAATTCTGTGGTTCAATTCCTTCATCTGTTGGGTCAAGAGTCTATACTGCTTCCAATAAAGTCGACCATGTGCCTTCTGTGTGTGAGATGATAGTATATTCTATGTTTGTGGCTGATGCTAGAACTTGCCTGGTATGTATGTAAAGCGAAATAAAGAGTGTGAGTTTAGGAGATGATTTAGGCATTTCTTTGGCAACCTATGATTATTCACCTTCATTTTACCTACCCATGGACATCATCCTAGATAACCCCCTTTTGCGCCTTTAGCCTATTTTCTTTGACAGCCTCATATGTAAGCCCAATCCATTTTTTTCAAGACCATAATTTGATCCAAAGTCCTAAGTGCTTTAAATTGTAATGTGACAAAATAAGAGGAAATTGGGTGAGAATAATGCCTTAGAATGTATTGGTGCTTGAATATATTATGAAAAATAAGAGGTGTGTTATGAAAAGAAAAAGGAAAAGAAAAATAAAAAGTTAATTCTGTTCAAAATTGAAAAAACAAAAGAGGTGAGAAAGGGTGGTAGATTAAAAGAAAGTAGAAAGGTTGTTTGAAAGAAAGCATAAATGACATAATGTGATGTATTAAGGCGCTTAGGAACATAGTCACTATTTCTGGACAAAATAGTCCTACCTGTCCCATAGCCTACATTACAACATGTAAAGACCTATTTGATCCTAAGATTAGCATTCTGATATTTAGTGGAGCATTACACTAAGGGCAAGCCTATGGTCAACAGTTACAACATATGAATTCTTTGTGAGAGTGAGAGCAAGTAAAATCTTATACCCATATTTGAAATATATACAATACTTGTGAGTGATTTTGGGTGACATATTTTGAGACACACATGGTTGATGAGTTTTGGGTGGTTGTGTATGATTCTCTGTGCCTTAACTTTTGGATACGAATTAACCATCATCACAAGTCTAAATTGGAGGTTGAATTGTTTCTAGTAGTGATCCGAAAACTACTCTTTGTTAGTAATTGCTATGCCTGTCTTGATGAATATTGTGTTGTTACTGTGAAACCCTAAGTGGATATTTAGAAGGACATGATATTTTGTTTGAGGAAGAACAAAGCTTTAAGTGTGGGGTGTTGATGATAGGCGTATTTACACGCCTAAAGCACCATAATGTACCCATATTTTAGATAAGTTTTGAGGACAAAATATATAATTCATGCACTTTTAGTCCTTTTTCCTGTAAGTGAGCTAACAAACGTGATTAACAAGTTTTCAGGTATAAATGATGCAGATTTCAGCATTTTATGGATAACTTGACGCCAAAGGAAGCTTCACGAAAGAAGGGAAGGAGAGCGTGGACGTCTAGGACTAAAAATGACGCATGGAAAATCTGTCCCGGGCAAAAACAACAATTCTAAAGACTTAGGGGATCAACAGTAACTTATTAGGATTAGGATAATGATGCAGTAATTTATTAGGATTAGGATAAGTACGCAGTAACCTATTAGGAATAGGATATGGGTATTATAAATACCCTATTTTGCTGAAGATTTTATTCATTCTGATTATTCTTATTCCATCATTCATTCAACAATTACAACAATTCTCTTTCAATTAATTCTTATTACTTTCTCTTCATCTATTCGATCTTAATTTTCACAACAAGAGAAACGCTATTCTAAAAGGGAATTCAGGCCACAAGCCCTACCAATCCATACTACACGTGAGATCTTTATTTTGGTATAATGATAATGTCTATTGTGATTTCCATTGCACTCATGAATAGCTAAACTTCTCTGTTAGGGTTATGGAAGCCTTATGAGATACTATCTATTGCTATGAGTTTGTGAGTTCTTGACACGTATGCTACTTATATCATTATTCTCTTCATCTTAATGCAAATTCTTGTGGTTGCAAACGCATAGAATACGCCAGTATAGCATTAACTTGTTCAAAAGAAAAGTTATATGTCTGTAAAAGAGATAATGTCAAGGTAATAGGGAACCAACCACTGTTAA
Organism: Capsicum baccatum var. pendulum; assembly: GCA_030864225.1. Taxonomy (NCBI): domain Eukaryota; kingdom Viridiplantae; phylum Streptophyta; class Magnoliopsida; order Solanales; family Solanaceae; genus Capsicum; species Capsicum baccatum. Next base: position 228,963,179 of record CM061556.1, read on the forward strand.
AAAGTTAGTGCCATAACTGGATTAACCTCTTGGAGAATTTGTACAGTTAGATACGCTTTAAGCTCGAAAGAGTTAAAGTGAATTAATCCTTAATGGTCGAAAGGCGCCTGGATTTACCATAGAATACAATTATCTATAAGCACATGCATGTCTGAATTCCGCATAACTCATAGCCAATAGAGACGTATAACTCATAAGGTGGACATAACCCCAACTCTCAATTCTTTTTGGTTAAACATCTTACTAAACATTCTTTCTTTTTAGTTTGCTATTTTCCGTTTTCACTTTGTTACATTAATTGCACGCTACAATCCCCCCTTTTTACGAAACTTTCACCAAAAGTCTAATAATCGTTGCTTACTTAGTGACCAAGTATTCTCTGTGGGATTCGACACCCAATCCAGTTGGGTTCTGTATTTGACAACGACCGCTTACACTCTTATGAGAGCTGTAGTTTGAGCGTTATCACCTTGTAGCATTTTTTCTCTGTGTCACGTTACAGAAATTGTACATGAATAATACTCATAAGTCGAATGAAAGAAATAGAATAGTAGTAAAAATTTCTTGCTGAAAAATTCAGCAAATAAGGTTTTTATAACATCCTAGACCTAGTCCTACTCAGTTACTGCATCCTTGTCATATTCCTACTAGGTTACTGCTGCACCCTTAAGTATGTAAAAATCCTTTTTTTGCCCTGGACAGATTCTCCATGCATCATATTTAGTCCTCAAGCTTCCAAAAGCTGCCTTCCATCTTATGGAAGTTTCCCTTTGCTACCGAAAAGTCCACAAAGTGCTGAAATCTTCATCATAAATACCTGAAAACATGCTAATCACGTTGGTTAGCTCACTTAAAGGAAAATGGACTAAAAGTGCAGGAATTATATATTTTGTCCTTAAAACTTAGCTAAAATATGGGTAAATTATAGTGCTTTAGGCGTGTAAATACGCCCATCATCAACACCCCACACTTAAAGCTTTGTTCGTGCTCGAACAAAATATTACGTCCATGCAAACATTTACTTAGGATTTCACAGTAACAACACAAAATTATTCATCAAGACAGGCACGGGAATCATTAACAAAGAGTAGGTTCCTTGAATGCTACTAGAAACAATTTAACCTTCAACATAGACTCGTGATGATGGTTAATTCGTATCCACAAGTTAAGGCACAAAGAATCATACAAAACTACCCAACAATCCTCAACCATGTGTGTCTCAC